>JACEFZ010021574.1:255000-347500 GCA_014155875.1 Cepaea nemoralis | reverse complement strand
GCCGGTCGACGTGATCAGTATCGACACAACATCATCAATGACACATCATCATCATCATCATCATCATCATCATCATCATCATCATCATCATGATATCATCATCAGATCATCATCATCATCATCATCATCATCATCATCATCATCATCATCATCTCATTGTCATCATCATCATCATCATCATCATCATCATCATCATCATCATCATCATCATCACCATCATCATCATCATCGATACCTCATCATCGACACATCATCATCATCATCATCATCATCATCATCATCATCGACACATCATCATCATCATCATCATCATCATCATCATCATCATTATCATCATCATCATTGATACCTCATCATTGACACATCATCATCGACACATTATCATCGACACATCATCATCGACACATTATCATCGACACATTATATCGACATATCATCACCGACAAAGCATCATCGACACATCATCATCGACACATAGTCATCGACACATTATCATCGACATATCATCATCGACAAATCATTATCGACACATCAACATCGACATATCATCATCGACATATCATCATCATCATCGACGCATCATCATCGACACACCATCATAGACACACCATCATCGACACATAATCATCATCATCGACACATCATCATCAACACATCATCGTCGACACATCATCAACACACCATCATCGACACATCATCAACACACCATCATCGACACATCATCATCGACACATCATCGTCGACATATCATCATCGACACATCATCGTCGACATATCATCATCGACACATCATCGTCGACATATCATCATCGACACATCATCATCGACACATCATCGTCGACACATCATCGTCGACACATCATCATCGACACATCATCATCGACATATCATCATCGACACATCATCGTCGACACATCATCATCGACACATCATCATTGGCACATCATCATCGACACATCATCGTCGACACATCATCGTCGACATATCGTCATCGACATATCATCATCGACACATCATCATCGACACATCGTCATCGATATATCGTCATCGACATATCGTCATCGACATATCATCATCGATACATCATCATCGACACACCATAATTGGCACATCTTCTTCAGCTTCATCATCGACGCATCATCATCGACACATCATCGCGTGCTGACTGGTTTACACATGCATGCGGGAAACGCCTATGTGCGACACACCTCAAACCATGTACCCAGGGATCTCTACTAACTTTACCCGAACTGATTCACTGTCGTTTGATGATTAACCGTCTTAAGCGACTTTTCGTATCTGCCATGGGCTTATATATCGCCTAAAATACTGCCATTGCGAAATGTTGTCTCAGTTAAAATATAAACTCGGCAGATTTCCATAAGCAGTCTCCTTTAATGTGATATACAATACATGTCTGCCAATGAGATTCCTGAGAAGAATACTCATTGTATTAAGAACAGAGAAAATCAGAAATGAAGGAATTGGGTCTAATCTAAAGTGGGGGTTATAGGAGCACTTGATTTCATGAGAAAACAGCAATTTAAATGGTTTGGCCGTATAGCTAGATTAATAAACTAACAGTATACTACAACAATCAATGATGTACAGACAAAATGGAAGCAGAAGAATTGGCCGGCCTCGTAAACTATGGACAGAGGGAATAGCAGAGTCCAAGGGAATATCGATACATGAAGCCCATAAACGGGCATCTTCCGGCTGTTTATGCTTCACCTTGACACCTCAAGCTACAAGAGGAACAAGATGAGATGATGGACAGACACCTTTTTCTGTTTATGCTTCACATCCACACTGCAATGTACAAGAGGAAGAAGATGAGATGAGATGTCTGCTACCATATTAACAACTGTTAGGTTATAGCAGTGAAACACCCGCAGTTACTCAAGACTTCCGCCGTCCATTTTTGTTTGGTCCAAACCCACTTGTGGTTTGCCACTGAATCCGTTAAAAACCCTAAAGGCCTGGACCATGGCCGTTTACTTTACTTAACTATACTCCCAGCCAGGAGGGCAGGCTGCTATATCATATTAATAAGCTGAGTTCAACATACAGAAGATATGATATGAATCATCATCGAGTGTCATGCCGGCTGACATAGGCATTCATGACTTTCCACAGATCTCAGTCTTTGGATTTCTGGATAAACTCTGCTGATGATGCCGGCGTCCCAATCCATCCAGCATTATTGGTCTTGGTCTGCCTCTGCCTCTCTTCCCCTGGGTCTTTCCAGTTGTCACGATGTTCTCCAATGCCTCTCTTCTCTGATATTAGAGCAGAATAGGGCAGGCAAAAGCCGCATTTCAGAAAATGAAGAGTATCTTATGCAATAAGTCGCTATCAATGAATGTGAGAGAGTGCTGAAATGCTATATAGAACCTGTTTTGCTGTATGGCAGCGAATTTTGGAATGTAAATGAACAAATTAAGAAGAAATTAGAAGCAACAGAGATGTGGTTTTTGAGACAAATGTTGCAAATTCCTTGAACTGCCAGAGTAACTAACAACGACTGCCTGAAACAGGCTAATAAAATTAGAACACTATATACAACAATAAGACAGAGACAAACAACTTTCTTCGGTCATGTGATGAGAAGAGAGGCATTGGAGAACATCGTGACAACTGGAAAGATCGAGGGGGAAGATAGGCAGAGGCAGACCAAGAGAAATGATGCTGGACGGATTGAGGACGGTGGCATGGGTGAATACCATCAGCAGAGTTGATCCAGAACACCAAAGACCGAGATCTATGGAAGCCATGAACACCTACGCTAGCCGGCAGGGCACTTGATGATGATGATGATTCTGATCGTAATCTTTGTTGTGGATCTTCCCTAGATATTTAAAACTATCCACTTGGTTAAGAATTTTCCCTTCTATTTCTATTTCACATTTTGGTGTCACCTTTTTCTTTGTTGTCACCATTGTTAATGTTTTCTTGATATTCAACGAGAGTCATTTCTTTGCACTCTCTGTTACTACAATGCCCAACAAATTGTGTAGATCATTTGCATTATCCGCCATCAATACTGTGCCATTTGCATAGCGTATATTGTTTATATTATAACCTCCGAATAGTATTCCTGGCTTCTCTTTGATGATCTCTCTCATTATTATTTCGCTATAGAGGGAGAAGAGATCCGGTGACAAAACACATCCTTGTCGTGCTCTCAGAATTAACTGTTCATAATTGACCTCTTTATTTCCCATTTTAATTGCTGCTGCTTGGTTCCAGTAAATATTCTTTATTATTCTGAGATCTTTCCCATCAATGTTATTTTTATTTATTTTTTGCGCTCGCTCGCTTTGAACTCAAGCGTAGTCCATACACACTTTTTATAGCAGTGATGACCTGAACTTTGCGTGTGGATTAGCTTTCCCCTATTAAAAATATTCCTCGCCATCAGGCGAACCTACCACTTCTTCAGGGGTACTTGTAATTTGCGCCCCCAAGTCAAGGATGACAGGTCAACATTTTAGTCCAACTGTCCGGTGTAGGGGTTGAACCACTAACCTCTGCATCAGCATACGGGATGTTTAAGAATATACGTTCTTATCCACTCGGCCATGCTGACCTGCATCAATGTTAATATCTTCCAACATTTTAGTTAGTTAGTCGATAGATCATCCTCATTGCACACCGAACCATTCAGTCCATAAGTGCTCGATCCCCTCCTAGCAAATCCCCCAGCGTGTAGCGGCTCACGACACCAGTTCTGTGTTGGTTTATCAATCTTCTTTGGCTTCCTGCGTAGTGTTCTTGTTTTGACCACACCTCTTTTAATTTGCTGTTCTCGCAGCCTGACCATGGTTGTAGATTCACAGTCATCACTTGGTTCTTGCAAAAGTCTTACTTCTCGTAGAGCATTCAGAATGTCAGCCTGGTCCATGGCGCGTCCGCCCTCCACAGTAACTCCAACATTTTAATCAGTTCATCGTGTTTCACTTTATCAAATGCCTTAGTATAATCTACGAAGCACAAATATGTCCGTCTGTTTCTTATTGATCTTTCTATTAGTATATTGCATTGTTTGTACCCTTTCCTTCCACAAATCCTACTGTTCCTCACCAATTTCATTTGTATTTTCCTTTCTTGTTCTTCTCATTATAATTCTGAGTAGAAGCTTAGTGATATGGTTTATGAGGTTAAATGTATGAAAATCTTCGCATTCAATAGTTCCTGATCTTTTTGGTATAGCTATAAATACAGATTTCAGCATGTCGCTCTGTAGATATTCACTGCTGTAAATATCATTTAACATTTTGATTAATATATCTACTCATAATTCTTCCAGTACTTCTATTTCTTCTATTGTGATACCATCTGGCCCAGCTGTTCTTCCTTTCTTTATATGTTTGACAGCCTCAGCGACTTCTTCTTTTAGAATAGGTGGACCTTATAAGTTACTATCTTCTGTTAATTCTTCCCTTTCTCCATCACACAATTCTCTTATATACTCATTCCACGTATTCATTATAGTATCTTATTCTAATAATATCGTTCGTATTTTTGATTTTAAACTGTCAAATAACTGTCACTGTCATTAATTGCCAATATAGTACCTTGCGGTGTATGGCAGAGCGGGTCTTTGAGCCTGAGGAATTAAGGCCGCCTGCTAGTGCAGTCGCCGCGAACTGTGCAGGTTAGGATTTTCTTTTTGCCCCCGACAGAAAAAAATCCCATACCTTACCGAGGGATCGAACACTGGTCTCCCGAAGGAGAGTCCGGCGTTCTAGCCACTCGGCCAGCCGCTCCTCTGATTTTAAACACCTTGTATTTATTCTTATTTTTCTTCCTATGAGCTCCCTGATTTGTCTGTACATACTTTTTGTATCTTTAATCGAATTTAATTCAATTTTCTTGCACAGCTCGTTTAACAATTTTCTTTTGCCTTCACACAATTATCTCTTATTTCTTTATTTATCTGATCATATTCTTGTTTATCCTGTTTACTCTGTTTTCTTTTGGCGATCAACTTTAAGATTTCTTCAGTCATCCATTTTTCATAGCTTTTTGGCTTCTTTCTGGTAATATTTCTTTGCTCATTTGATGAATGGAGTCCCTTAACATTTCCATTGTTCGTGTATAATCTGTATTTTAGCTATTGCATTGTAACTATTTTTCAGTCACTTTTTGTTGTTCTCGAATTTCATTATCTACCTTCAAAACCACTTTATTAATTTGAATATAAACGTAAATTCAGCCAAAACTCAAGTAATGCAGGTTTACTGATCTCCTGGTCCACTAGATGTAAAGATAAAAGGTATACACCTGAAACAAAGTTAGAGTATTTATATGTCTACAATTTATGAACAGAGGAAGGTAGAATAGACAGAGGAATCAAAATCTGATGTCACAAAAGCAAGCGTGCTTATATATTAACTATCACACAAAGTGAAACATCCAAATTTACCTTGTCCTCAAAGCCATTGATAATAAATAGCATATTCACATCAGCACTATGCTACCAGTGTCAAAGTTCAACATTATTCAAATCACACTTATACAAAATCAACAACTGCGAGGTGAAATGCTTGAGAAGAGCTGCCAATTTAACTATCCGAGACCGAGTAAGAAACGATGTTATCAGACAGACAGTGTGATCAATACCTTATGCCACACATATTGAAAGACAGAAGATCAAATGGTTCGGCCGTCTCGTTAGAATACAACATCAACTACCAGAACTGCTTCTACATCAAACATATATGTTAAAAGAGCAAAAGGACGCCCGAGAGGAGAATGGATTGACGACATCAAAGACATTGTACAATCACACGGAATGACACTATCCAGTGCCACCCGATCCATCGGGCGTTGTAACGTCAACTATTCCTCCCTACGATAGTTGACGGCAAAAGTGAAGATGATGATGATGATGATGATGATGATGATGATGATGATGATGATGATGATGATGATGATGAATTATATTCTCAAAGTAAATCAGGAGTGGAGTTTTTTTTTCCTGTCGGGAGCAAAAGAAAACTCTAGCGGCGACTGCACTAGCCAGGCGGCCTTAATTCCTCAAGCTCAAGACACCCCCCCGCCCCCTCTTCCCCTGCCATCCATACACCGGAATGTACTATATTGGCAGTAAATGACAGTTTTGACAGTTTGACAGTAAATAATTACTAACATCGTACTACGAATTAAAATTAGATGGGGAAAATCCGATGTGTCAGAACGAAGCCAATAACTCCTAAACCTGGAACTGACGTAACAGCGAGTGTTTCAAATAGGGAAACCCTTTGTTGAACATTTCACCGGAGACTGATACCCCGAAATATGATCCGGAAAACTAGCCGTTGACCAAGCATTGGGACACAAAGAGGGTTATAACCTTATTTGTAAAGTATGCTAATTGGGGGAGTTTCTAAAGCAAATGAGTTTAAAGTCACCGGAGTTAGAATATCGTCATACAAGAAGAAGACAAATACTGACAGTGTTAAAGATCTGAGCATAAAAGACAACTGGTGCATAGATGGTTCCATGTATGGGAAACTGAAATACATTGGTTATAGTACATGTCACACTGGCTTGGAGAGGACAGTGATGGGGCACATGGTTCCCAGAAGAAAAGGCAGGTGTCAACCAGAATCACTACGGTATGGGCGTCGATCGTTCAGAAATAAATGGCAAACTACTGAACGTTGAGAAACAATGAGTATCCCCTTTCTAACATTCTTCTACGTAGACCTTCAGGCGTTTGTTAGTTCAGTACTTTTCCATTGCTTTATGAACGCCCTGCTTCCAAATCGCTTGCATATGGTTTCGAACCCTGGACACGGCCTGTTGGAGAATAATACAACTGAGCCCCTCTCTGTCCACTAGGCCACATCTATTACTCCAAACGACAAATGATCTTGCTACAGTCAGGTAGAGGAATAACATTTATACCAGACAGAGGGACAGAACAAACACGGAGTGTGACAGATACCAGACAGAGAGACAGAACAAACAAGGAGTGTGACACATACCCGACAGAGGGACAGAACAAACACGGAGTGTGACACATACCAGACAGAGGGACAGAACAAACACGGAGTGTGACACATACCAGACATAGGGACAGAACAAACACGGAGTGTGACACATACCAGACAGAGGGACAGAACAAACACGGAGTGTGACAGATACCAGACAGAGGGAAAGAACAAACAAGGAGTGTGACACATACCAGACAGAGTGACAGAACAAACACGGAGTGTGACACATACCAGACAGAGGGACAGAACAAACACGGAGTGTGACACATACCATACAGAGTGACAGAACAAACAAGGAGTGTGACACATATCAGACAGAGGGACAGAACAAACACGGAGTGTGACACATACCAGACAGAGGGACAGAACAAACACGGAGTGTGACACAAACCAGACAGAGGGACAGAACAAACATGGAGAGTGACACAAACCAGACAGAGGGACAGAACAAACACGGAGAGTGACACAAACCAGACAGAGGGACAGAACAAACACGGTGTGTGACACATACCAGGCAGAATGACAGAACAAACAAGTAGTGTGACAAAATGTCTCTATCATAAGCCAGATTTCCCGCCCTTATTGCTGTCTGGTGTACATTATCGATCACATCTTGAATGCATATACCTTGTGATCGTCCTCCTCTCCACTCCCTGGTGCACTTCCCTCCATAAGTTTCGTTTCTAAACTTTCACGTCTTTTTACATGTGCACAATTCAGGGTCTATGAAATCGGAGTGGCTTCGCCTGATGGGGAGAGATACTGGTGTAAAGGACAACTTATCCACATTAAAAAAAAAAAAAATCACTCCGGTGCACTCCCAAGCAGGAGCATGTGTGTGGACTACACTTGAGTTCTAAACGAGGGAGCGCAAACAAATTTAAAAAAAACACACATACCCGAAGAAGATTAATGCTGGACAATTTACGAAAATCGCCGACAGAAAGAGACCTAGTACTGTGTGAAATGATGGGTTTGAAGGCAATAGTGGAGGGGAAGAGTCAAAGCCGAAGGCAACGTTACATGTAGATAGTTAACACCAAGTGATGCGACCTAGGATGTCTGTAGGAGTGCACAAGAAATACGCAATAAAGAAAACAGAGACTCATTACAGCCGAAGTTAAATGCGGAGATGGCATTTTATGCTGAATGGTGGACGAATTAAAACATGATGATGATAATAATCATCTGTGCAGAGCCAGTAACACTAGCACATCTAGATGATGATGATAATAATCATCATCTAGATTTGCTAGTGTTACTGGCTCTGCACAGATCTCAGTGCCTGGTGTTATGTATCTACACATGCTAGTATTACTATCTTAGACATGCATGTCTCCTGCACAGATCTCAGTGCCTGGTGTTCTGTATCAATTCTACTGATGATGTCTCCTCCACGCCACAACCCAAGTTCTTCCGTGAGCATATCCCTCGGTCTGTCCCTGCCTCTTGTGCCGCTGATTATTCTAGTTGATACTGTGATAAATAAACAAGCTCAACAGTATAAATTTACACACAGAAGTTATCCACACTGCTATATGCTTGAGAAACCTGGACTGTTTGCCAGCGACACGCTAGGAAATTAAACGACTTCCACACAGTCTGCCTAAGGAAGCTACTGAAGATTAAATGGCAAGACAAGATCCCAGACACTGAAATTCTAGAAAGAGCGTCCATGCCCAGAATCCATACTCTACTAATGAAGAATCAGATTCACTAGGCTGGGTCACTTGACTCGCATACCAGATCACAGTCTCCTTATAAGAATTTTTTACGGCGAGCTGCGATGTGGTAAACGGTCTGAAGGTGGCCAGAGGAAACGCTTTAAAGACTCTGCTGAAAAATCTCACTGAATGCTTTTCGAATTCCATCATGACACCTGGGAGACTGCTGCCAAAGACCGACATTACTGCGTGCATCATTACGCAAGGGTGCAGTAACTTGTGAAGCAAACAGAAATGCTGTGAAACAAGGCTGGACAGAAAAACCACTGAAGGAGGTGCTCCTCCTGGAACGTCAAGCATTCTTTGCCCACATTGTCAAAGAACATTTCGAGTCAAAATAGGCCTTACCAGCCATCTTAGAATCCACGGCTCCATACTTTCAACCCCACTGGATGAAGTGAATGGTCATCATCATTCTTGATGGACAAACAACAAACAAACATACACAGAAGCCAGAACAATATGCTGCACGATTTATTGCCTGGCATATTTGGCTGCATCTCTTCAGGTATATACTGCAGAGTTATATATCACATGAATGTAATAATGAATGATACTTGAGTTAGTTGTATATCCTTTACAGGACGTAGCAGTCAGCCCCAGCATATTTTGGCTGTTTGTGATTCCTGGGCAAGTTTTACATTCAGTAGTTTGCAATTTACTTGTGGAACGACCGGCACAGTATGCGGGACTACGAACAACGTGCGTAGACTTCGTCGTAGAGCGGCAATAATACTTTAGCAGGAAAACACACAAAAATAAAACACATAGTCACAATTTTAATTTTTTTTAGCTGGGTTCAACCTCTACATCGGTCAGTTGGACTAAAATGTTGACTTCTCGTCCTTGACTTGGGGACGTAAATTACAAGTACCTCAGAAGTCTGAGTTGGTTCTCCAGATGGCGGGGGACACTGGTAATAGGGAAAGCTCATCCTGGCGATGGAGTTAACGACTTTTCCCGTAATCCGTATATCCACGTAAGTAACACAGATGCGCGAGATTCGGCAGCGGATCTCGTCGTGTTGGTTACTTACGGTGTATGTGAGCCGGTCGCTCAGAAAGCAATGGCAAACTACTGAGCGTAATCTTGCCAAGAACATCAACAACAGCTGAAAAATGCTGATGTTGACTGCAACATCCTGTAAGGGATATGCAACTTTAAAAAAAAAATCCACATGCATTAGAAACACTAGCACGCGTATAGACTACACTTGAGTTCAAAGCGAGTGAGTGCAAACAATATGTTTTCCCCTTCTGGAATGCGGCCTATTCTGGTCTTAATCTATGCTGTGCATTTTCCCTCCGATTGTTTCATTGCCGCTAGATATTTAAATGTATGCACTTGGTTAAGCATTGTCCTTTCTTTATTATTACTTCACATTTCGTGAAAAATAACATACTCTTTGCTTGCTTGCTTGTGTTCGTTGGCTTGAGCTCCAACGCAGAGTCCTGTATGTCGGATGAAGGCATCCTGTTGTCCAACATCAGTGTGATGTCATACAGGACCTGAGCTTTGCGTGAGTATCCGTTGTCCCATATCTGGCTTATTGGTGTGCAGACTGGTGGTTCCTCGCCGTAACAGGCAGGACACTCTCCGACTTCGGAGGAATCGGCGATCCTACTGACTTTAGCCAGGACCCCGAAGGGACCTGTTGCCCAGGGACGCTCGACGAGGACGCGTCAATAGGTCTTGGCCAGTATATAACCCAGCCCCTGGTGCCTTGGAAACACCTCTGCGTCCCACATACTCTTTAAATTCCAACTTCTTTCCTGAGATTGTTATAAGTGAAGTAAATGCCAGGTGCAGGGAACTTTAGACCGCTTTTAGGCATATGGTGCTAGTGGCATGTCTTATATCGACAGACCTTAGTATATCGACAGGCGTTAGTATATCGACAGGCGTTAGTATATCGACAGGCGTTAGTAATAGTATATCGACAGGCGTTAGTATATCGACAGGCGTTAGTATATCGACAGGCGTTAGTATATCGACAGGCGTTAGTATATCGACAGACGTTAGTATATCGACAGGCGTTAGTATATCGACAGGCGTTAGTATATCGACAGGCGTTAGTATATCGACAGACGTTACTACGAAGCACATCAATACCTCTGTTGCTAAGATTGGGGTTAGTAGACGATTCATTGTAATGAAATGGATGAAGCCAATTTAACGACCTGTGAAACGGATTGTGATAAAAATTCGCATAATAACGGATGTATTACAAAGTCCAGAGGAGATTAGAAAAATTAATTAATTGCATCGATACGGCAAAATGGAAACTGTGGTTACAGCAAGTCGGTATCGATTTACTGTTTCTGATTTTCCCCGCTGGGGAATTTTGTCGTGAATGTCCCAGATTGGGTAAGAAGCGTATATCGTATCTGTGTGTGTTTTTATTGATCGTTTGATGCCAGACTTCAAACCACCATCAATCCGTCCATTACACACGCACACTCACACAGTAAATCATACAGGCCCGGCCAGCGAGAGACCGAGCTTGCATTACCAGGTATCCCATTGAATCGATGCCGACGACTAGCAAGCACCAGGAGATTCGTAAGTGCAACTACAGCAGGCAGCCTGGCTGATGCTCGTGTCGATATATCGACCCGACTTGTCTTATATTTTACCGACAGCTATTCCTGAGCAGGCACAAATTATCACTGTGACTATATGGGGGTTATCTGGAAAGGTTATCTGCCGCTTGATTGTCTTCAAAACTGCATTTTGTATGTGCAAATATCAAATATCGAGAAATGTTTCTTTAAGTTTTCTAGCCAAGTTGCGTGTCTTAATGTATTAACATATCAGAGCTGCTAATATTTTGCATGAAATGAGGTTAATACTAGTTTCTTATCGTCTGAGATACATCTTAATTTAGCAGACAGCAATTTGTGAACTATTAGAAGTTGATTTATCTCCCCTATTTTATATATTATCTCCCATTTTAATTGCATTTCATTTTCGTTATTTTCTGTCGGGACTAAAAGAAGTTACTTCTTTGTCACACTAGTGAGAATTTGCAGACAGAAAGAGAGATGGGTGGGTAGATGGAGGGATGGATGGAGGAATGGGTGGGTGGATGGATGGATGGAGGGATGGATGGATGTGTGGGTGGATGGAGGGATGGATGGAGGAATGGATGGAGGGATGGATGGGTGGAGGGATGGATGGATGCGTGGGTAGATGGAGGGATGGATGGAGGGATGGATGGGTGGAGGGACGGAAGGATGGATGGAGGGATGGATGGAGGGATGGATGGAGGAATGAACAGATGGAGGGACGGATATATAGATAAACAGACAGACCGAAAGACACAGACAGAAAGACAGACAGACAGATGGATAGACAGACAGAGAAACAGAAAGACAGACAAAAAGACAGACAGACGGACGGACAGACAGACATTCGGAAGCGTAGACTGTACAAAGTTATGGATGACTAAAGTATCTTGTGTGTGTGTGTGTGTGTGTGTGTGTGTGTGTGTGCGTGTGTGTGCGTGTGTATCTCTGCGTGTTCACATTATCTCTTTATTAATGACCGAAGTACGCTGGACCAGATAATTGAGCATCTGCGCCGTGCCCCAAATTTGACACCCAAAGAGAGGAAATTGGCTACAGCCGTTATATTTCAACGATGGCCATCAGGATGTCAACACTATGCAGATAAATGGACCAGGAGGTTGCAGCAATTTTAAATTTAATCTTCTTCTATGTTGATCCATCCAGTTCTGGCTTCTAAATCTGAGTAGGATAAGTCATCTGGTTCTGATTAATTCACAACGAAAGCAATCACGTGTCGGGGCCGTGCGTTGATGGGAGTCAGCAGATGCCAGGTTGCCAGCTGTGATGTGGCGGTGGATGGTCCATTAAGTTACTAACTCCTGGTCTGTTGCCAAGCTGTGATGTGGCGGTGGATGGTCCATTAAGTTACTAACTCCTGGTCTGTTGCCAAGCTGTGATGTCGCGGTGGATGGTCCATTAAGTTACTAACTCCTGGTCTGTTGCCAAGCTGTGATGTCGCGGTGGATGGTCCATTAAGTTACTAACTCCTGGTCTGTTGCCAAGCTGTGATGTCGCGGTGGATGGTCCATTAAGTTACTAACTCCTGGTCTGGGTTTAGTTCTCAGTGGAATTGTTGTTGTATTAATGATAGTTCTAGCAATATTCAATCCTTGTAAAGTCACTCAGTGAGCCAGCCTAAGTTTTTGTAAAGTCACTCAACCAGGCAATATTAGTCCTTGTAAAGTCGCCCAACCTGCCAACATAATTCCGTGTAAAGTAACTTACTCGATGTGCCAACCTAAGTCCTTGTAAAATCACTTAGCCTGCCAACATAAGTCCAACATATTTATTATACAAAACAACAATTGAACAATTTAATTTGATCTTGATCCTGTATGAACGTGTTTCTGATGCATCATGAGCTTTATAGATTATTCAATACTTGAGTGTGAATATAAACAAATACAAACATTACGTTTTCCTAGATGCCAGCTCATAAAACATTATTGTGATATGTTTTGTTTTAAAAGTCACATTATGCAAAGTATACATTTTGTTAAGACAGAAAGTCCAGTAGCTTGCAGGAAAGAACATTTTAATTGCATCAAATTGCCAAATAACAACAGCAATATTTGTTCTGTGGTCGCGGTAGCTAACACAGGCATGAATATATTACAGCCGAGAGAACTACCGAGTTTTGTGGTGGAGTGGCCGGGGGAGGCGAGATGGGTGGGACGGAAATAGAACTTCGTCAAGGTCAGTCATTGTTACTCCACTCACTCGGTTAATTTGTTTCATATCACAAATTCTGACCTCTAATGTCTACCTAACGTCGTTCTGAAGGGATGTGAAAACAGGAATAGCTTTAAGAGAATTGCATGCCACAATTTTATTAAAACTTCAATTGTCATGAAAGCATACAAGTACGTTAATTCAATTCAATCTGCGTGCCATTGAAATACGTTCCCCGTGCCACACTTGATACACGTACTATAGATTGCGACAAGTGATCTATATTATTGTGGAAGAGTTCTATTTCCATTATAAATCCATTGAGCTGAGTAAAATCTAAATCACGGGTGTATATAGGAAAAAGGAGTTCAAAAAAGGGAACTAGACACGTTACTGCACGCAGGGACGACTTGGAAAATGGGAACTTCGGTTATCTGGTGCCTTGACAACACTTTGTGTGATGGGACATATACAGCTGTGAATATGGAAAATATAGCCGAGACTTTGTCCGTTCAGCTGCAAACTGGGACACACCACTGCGATTTGAGACACGCAGCTGCGACAAAATACATGTATTCACGAATTGGGACGTAAGTATTTTCGACATAGGACATACAACTGCGACCTAGTGTTTTCCGTTGTGCTCTAGGACATGAAGTCTGTTGGATGTTTCAAGACCTCACATTCATAAAACATAGTGTACACACTGTATGCACAGTTGTATGAGGGCTGGCATTGTCGTGCAACAACAATACTCTTTTAGAGAGAAGTCCCCGGTGTTTCGATCGTATTGCAGGCTTTAATATGTTCACTAGCAGACCACTGTATCGAGTACTAGTCGCTGTTTCACCCCTTTCCAGGGAATGTGCCAATACACGGCCTTGATATCCAGAAGAAGGTCATCATACTTTCCCAGCTAATTCCTGCGTCTTGGTATTGTAACGTTTGTCTTTCCATTTGTAATCTGTCTACCAACTCATACACGCTTCTAGGACTCAAACAACTGTCTCCATGCTGAAAGATAATTCTTCTTCCTTCTTCTCTCTCTCTCTCTCTCTCTCTCTCTCTCTCTCTCTCTCTCTCTCTCTCTCTCTCCCTCTCTCACACCACACATACACACACAACATCAATGTTCTTCCACGCTGCAAATTGATAGTGGAGCATCCATTTTGTAATCGCTATTGCGCGAACGCAAACTGCTCGATCATCACGAACCCTACATGGTGTACTGCTTGAGAGCCAGTTTAAGTCCTGAAATAATAAAAGTTGCCCGTACTCTTCCATGTACTTTATAATATAATTCCTGTTAATTAATGACCTTATAGACCTCACAGTTGTTATCTAGTACAACCAAGCAGCTGTTTATTAATAGACCCAGACATCTGTTACGTAGCTACCTAGTGCATAACAAACATCTACTACCAACTTTAAGTACACTGGCTTGCATACGACTAGCACAGTGGTTCTCAACCGGTGGGGAATTTCACCCCCCCCCTCCCAGGGGGGAATTTTAGGGTTTCCAGGGGGGGGGGGGGAATGAAGACCATTTCAATATCGCTTTAATACAAGAACCGATTACTTGATATTGTTTTTCCCTCATACTTTACAGTTATGTACGTCTCATCCTTCTAAAATTCATTTTATAAAGTAAGTAGACCCACAAATCATGTTTCATGTGGATGTCTAGACTTGTTTTAGTATATGCTATTAAATTTACCTTCCATTTTTACGTATACTGTGTATGGGGTGGGGGATTTTTAGATAGGAAATATGAAAGGGGGGGGGGGGGATGACGTTCTGAAAATACGGTGAATGGGGGCACGGGCCAAATTTTTGATAGGAAGGGGGGTGGGGGGAATGAAGTTCTGAAAATATGGTGAAAGGGGGCACGGGCCAAAAAAGGTTGAGAACCACTGGACTAGCACTTTCTGTTGTTGTATATCCAAACCAGACCATGCAGAAAATCGGTATCGAGAATAGGTTGGTTGAAAGCTGCCGAGCTTATACTAGATCCAGATAAAAACACAAAATAAGTTGAGGAGTCTTTGACGAATGGAAAAATACAAACAGATGAGGAGAACGTTTTGACCACACCAAAGTTCAAGAACAACAACAAGTACATACATGAATCTTCTTTTCTTCTTCTTCTTCTTCTTCTCTTCTTCTTCTTCTTAGTCTTCTTCTTCTTCTTCTTCTTCTTCTTCTTCTTCTTCTTCTTCTTCTTCTTCTTCTTCTTCTTCTTCTTCTTCTTCTTCGTCGTCGTCGTCGTCGTCCCCATCGTCGTCGATATTACCCTTCTTCTTCTACTTTTTCGTAGACCTCTTTTTGTCAAATTGTATTTTTCCTTTGATCATGCAGCAAATCGCCCTCCGTCCCTGCGGCCCGTCGGTCGGTGATGGAAATATAAACAGAGAAGACAAACAGACATGACAACCTCCCCAATGACCACTAGATTATCGCCTCAAGACTATATCGGATTAACCGTGTCCAAATGGCGCGGCTATTGTCGCAGACGACATAACTGTTTATACAAAACAGCCCAACGACGGGCTGGAGTGAACGGCCAAACACAAGCTGGTGCCACCACGATTCTGCTCTTAGACTGGAGAAATAAAATATGAACATTGCAACAACATACGTCAACATACAAATCTACAGAGTAATCAATATAGTTGGGGCTAGAACAGCAAGATGTGTTTTTAATGTGAAGTGGGTGGGCGCACATCACGTTTCACTGTATGAATGCACTTTGTGGATGTGATAATCACCGGAGGGTTAAAGGTCATCAACAGCAAACACGACTACTGATGAAAGGAGAAATAAGTCAGCGCTAGTGATTATATTGTCTGGTAGAACTGTTAGCAGTAGGTGCCATGTCGGGCGGCGCCGGGTATTCTCACTAAGAACTGCGGCTAGGCATGTGTTTGTCTCTGCAGCATATTGATAAATTGTTTCCTTTTGTAACGATTAAGATCTTTAGTCCGGCTGCAGTTCATTTATTCGCCCACCATCTTCTCTATTTTACTATCATGAATTAAAGGGGTATCCTTTGTTTTTCGTTCTCTTATTCTTCTTGTGTTTGTCATTCTTTATGTTCTTCTTCTTCGTTATCATCATCACGATCACCATACGCCACCTTCCTAATCACCATCATCATCTTTTTCTTTGTTAGCGACCTGGTCTTGATCAATCATCAACATTTCATCATTATCTTCTTCTCTTTCTTCATCGTCATCATCATTATTTCCTCTCTCTGCATCTTCAATCATCATCATCATCATCATCATCATCATCATCACCACGGCCTCCAGGATCATCATCATTATCATCATGTCCACAGTCTTTTGTTTCGCGTGGTGCCAACTATTTCTGACACCAGCTTTCCTCTATACCATGATATCAAAATGTCCAGCATCTACTCTCTTGACCTCCTCTTACCCATATACCCCTCCAGTTTTCCCATTGTGACGACATACTCCAGCTTTCCCATTGTGACGACATACTCCAACTTTCCCATTGTGACGACATACTCCACCTTTCCCATTGTGACGATATACTCCAACTTTCCCATTGTGAGGACATACTCAAGATTTCCCATTGTGAGGACATACTCCAACTTTCCCATTGTGAGGACATACTCAAGATTTCCCATTGTGACGACATACTCCAACTTTCCCATTGTGACGACATACTCCACCTTTCCCATTGTGACGACATACTCCAACTTTCCCATTGTGAGGACATACTCCAACTTTCCCATTGTGAGGACATACTCAAGATTTCCCATTGTGAGGACATACTCCAACTTTCCCATTGTGAGGACATACTCCACCTTTCCCATTGTGACGACATACTCCAACTTTCCCATTGTGACGACATACTCCACCTTTCCCATTGTGACGACATACTCCACCTTTCCCATTGTGACGACATACTCCACCTTTCCTATTGTGACGACATACTCCAGCTTTCCTATTGTGACGACATAATCCACCTTTCCTATTGTGACGATATACTCCACCTTTCCTATTGTGAAGACATACTCCACCTTTCCTATTGTGACGATATACTCCACCTTTCCTATTGTGACGACATACTCCACCTTTCCCATTGTGACGACATACTCCAGCCCTATTCCGATTGTGACGATATACTCCACTTTAAACCATTGTGGACACATACCGCAATCTTTCCCTATTGTGAGGACCATACTCCAACTTTCCCATTGTGACGACTACTCACAACTTTACCATTGTGGACCGACATACTCCAAACTCTCCCGTATGTGACGACATACTCCACTTTCCCATTGTGACGACATACACCACTTTCCATTGTGACGACATACTCCAGCTTTCCCATTGTGACGACATACTCCAACTTTCCCATTGTGACGACATACTCCACTTTCCCATTGTGACGACATACTCCAACTTTCACGTTGTGACGACATACTCCAACTTTCCCATTGTGACGACATACTCCAACTTTCCCATTGTGACGACATACTCCAACTTTCCCATTGTGACGACATACTCCAACTTTCCCATTGTGACGACATACTCCAACTTTCCCATTGTGACGACATACTCCAACTTTCCCATTGTGACGACATACTCCAACTTTCCCATTGTGACGACATACTCCAACTTTCCATTGTGACGACATACTCCAACTTTCCCATTGTGACGACATACTCCAACTTTCCCATTGTGACGACATACTCCAACTTTCCCATTGTGACGACATACTCCAACTTTCCCATTGTGACGACATACTCCAAGCTTTCCCATTGTGACGACATACTCCAGCTTTCCCATTGTGACGACATACTCCAACTTTCCCATTGTGACGACATACTCCAACTTTCCCATTGTGACGACATACTCCAAGCTTTCCCATTGTGACGACATACTACAATTTTCCCATTGTGACGACATACTCCAACTTTCCCATTGTGACGACATACTCCAACTTTCCCATTGTGACGACATACTCCAACTTTCCCATTGTGACGACATACTCCAACTTTCCCATTGTGACGACATACTCCACCTTTCCCATTGTGACGACATACTCCAACTTTCCCATTGTGACGACATACTCCAACTTTCCCATTGTGACGACATACTCCAACTCTTCCCATTGTGACGACATACTCAACTTTCCCATTGTGACGACATACTCCAGCTTTCCCATTGTGACGACATACTCCAGCTTTCCCTTGTGACGACATACTCCAACTTTCCCATTGTGACTGACATACTCCAACTTTCCCATTGTGATGACATACTCAGCTTTCCCATTGGACGACATACTCCAGCTTCCCATTGTGAACGACATACTCCAGCTTTCCCATTGTGACGATTATTACTCACTTTCCCATTGTGACGACATACCTCCAACTTCCCATTGTGACGGAATACTCCAAACTTTCCCATTGTTGACGAACATACTCCAACTTTCCCATTGTGACGACATACTCCAGATCTTTCCCATTGTGACTGACATACTCCAGCTTTCCCATTGTGACGACATACTCCACCTTTCCCATTGTGACGACATACTCCAACTTTCCCATTGTGACGACATACTCCAACTTTCCCATTGTGACGACATACTCCAGACTTTCCCCATTGTGACGACATACTCCACCTTTCCCTATTGTGACGACATTACTCCAACTTTCCCATTGTGACGACTATACTCCAACCTTTCCCTTGTGACGACATACTCCAACTTTCCCATTGTGACGACATACTCCAGCTTTCCCATTGTGACGATATACTCCAGCTTTCCCATTGTGACGACATACTCCAGCTTTCCCATTGTGACGACATACTCCAACTTTCCCATTGTGACGACATACTCCAACTTTCCCATTGTGAGGACATACTCCAGCTCTCCCATTGTGACGACATACTCCAACTTTCCCATTGTGACGACATACTCCAACTTTCCCATTGTGACGACATACTCCAACTTTCCCATTGTGACGACATACTCCAAGCTTTCCCATTGTGACGACATACTCCAACTTTCCATTGTGACGACATACTCCAACATTCCCATTGTGACGACATACTCCAACTTTCCCATTGTGACGACATACTCCAACTTTCCCATTGTGACGACATACTCCAACTTTCCCATTGTGACGACATACTCCAACTTTCCATTGTGACGAGCATACTCCACTTTCCCATTGTGACGACATACTCCAACTTTCCATTGTGACGACATACTCCAACTTTCCCATTGTGACGACATACTCCAACTTTCCCATTGTGACGACATACTCCAACTTTCCATTGTGACGAACATACTCCAACTTTCCATTGTGACGACTATACTCAACTTTCCTATTGTGACGACATACTCCAACTTTCCCATTGTGACGACATACTCCAACTTTCCATTGTGACGACATACTCCAACTTTCCCATTGTGACGACATACTCCAACTTTCCCATTGTGACGACATACTCCAACTTTCCCATTGTGACGACATACTCCAACTTTCCCATTGTGACGACATACTCCAACTTTCCCATTGTGACGACATACTCCAACTTTCCTATTGTGACGACATACTCCAACTTTCCCATTGTGACGACATACTCCAACTTTCCATTGTGACGACATACTCCAACTTTCCCATTGTGACGACATACTCCAACATTCCATTGTGACGACATACTCCAGTTTTCCCATTGTGACGACATACTCCAACATTCCCATTGTGACGACATACTCCAACTTTCCCATTGTGACGACATACTCCAACTCTCCCATTGTGACGACATACTCCAACTTCCCAGTTGTGACGACATACTCCAACCTTTCCCATTGTGACTGACATACTCCAACTTCCCATTGTGACGACTACTCCAACTTCCCATTGTGACGACATACTCCAACTTTCCCATTGTGACGAATACTCCAACTTTCCCATTGTGACGACATACTCCAACTTTCCCATTGTGACGACATACTCCAACTTTCCCATTGTGACGACATACTCCAACCTTCCCATTGTGACGACATACTCCAACTTTCCCATTGTGACGACATACTCCAACCTTTCCCATTGTGACGACATACTCCAACTTTCCCATTGTGACGACATATTCCAACTTTCCCATTGTGACGACATACTCTAACTTTCCCATTGTGACGACATACTCCAACTTTCCCATTGTGACGACATACTCCAACTTTCCCATTGTGACGACATACTCCAACTTTCCCATTGTGACGACATACTCCAACTTTCCCATTGTGACGACATACTCCAACTTTCCCATTGTGACGACATACTCCAACTTTCCCATTGTGACGACATACTCCAACTTTCCCATTGTGACGACATACTCCAACTTTCCCATTGTGACGACATACTCCAACTTTCCCATTGTGACGACATACTCCAACTTTCCCATTGTGACGACATACTCCAACTTTCCCATTGTGACGACATACTCCAACTTTCCCATTGTGACGACATACTCCAACTTTCCCATTGTGACGACATACTCCAACTTTCCCATTGTGACGACATACTCCAACTTCCCATTGTGACGACATACTCCACCTTTCCCATTGTGACGACATACTCCAACTTTCCCATTGTGACGACATACTCCAACTTTCCCATTGTGACGACATACTCCAACTTTCCCATTGTGACGACATACTCCAACTTTCCCATTGTGACGACATACTCCAGCTTTCCCATTGTGACGACATACTCCAGCTTTCCCATTGTGACGACATACTCCAACTTTCCCATTGTGACGACATACTCCAACTTTCCCATTGTGACGACATACTCCAACTTTCCCATTGTGACGACATACTCCAACTTTCCCATTGTGACGACATACTCCAACTTTCCCATTGTGACGACATACTCCAACTTTCCCATTGTGACGACATACTCCAACTTTCCCATTGTGACTGACATACTCCAACTTTCCCATTGTGACGACATACTCCAACTTTCCCATTGTGACGACATACTCCAGCTTTCCCATTGTGACGACCTACTCCAACTTTCACGTTGTGACGACATACTCCAACTTTCCCATTGTGACGACATACTCCAAGCTTTCCCATTGTGACGACATACTCCAAGCTTTCCCATTGTGACGACATACTCCAGCTTCCCATTGTGACGACATACTCCAAGCTTTCCCATTGTGACGACATACTCCAACTTTCCATTGTGACGACATACTCCAGCTTTCACATTGTGACGACATACTCCAACTTTCCCATTGTGACGACATACTCCAACTTTCCCATTGTGAAGACATACTCCACCTTTCCCATTGTCAGGTCATACTCCAGCTCTCCCATTGTGACGACATACTCCAACTTTCCCATTGTGACGATATACTCCACCTTTCCCATTGTGACGACATACTCCAACTTTCCCATTGTGACGACATACTCCAACTTTCCCATTGTGACGACATACTCCAGCTTTCCCATTGTGACGACATACTCCAGCTTTCCCATTGTGACGACATACTCCAGCTTTCCCATTGTGATGACATACTCCACCTTTCCCATTGTGACGACATACTCCAACTTTCCCATTGTGACGACATACTCCAACTTTCCCATTGTGACGACATACTCCAGCTTTCCCATTGTGACGATATACTCCACCTTTCCCATTGTGACGATATACTCAAGCTCTCCCATTGTGAGGACATACTCCAGCTTTCCCATTGTGAGGACATATCTCCAGCTTTCCCATTGTGACGATATACTCCAGCTTTACCACTGGTAACGACATACTCCAGCTTTCCCATTGTGAAGACATACTCCAGCTTGCCCCCTGCTTCGTGACGTGCCCGAATAATGTGAACTGTCTTCGTCTGATGTGAGTAACCAGTTCTCTTTGTCAGTGAAAGTCTTTCAAGACAACTACATTGCTGTTATTATCCATATACAGTATTCCCATCATTCATCTCTAAGAATATAACTCTTCAGCTTCCACATAATTCCTCATCTGCCAGCTAATTATCCATGATTCGCAACCGTACAAAAGGACTAGCTGTTTACATAGCTCTCAATATGATTCTTATAAGTATGTGTGCAGGTAGGTATGTATGCGTTTGTGAATATGGATGTGTATATGCGCCTGCCTGCCTGTCTCGTAACAAGGTAATATACATTGTTTATGTTTACAACTACAACATCTACTATCTGCATTCTCCAATGCTTGTTCTGAATTTTGTTTAACAATTAACAAAAAGAAGACACAGATTATGTCACAAGGTGCACATGGGGTACCATCAATCTTTATTCACGATGCCGAATTGGAGATAGTAAACCATTTTACATATCTAGAATCAGAGGTAAATAGGAAATTATCCCTGGATCAGGAAATCAACATCAGGAATGGTAAGGCAGCAACAACAATGAACAGGTTAAGAAAAAGAGTCTGGGAGAACAAGAAGCCTACTGCGAAAACAAAAGTCCTTGTCTACCAAGCCTGTGTCCTTAGTACTCTTCTTTATGGCAGTGAAACCTGGTCAACTTACTCACACCAAAGAGAAACGTTTAAACAGCTTTCATATGCGGTGTCTGCGAAGAATACTTGGTATTAAGTGGCAAGACAAAATCACAAATACTGAAGTATTGGAAAGATCAGGCTGTGTGACGGTGTATTCCATGCTCAGTCTTCGTAGACTTAGATGGATAGGACATCTTAGGAGGATGGATGATGGTAGAATACCAAAGGACATCATTTTTGGTGAATTGCAGATGGGTAAGAAATCTCAGGGTCGGCCTCTACTACGATACAAAGATGTGTGTAAGCGGGACATGATTGATACAGGCATTGATAATGCACATTGGGCGCAAGTCGCCGCTGAACGTGTTGCATGGAGAGCAACTATCGGAAATGGAATAAAGACAAAGGAGAAAACGATTGCAGATAAAGCACACACAGAGCGTGAGAGGCGTAAGATGGTGCATGATTGTGGAAATGACCATGTGTTTACATGCATCCACTGTGGACAAACATTTACAGCGCGAATTGGCCTTATCAGCCACATTCGCCACCGCCACGGGTTGTAGTTATTATGTCTTTTTGAAGCACAATGTAACAAACTATCATATGTCAAGACGGAAAGGTGCCAATGATGTTCACAATCATTCATTTAACAATGTTTTTTTCTATGTGAATGTAACATGCATAATTGATAAACGAAAGATGAGTGATTGGAAGGGCCGAAAGTAAGAATAGGCTTGGTACTCAATTGTGAACCCTCTGAAAATAAAGTTCCCTCGTTCTTAAGAACGTTTCTCCTTACCTCCATTAATAAATATGCATTTCTTCTGGGAGTTAACAAAAAAAGAAAAAAAAGAAATAATAACTTGAGCCCTTTAAGGTCCCGTGTCAGGAATCTGTTGTAGGTCTGGGCTTTGCTTAGACATGACGTGTTTGTAGGTATGGGCTTTGCTGGGACTATCCCGTATATGTAAGCTGGAGTGGTCAGTTATATGCTGTAAGTATGTAGTTTAGCTTAGTGGACGGATCAACATCACGGCACACGGGTGTAATCCATGCGTGCTCCGTTCTACTCCTACCTCAAACCTGAGTCCGGAGAATCTCAGCTCAGTGTACGAACTCCGTAGCAATGGCGAGGATCCTGAAATACTTTAGGGTAGATTTTAAACTCGAAATTTTGCCCAGCCAGCGCCGTTAGGTTACTCTTTTCCGATTTCCAACTGCCAAGGATATTTACGTGCGCGACAATACACACGGGCGTCCGATCTCACTACCCAGAGACCAGGAGAAAGTTTGTTACTAGAAGTCTACGTGAAAAAAGCCCGGCCCTCACCGGGGCTTGAACTCGGGACCTCCAGCACTCGAGGCGGACACCATACCTCGAGACCACTCAGCCCCCGCTGTAGGTATGGGCTTTACAAGGATCATCACGTGTTTTGTAGGCTCAAGGGCATGTAGAAACAAGTGATTAGTCGTCCTTCCCAGATTACCGACGAGATGGTATCGAACCCTTTCGATCAGCCACTGTCAGTGTAACACCCTAACCACTACACAACGCGCCCGCTAATAAAGAATCATTCCTTCGTTAATTCAGTAGCATGTTCTTTACAGAACCACGTTCACATAACAACCTTCCGGAAAACTTCTCTATCATAAGCAAGATGACCCGCGTCCGGTACACCCATCTGGAGGTCATCTGCAATATCCTGCACCCATCTTCTCTTTGGCCTGCGTTTTCTATTCTTCCAGTGCATACTACTCCATTATTGTTCTCTCCAATCTTTCATCACGTTTAAGTGACCAAATTATTTCAAGTTTCTTTGTTTTATGGTCTTCAGTAGCCAACGTTCTTCAATTTTAAGAGCTTGTCGTGTGGAGGCATTCAGTCTTTTCTGAATGATCTAATAATTAACAGTCAATCTTGTTTTCGACCTAAATATTCTTGCCATAGTGCTCTAACAAAAATGACCGATAACTGGCACTTAAACATCAACAACGGTAGAATTTGTGGAGCGGTGTTTGTAGACTTTAAAAAAGCTTTTGATATGGTAGATCACGATATTAATTAGAAAACTAAAGCAAATGAAGACAAGCACCAACATGGTGAACATAATTACGTCATTTCTATCCGACAGGCAACAAGTCGTGTCCTTCAACAACTGTCTATCAAGACCCACACAGCTTAATATTGGTGTGCCTCAGGGCTCAATACTAGGTCCGCTGCTTTTTGCAGTTTATATTAATGATCTTCCTTTATATATCAATACAACTTGTGATCTATTCGCAGACGACTGTACTATATATACTAGTCAAGAAAACCGTAGTGAATTAGAGAATTCTTTACAAAAGGAACTTGATAATCTTACTAGATGGAGCAACGAAAACCGCATGCAAATTAACATCGACAAAACCAAATCCATGCTAATAACGACCAGACAAAAACTACAGACACTAGCCATAACTGGATCACCGCTCGAACTCCGCATGGGCACGTTACCTATAGTTAATGTGACTGAACATAAAACACTAGGGCTTTTAATAGACAGCCATTTGAACTGGAGCTCTCATGTTCACGCTCTTACCAAGAAAATAGCACAAAAAGTTTACCAACTTGCTAAAATTCAGCACTTCCTGGACGAAAGCACACGAAAAATATTCTATACATGCTATATCCAATCACATCTCGATTACTGTTCCACAGTTTGGGATGGTTGCCCTAAATCTAATTTAAAACGACTATGTTCTCTACAAAACCGCGCTATTCGTCTGGTTTCTGACATAAAGCACGTTGAAAGTAATAATTTGTACAGTCATCTAAGACTTCTACCACTACAAAAGCGCTTCCTTTTCAACAAAGCCAAATTAGTGAATAAAATTATATCTCAAAATACCCCAGAGTATCTTCTGCCGCTGATTCAATCTAATGCAATGAACAGCAAGCGCCTAAATTTGTTACATGTCTCAAAGCCTAGATTGGACCTATACAAAACATGTTTCGCCTATTCTGGTGCTCACTTATGGAATGATCTGCCTCCAGATCTGAAAACTCCAATGAGTCCCTACACATTTAACCGAAAACTCTTTCAATACTTAATCCATACCGACTATATGCCACCATAATTCATTTACTGGTATAATTGTTCATTATAATTGTTTAACTATAATTGTTCACTATATATGTGTGTGCGTGTGGGAGCGAGAGAGAGAGAGAGAGAGAGAGAGAGAGAGAGAGAGAGAGAGAGAGAGAGAGAGAGAGAGAGAAAGTGGGTGTCAGTGAGAGGGAGAGAGTGAATGCGTGTGTGCGCACGTGCATGCGTGTGTGTGGAGAGAGTGATTGAGCGAGAAATGGTGGGGGAATGTGTCAGTGCATGCATTCGTACGTGTATGTGTGAGAGTGAGTGAGGGAGTGTATGCGTGCGTGCATGCGTTCATGTGTATGTGTATGTGTGAGAGAGTGTGATTGAGAGAGTGAGTGGTGTGTGAAGGATTGTGTGTTAGAGAGTGAGACAGTGGGAGAGTTGATGTGTTAGTGTGTGTGTGTGTGTGTGAGCGCGCGCATGCGTGTGAGTGTGTGTATATGAAAGAATACAGAGAGAGAGAGAGAGAGAGAGAGAGAGAGAGAGAGAGAGAGAGAGAGAGAGAGCTGAGCAGATGCATGTCATGTAACACGCATGTTATGTAACACGCGAATCCATATGTTTGTGTATTCTCATCTGTCATATTATCAGTTAAATACCATTTGATTTTATCATGCATAATATAAACTCATGTTCATTACTATAGTTTGAGTGAGTGAGTCAGTGAGTGTGAATGAGAGACAGAACGAGTGAGCGTGAGAGTGAATGAGTGAGCGGGAGAGTGAATGAGTGAGCGGGAGAGTGAATGAGTGAACGGGAAAGTGAATGAGTGAGCGGGAGAGTGAATGAGTGAGCGTGAGAGTGAATGAGCGGGAGAGTGAATGCGTGAGAGTGAATGAATGAGCGGAAGAGTGAATGTGTGAGCGTGAGAGTGAATGTGTGTGTGTGTGTGTGTGTGTGTGTGAGAGAGAGAGAGAGAGAGAGAGAGAGAGAGAGAGAGAGAGAGAGAGAGAGAGAGAGAGAGAGAGAGAGAGAGCATCACTATTTTTACGTCACATACATTTTATGTACACATTTTTCTCCATGTTTAACATTTTTATGAGACTGCTCATGACAAGTGTCAGTGTATGTGTGTGAGTAAAGTGTGGGAGTTTGTTCATACTAGTTTCAATACTAACGTGAGACATTTTGTATGTGTCTAGATGTGAGGAAGTGTGAGTGTATGTGGAGGATGTGTGTGAGTGTGGGGATATGTGTGGGTGGGGGTGTGTGGGTGGGGGTATGCATTTGGATGGGTTGGGGTGTGTGGGTTTTGGTGGGTAGTGGTATTTGTGGGTGTTGGTGGGATGTGTGGATGGATGTGTGGGGGTGAAAGTACGGGTGTTGGAATGGGTGTGGGGGATGTGTGTATGGGTGGAGGATATGTGTATGGGACGGATGCAGGGGATGTGTGTTTATGTGGGTGGAGATGTGTGGATGGTTTGAGGAAGTATGTGTGGGAGGCGGGGTTGTGTGGGTAGGGGATTGTGTTGGGTGGATTTGGGATGGAAGGGCGGATGGGGAGAAGTGTATGGTGTGTGGGTTTGAGATATGTGTGCGGTGTGTTGGTGGGGGATGTGTGAATGATGTGTGGGTGGAGGGTATGTTTGTGGTGGTATGGGTGGAGGATAGTGTGTGGTGTAGGGGATGTGTGTGATGGGTGTGGGGAATGTGCGTATGGGTGGGGTATATGTGTGGGTGAGCAGGGGATTGTGGTGGTTGGGGGAAGTATGTGGGGGAGTGTGTGTGGGAGATGTGTGTATGTGGATGGGGAATGTGTGGGTGGGGGTGTGTGAGTGGCTTAGGGATGTGTAGGTGGGTGAGGGAGTTGTATGTGTCGGGGTGGGATGTGTGAGTGGGTGGAGGATGTGTGTGGGGGTAGGGGTATTGTGATCGAGAGATGTTTGGTTGGGAGTGGGTTGGTGGGGGTGTGTGGGTGCGTAGTGGAGGATGTGTGAGTGAGTGTGTGTTGGTGGACGGGTAGGGAATGCGTGTGTGGGTGGGGAGAGGTGTGTGGTGTGTTGGTTGGTGATATTGTGTGGGTGAGGTATGTGTGTGTGGGTGGGGGATTTTTGTGGTGTGTGAGTGGGGGTATGTGGGGTGGATGGGTAAGGGTATCTGTGTGGGTGTGGGTGGGATTATTTTGTGGTATCTGGGTGGGGGATATGTGTGTGGTGTGTAAGTGGGGATGTGTTGGTGAGGGATATGTGTGTGTGTGGTGCGTGGGTTGGGAATAGTGCGTGGTAGGAGGTGTATGTGATGTGCGGGTGGGGGATTGTGTGGTGGGGGATTAGGTTAAGGCATGTGTGGGTGGGTGGAAGTTGTATGTGTGGGTGGTGGTGTGTGTGTGAGTGGATTGGGGATGTATGGGTGGTTAGGGAGATGTGTGTGTGTGTGGGGGGGGGGGGGGTAGGGACATGTCAGTTGGTGGGGATGTGTGTGTATGGTTTGGGGATGTGTGAGTGGATGTGCGATGTGTGGGTTGGTGGGGGATTGTGTGTGTGGGTGGGGAATATGTTGTCGATGGAGATGTGGCTGGGGGAAGGGTGGTTTGAGGTGTGGGTGGGGAGAGGATGTGTGGGGTAGAATGTGGATGGGCGTGGGATGTGTGGGTTGGTGGGGGAATGTTTGTGGGTGGCGAGTGTGTTTTGGTTGGGGGATCAGGTGATGGCAGTGTGTGTGGGTGGGGGATGTGCGGGAGGGGGATGGGTCGGTTGGTGGGGTATGTATGTGTCCCTTGGTGTGCGTGTGTGTCGGTAGGTGGGGGTGTGTATGTGTCCCTTGGTGCGCATGTGTGTGGGTAGGTGGGGGTGTTGTGTGGGTGGGGTGATGTATGGATAGGTGGGAGATGGGCTTCATACCATGGTAATTAGCCTTGTTTATGTTTACAACATTCATTTCACAATGTTTATTTTTCTTCCTATGCAAATGTATAATGCTCTTGATGAACGAAAGACGAGTGATTGGAAGGGCCGAATGTAAGACGGGCCTGCGCGCCCAATTTGTGACCCTAATAAAGTTGATTTGATTTGATTTGATTTGTATCCGAAATATTTTTTAGAACCCGTTAAAAACATTTATATCCAATGGCATATATGCGCTGTTCATCTTGTTTAGTAAGTGTCCAGGTCTCACAGGCGTATGTACATTGGGGAAGATGCATGCTCTTAAAAAATCTAATTCTTGTATGTCTGTCTTACCTACGCCACAATTTATTCATTTGTTTTAATCACATGTGTATAAATAAACCAACAGCATATTCTTAAATTAACGATGCACACAAGAACACAAATAACAGCACTAGAGCTCCCGATAGAAACCATCATTCCTGCCGGAACACTCAGATTTCCAACCAATGAAAACGATTGTAAGATCCCGGTTACGATAGCCTACGCCGGACGTGATAGCCGCTCTAATTGGCCTATTATCGCCATTAAATAGAAAAGAAAAATAGTGACAATGCCTGAGAATGTAAATTGAGCGCAACGATCTGCAACCCTGACCTGCGATAACTTAAGAAGTGAATCAGATAATAAAACTCGGTCTGAAACGAGGGAGTTTCTTGTCTTCTGTTGATGTGTGGCGAACTGTGTGAAAGAGTGTCTGTGTGAGGTTTCTGTTGGTTGTTTTAGTTGTTTAAATCTCAGCCTTATGCATTAGCTACTTTGTGAAAGTCCAGCCTTGGTAGGGCAAGGGCCACAAGAAGTGAAATAACATGTTGGGGATGTGAAGAGAGGAACGTCTTTAAGAATAAAATGATAATCATGGAGCGGGATGAAATGGGGAAGCGTTTCAAAATAACATGATAATTATGGAGGGAGATGAAATTGGGAAGCGTTTCAACGTAACATGATAATTACGGAGGGAGATAAAATGGGGAAGCGTTTAAACATAACATGATAATTACGGAGGGAGATGAAATGGGGAAGCGTTTAAACAAAACATGATAATTACGGAGGGAGATGAAATGGGGAAGCGTTTTAACATAACATGATAATTACGGAGGAGATGAAATGGGGAAGCATATTAAACAAAACATGATAATTACGGAGGGAGATGAAATGGGGAAGCGGTTAAACATAACATGATAATTACGGAAGGAGATGAAATTGTGAAGCGTTTAAACATAATATGATAATTATGGAGGGAAGATGAAATGGAGAAGGCGTTTAAACATAACATGATAATTACGGAGGGAGATGAAATGGGGAAGCGTTTTAAACATAATATGATAATTATGGAGGGAGATGAAATGGGGAAGCGTTTAAACATAATATGATAATTATGGAGGGAGATGAAATGGGTAAGCGTTTAAACATAACATGATAATTGCGGAGGGAGATGAAATTGGGAAGCGTTTAAAAATAACATGATAATTACAGAGGGAGATGAAATGGGGAAGCTTTTAAACATAACATGATAATTACGGAGGGAGATGAAATGGGAAGGGTTTAAACATGACATGATAATTACGGAGGGAGATGAAATTGTGAAGCGTTTAAAACATAATATGATAATTACGGAGGGGAGATGAAATTGTGAAACGTTTAAACATAACATGATAATTACTGAGGGGAGATGAAATGGGGAAGCGTTTAAAATAACATGATAATTACGGCGGGAGATGAAATGGGAAAGCGTTTAAACATAACATGATAATTACGGAGGGAGATGAAATGGGAAAGCGTGTACACATAACATGATAATTACGGAGGAGATGAAATGGGGAGGAGCATTTAAACATAACATGATAATTACGAAGGGAGATGAAATTGTTAAGCGTTTAAACATAACACGATAATTACGGAGGGAGATGAAATGGGTAAGCGTTTAAACATAACATGATAATTACGGAGGGAGATGAAATCGGAAAGCGTTTAAACATAACATGATAATTACGGAGGGAGATGAAATGGGGAAGCGTTTAAACATAACATGATAATTACGGAGGGAGATGAAATGGGAAAGCGTTTAAACATAACATGATAATTACGAAGGGAGATGAAATGCTGAAGCGTTTAAACATAACATGATAATTACGGAGGGAGATGAAATGGGGAGGCTTTTAAACATAACATGATAATTACGGAGGGAGATGAAATGGGGAAGCGTTTAAACATAACTTGATAATTACGGAGGGCGATGAAATGAGGAAACGTTTAAACATAACATGATAATTACGGAGGGAGATGAAATGGGAAAGCCTTTAAACATAACACAATAATTACGGAGGGAGATGAAATCGGAAAGCGTTTAAACATAACATGATAATTATGGAGGGAGATGAAATGGGAAATCGTTTAAACATAACATGATAATTATGGAGGGAGAATGAAATGGGAAAGCGTTTAAATATAACATGATAATTACGGAGGGAGATGAAAATTGTGAAGCGTTTAAACATGGACATGATAATTACGGAGGGAGATGAAATTGGGAAGCGTTTAAACATAACATGATAATTACGGAGGGAGATGAAATTGTGAACGTTTAAACATAACATGATAATTACGGAGGGAGATGAAATGGGGAAGCGTTTAAAATAACATCATAATTACGGAGGGAGATGAAATTGTGAAGCGTTTAAACATAACATGATAATTACGGAGGGAGATGAAATGGGGAAGCGTTTAAACATAACTTGATAATTACGGAGGGAGATGAAATCGGAAAGCGTTTAAACATAAATGATAATTACGGAGGGAGATGAAATGGGGGAAGCGTTTAAACATAACATGATAATTACCGAAGGAGATGAAATGGGAAAGCCTTTAAACATAACATGATAATTACGGAGGGAGATGAAATCGGGAAAGCGTTTAAACATAACATGATAATTACGGAGGGAGATGAAATGGGGAAGCGTTTAAACATAACATGATAATTACGGAGGGAGATGAAATGCGGAAGCGTTTAAAACTAACATGATAATTATGGAGGGAGATGAAATGGGGAAGCATTTAAACATAACACGATAATTACGGAGGGAGATGAAATGGGGAAGCTTTTAAGAAGAGTTTTAAAATGCAAAAGGTTCAGATTCACTGCACCGGGTTTTATCCCATTTGCCTCGGTCTCTTCCCACAGGACGGTCTGCCGAAAGTGTCGCACAAAGCATGAATTCTGTATTTCCAGCGATGACCCTCAGGAGTCTCCGAGAAAACGGCACTCGTGAATCAAATGTCCGTAGCCAGGAATCGAACCCACAACATTCGAAGCGCGAGGCAGACAGCGTAATTACTCCACCACGGAGACTGCCATGGGGAAGCGAAGAAGAGGAAGAAGGACGGAGACCTTGTCGTAAATGTTTTCAGGATGTGACAGGTAATTTACACATTACAGCATCAGAGACAGGATGTGACACGCAATATACAGGTAAAAGGGGAATATTCTTAAACAAGTGAATCGGTACAATTATCTCGGAACAGTCATAACTTCTGATGGGAGATGCCTTGAAAAGATTAGAATAAGAATCGCCAAAATGAAGGTAGCCTTTTGCATGAGGGAAAAAAATACTGACCAATAAAATGATCTCAAATGCAACAAGAAAAAATGGCGTTGGGGTGCTACATAGAACTTGCACTCTTGTATAGATATGAAACGTTGATAACGAGCAGACAGGCTGAAAAAATCTGATGTCAGTGAAGATGTGAATTCTGAGGAAAATGCCAAGAATGCCCTGGACAGACATAAAACTTAATGAGCTAGTCGTACACCGCCCTCCGTGGCTAAGGGCTTGCGAACGCGGTTTGTGATCCCGTATACCCGGGTTCGAAACACAGCGGTGCTGGTTTATTTCGAAAAAGGTATAGGTGCTGGTCGTTCAGAAAGCAATGGCAAACTACTGAACGTAAAATTTGCCCAGGAATCACGAACAGCGAAAATGCTGGGGTTGACTGCTACGTCCTGTGAAGGACATGCAACCAAAAAAAAAAAAGAAAAAAAAAAGAAATTCGTACACTAGGCAGATGAAAAACCGTAAAAGATTAGAGAAATTAGACGTAGACAGTCACAACTTTTTAGACATGTTATGAGAGGAAACAAACTAGAGGACTTGTCGACAACTGGCAAGATTGAGGGGCAAAAAACAAGGGAAAGGCAGCGAGTACATATCTGTATGTCTTAACCACCCTGACACGGTAGAGACAAGAACACTGAGCTGATCCACGACTCTGGTGATCGTGTGAGATGGTTAAACATGACCGCCCACGCTTATCAGCGTGGCACATGATGATGATGATTTTATCGTCTACTTCAATTTGTAATGCCCGACAGACAGCTGGAAAATTGTGATGTGTGACCATCACTAATGTGGACGTGAGGCTGTACCACGTTGAGGCTGGTGGGGGGTTGAGGCCCAGCTGAACCCTGGGCAGAGATATCTGTGTCGGCCTCCCCGAGACAAGTATTTGACTTCCGGTGCAGACAGTCTGATTTCCGCTGCGATGATTTAGTGACGTCATCTGAGATCTTGTTTATCTGGCTTGCCTTCCAAAAACACCGGGTTGTCAGATGTATTCTTCATCTCCACTGGTACCATCAGCCGTAGTATAAATCTGCTTGTACTCTTCCCTCACAGGTTCGCACGTGCACACACACACACACACACACACACACACACGCACACACACACAAATACACACACGCACACACACGTACATGCGCACACAGTAATGTCACAACATGGATTGTCAGATGGTTTTCTCATATTATTAATCTGCGGTCAACCCAGGTTGATAGATATTTCCATCACATTATAAATCTGTAATAAACCAGGGTTAACAAATGTTTCCATTACATTATAAATCTGTAATAAACCATGGTTAACAAATGTTCCATTACATTATAAATCTGTAATAAACCAGGATTGACAGATGTTTCAATCACATTATAAATCTGTAATAAACCAGGGTTGACAGGTGTTTAAATCACATTATAAATCTGTAATAAACCAGGTTGACAGATGTTTCAATCACATTATAAATCTGTAATAAACCAGGGTTGACAGATGTTTCAATCACATTATAAATCTGTAATAAACCAGGGTTGACAGATAGTTTCTCATACTTATAAATCTGTAATAAACCAGGGTTGACAGATGTTTCCATCACATTATAAATCTGTAATAAACCAGGGTTGACAGGTGTTTAAATCACATTATAAATCTGTAATAAACCAGGGTTGACAGATGTTTCAATCACATTATAAATCTGTAATAAACCAGGGTTGACAGATGTTTTCAATCACATTATAATTCTGTAATAAACCAGGGTTGACAGATGTTTCTATTACATTATAAATCTGTAGTAAACCAGGGTTGACAGATGTTTCAATCACATTATAAATCTGTAATAAACCAGGGTTGACAGATGTTTCAATCACATTATAAATCTGTAATAAACCAGGGTTGACAGGTGTTTCCCTTACATTATAAATCTGTAATAAACCAGGGTTGACAGATGTTTCTATTACATTATAAATCTGTAGTAAACCAGGGTTGACAGATGTTTCAATCACATTATAAATCTGTAATAAACCAGGGTTGACAGATGTTTCAAATCACATTATAAATCTGTAATAAACCAGGGTTGACAGATGTTTCATCACATTATACATCTGTAATAAACCAGGGTTGACAGATGTTTCTATTACATTATAAATCTGTAGTAAACCAGGGTTGACAGATGTTTCAATCACATTATAAATCTGTAATAAACCAGGGTTGACAGATGTTTCAATCACATTATAAATCTGTAATAAACCAGAGTTGACAGATGTTTCAATCACATTATAAATCTGTAATAAAACAGGGTTGACAGGTGTTTTCCCTTACATTATAAATCTGTAATAACCAGGGTTGACAGATGTTTTCAATCACATTATAAATCTGTAATAAACCAGGGTTGACAGATGTTTCTATTACATTATAAATCTGTAGTAAACCAGGGTTGACAGATGTTTCAATCACATTATAAATCTGTAATAAACCAGGGTTGACAAATGTTTCAATCACATTATAAATCTGTAATAAACCTGGGTTGACAGATGTTTCAATAACATTATACATCTGTAATAAACCAGGGTTGACAGGTGTTTCCATTACATTATAAATCTGTCTTAAACCTGGGTTGACAGGTATTTCCATTACATTATAAATCTGTAATAAACCAGGATTGACAGATGTTTAAATCCCATTATAAATCTGTAAAACACCAGGGTTGACAGATGTTTCCATCACATTATAATAAATTTGTCTAAAACCAGGATTGACAAATGTTTCCATCATATTACAAATCTGCAATAAACCAGGATTGACAGATGTTTAAATCCCATTATAAACCTGTAAAACACAAGGGTTGACAGATGTTTCCATCACAATATAATAAATCTGTCTTAAACCTGGGTTGACAGGTATTTCCATTACATTATAAATCTGTAATAAACCAGGATTGACATATATTTAAATCCCATTATAAATCTGTAAAATATTAGGGTTGACAAATGTTTCCATCACATTATAATAAATCTGTCATAAACCAGGGTTGGCAAATGTTTCCATAATATTATAAATCTGCAATAAACCAGGATCGACATATATTTAAATCCCATTATAAATCTGTAAAAAACCAGAGTTGACAGGTGTTTCAATCACATAATAAACCTGTAATAAACCCGAAGGTAGCCTTTTGCAAAAGGGAAAAAATACAGACCAATAATATGATCTCAAATGCAACGAGACAAATGGCGCCACTCATGTCCCTGTGTGAGGACAAACGCAATAAAATCTTCCCGTCAACCTGTGTTTCGAGCGCAGAACGAGAAATTGCCAATTGCGAAGGGCGTCCGTGACTCTTCGCTAATCCTATATTTTTAACTTTTGGCCCACATGGACGCCTCTCCACTCCACCCTCTTCCCGCCGTGTTTGTTTTAGCCAAATACCTGAACTTCTGACGGTATTGATCCTTTGGACCCGTTGACCCATACATACGGTCCCATACCATCCAACGATAGTCGTCGCACGCGTGTGTCAGTCGTTCAGTCACTCCAAGCTAGGATACAGATTCAGATAAGTACCCTTAATATTGTCATGTAGCGTGTTTCATGTAGTTTTGTGTGGGTTGTTTGTTGTATGTGCTACGAAGCTTAGGCTGCAACGTCCAATTTGTTTCTTGTAATCGTGTTTTTGTAAAGCTCACAATCTACTTCTCGTGGTGATTCATTCATTGTAATAAACCCAGGTTGATAGGTGTCCTCCTGAGACCATAAACAATCACACAACCCAGCTTGAGGAGACACGATGGCACAGTGGCTAGACACTCACATGACGGTCCCGTGGTCGTTGGTTAGAAACTTCACTGAGATGGATTTTTTTTTAAATGGACTTGTGCTCTAACGTCGTCCCAGTGAGTACCAGGAATTGTCCTGGGAAGTAAAGGCGGCCGGAGTGGTATATACCACATCATACACCGAGTACTCATTGAAGAAATCAACCAATCAATGAATCTCTTGTCATCTCCTCCACGGAGATCGGCTACAATACCCCCATGCAATACCCATGTCAGCTTCTTCCAGCCATCTCTTGATGTTGTACACCCACTTGTAACGTTGCCTTCATCTTGAACTCCCCCCTGTCCCATTTCTCTCTCTCTCTCTCTCTCTCTCTCTCTCTCTCTCTCTCTCTCTCTCTCTCTCTCTCTCTCTCTCTCTCTCTCTCTCTCTCTCTCTCGTAGAACTGCCCTTTAACTAGACGCTTTTTGTTGTATATCGCTGAAGTACCTTAATTGTCGCAATTCGATGTCGCTCAGAAATATGTTCTTACATTGTTTTGTGATACCTGGGGCTGATGTCTGATACAGGCCCATCTAAAACCACGAGCTTCGCATTAGTATTACCAAACAATGCCCGATACGTACCCAAAAATATGGACTGGTAAAAGTGCGGTTTCTGATAGCGTACTTAAAAAGTCGCTTAAAAGTCTTAACTAACTCGAGAAATACAGTCGCAGATATGATTCGCGCTCACAGAAGTAAAGTACGGAAGTAGAGATCAGGACATGGAAAAAAAATCGATTAAAAGTCGACAGGGTCGACTTCACTGCACCGGGTTTTTATCCCATATGGCTCAGTCTCAAGCATCACATAAAGCACGAACTCCGTAGCTCTAGCGACGACCCACGGGAGTCTCCGTAAAATTTCACTCGTGAACCGAAGGGTGCGGCCCGGAATCGGACCAACAACCTCCGCAGCCCGAGTCAAACGGCTTGACCACTTCGCCACAGAGACTCCCGACAGCAAACTTCAATTTATCGAGTCGCAGATATGAACAAGTATAGGGCCTTTGTGCGCATCTTGAGCCGCAGACATGAACAAGTATAAGGCCTTTGTGCACATCTTGAGCCGCAGACATGAACAAGTATAGGGCCTTTGTGGACAGCTTGAGCCGCAGACATGAACAAATATAAGGCCTTTGTGCACATCTTGAGCCGCAGACATGAACAAGTATAGGGCCTTTGTGGACAGCTTGAGCCGCAGACATGAACAAATATAAGGCCTTTGTGCACATCTTGAGCCGCAGACATAACAAGTATAGGGCCTTTGTGGACAGCTTGAGCCGCAGACATGAACAAGTATAGGGCCTTTGTGGACATCTTGAGCTGCAGACATGAACAAGTATAGGGCCTTTGTGCACACCTTAAGCCGCAGACATGAATAAGTATAGGGCCTTTGTGGACAGCTTGAGCCGCAGACATGAACAAGTATAGGACCTTTGTGGACATCTTGAGCCGCAGACATGAACAAGTATAGGGCCTTTGTGGACAGCTTGAGCCGCAGACATGAACAAATATAGGGCCTTTGTGCACATCTTGAGCCGCAGACATAACAAGTATAGGGCCTTTGTGGACAGCTTGAGCCGCAGACATGAACAAATATAGGGCCTTTGTGCACATCTTGAGCCGCAGACATAACAAGTATAGGGCCTTTGTGCACACCTTAAGCCGCAGACATGAACAAATATAGGGCCTTTGTGCACATCTTGAGCTGCAGACATGAACAAGTATAGGGCCTTTGTGGACAGCTTGAGCCGCAGACATGAACAAGTATAACGCCTTTGTGGACAGCTTGAGCCGCAGACATGAACAAGTATAGGGCCTTTTGTGGACAGCTTGAGCCGCAGACATGAACAAGTATAGGGCCTTTGCGGACAGCTTGAGCCGCAGACATGAACAAGTATAGGGCCTTTTGTGGACAGCTTGAGCCGCAGACATGAACAAGTATAGGGCCTTTGCGGACAGCTTGAGCCGCAGACATGAACAAGTATAGGGCCTTTGTGCACACCTTGAGGCGTGACTGTAAATGGTGCTGGTCCCATGTTTGATAGATCAATCGGCACTGGTGCGCATTATCACTTTACTGCCCCCAACATTTTCAGGTACGTAGTTTATCCTGGGTCCATCTACAGCCAGAGTAAATGTTAAAAACAAACCCGGTATCAGTAGGGACACGAACCCGTAACCAGCCTGCCGGCAGGCCAGAGTGCTCAACTGCCAGCTCTAGATAGGCATGCCTTTAATACCCCAGGAACAAGTGCTAAAAATAGCGATTGCCTGGGACAGGCGTAGTTTTAAAAACAAGACCAGCCATTGTAGAAGAAAGTTGGCGACAACGGCTCTTGTCTGAAGATTGGAAATCGCAGAATGAATATGTAAAGTAGCCAAATGTCGCCCTGAAATCATCAGTCACGTTTTGGCCCTTATTCGAGAATCATCTGGTCACTTTAGCGTCAGACGATCCAGCAAATTTCATTCTTGGTGTCCACCCAGGACGGCGGCTAATTCAGTCAGCATAGACAGCGAGTCGCTGTAGTGTAGTGGATGGACGTTCGTGTGACCGCTCGCAGGTCTTGGGTTCGATTCTCATCGGGGTGAGATTCATGGGTTCGATTCTCATCGGGGTGAGATTCAGTTTTTAAAATTTGTTCGTGGCTGGAGATGGACTCGGACAAATATGGGTACATAGAAATGTCGTGGGGAGTCAAGGCGGACAGCCGGAGACTGACCACATGACCCACCAATAGGTCGATAGGTCATCAATAGGTCGATAGGTCGTCGATAGGTCATCAATAGGTCGATGTGTCATCAATAGGTCAATAGGTCATTAGGAGGTCGATAGGTCATCAATAGGTCGATAGGTCATCAATAGGTCGATATGTCACCAATAGGTCGAAAGGTCATAAATAGGTCGATAACAAAATGGGTGTGACACCATATACCCAATGGCCTGAACGGTGTTTAAAGGGCTCCTGGACTTGCTGACACATGCCACTGGGTAGCCGTAATGCTGCGGTGGCTAGACGTTTGCCTTCCGGCCTAGTCGGCGTGTGTTCCAATCCTCTTTGCGGTGGATTTTAACCATTGACCCGTACCCATGTCACCCAGCCTCAAAATGGTACCTACAGACTTTCGATAGAGTAAGACATGTGGATGTAAGACATGTGGGTGTAAGACATGTGGATGTAAGACATGTGGGTGTAAGACATGTGGATGTAAGACAGGTGGATGTACGACATGTGGATGTAAGACATGTGGATGTAAGACATGTGGATGTAAGACATGTGGGTGTAAGACATGCGGATGTAAGACATGCGGATGTAAGACATGTGGATGTAAGACATGTGGATGTAAGACATGTGTATGTAAGACATGGGTATGTAAGACATGCGGATGTAAGATATGTGTATGTAAGACATGTGGATGTAATACATGTGGATGTAAGACATGGATTTAAGACATTGGGAGTAATACATGTGGATGTATGAACTTTTTTATGGAACCAACGCAATGCGGCGCGCTTCCATATGACTCGCAGCTTTGTTTCGAACACGGTATACGGTTTTACGAAATGCAACTGTTTGCCCTTGGCCACAAAACAGTCGGAGACAGTAACAGTAGCAATTTGAGATAAGCAGATCTTGCAATACTGACTGCAGACCGTGAGTAGGATCTACAGCATGTAGTGGATGCTGTTTTGTTGTACACAGTGAACATTTTACAAGTTAGTTGCAGGTCCTGTACCAAGGCCGGCAATGCAGGAGGGGCCTACAGCAAGTGGGGGCACGTGCCCCAATAGAAGTTATGTCCCTTTATAGGGGGGGGGGGGGGGAAATCCTAGCTGACCCGGCCCGGCTTTCGCCCCGGCCCTAGAGGGGATCTATCTATCTATCAGTCTGTCTGTTCTGATGTTTTGTCTGTCTGTCTGGCTGACCCGGCCGGCTGCACCCAGGTCCCGGTGGGGAGCATCTCATTTAATTTCATATAAGTATCATAAGCTCTCGTCCCCGACTATCTGTCTGTCTGTCTATCTGTCTGGCTGACCGGGCCCGGTTACCCATGTCATGGGGGGAGCAATCTCATCTTAATCATATACGTTAGTATATAAGCTCTCCCGTCCAGACTATCTGTTTGTATGTATATCTGGTCTGTCTGTCTGTCCCAGGCCGGCTCACCAGTCCTGGTGGGGAGCATCTAATTAATTCATATAACGAAGTCATATAAGCTCTCCTTTTCCCGACTGTCTGTCTGTTGACCCGGCCGGCTTCACACAGTCCCTGGTGGGGAGATGTCATTGAATTCATATAGGAGTCAAATAAGCTTCCGTTCCCGACTATCTGTCTATCTATCTGACCGGCGTGGTTCGCCCAGATCCGGCGCACAGTAACTTAAAAGAATGTCCTTCCACACACCAATGCAATGAAAAAACTGTAGCAAAAAGATGGGTTACAATGGTATGCATTATGCAATTATTTTTATGAAACTTGAAAATGCCTTAAAAGCTTATATCATATTATTATAACTCATATGCCTGAAAATAACTATAGAAACGAGGTTAACAATAGTGCAAGTAAGTCCAAACAATATGACTATAAAGTATATAGGAAATGTTATTAAAAGTTATGCCCTTGAAATAAACTTTTCTAGAGTGAAGTTCCCCCCTGCTATATAGACATATATAATGAAAAATGGAAATAAGTAAATGTTATTAACACTAAGTAGAGATTTTACATTAAGAAATTATTATGCGGTTGCACGGAATGAGGAAGACGTGTAGAAAATTCATCTCAATCGGATGTCGTTATCGAAAAAGCATCCAATACAAATACCAAAAACAACAACTCGTTTTTAGAGATATATATTTTTATGTTAAAGTCATGTAATTACAACATGAAAGTTTAGTGAATAAGTAGCGATTTTACACTAAGAAACATAAACAGTCGGTTTTGCACAGGATATGAAAGGAAGGAAGTGTAGAAAATTCATCTCAATCGGATGCGACCGTTCGCGAACGCAGAAAAAGACATTCCCCAACCACAAACATGTCTCTTTGAGATTATTATAGAGATAGATATATATATATAATATATAGAGTATATATATATCATATATATATATATATATATAATCAATATATATATATATATATATATATAATATATATATATATTATAATCTATATATATATTAGCATATCCTTTAAGGACATCGTTGTCAACATCATCATCTTTCAGTTGATTGTGATTTCTTGGCAAGATTACGCCCAGTAGTTTGCCATTACTTTCTGAGCGACCGGCTCACATACCCCGTAAGTTACCGAAGCGGAGAGAACCGCTACCAATTCTCGTGCAACGTCACGTTACTTACGAGATTACAGAGAAAGTCGTGTAACCTCTAGACCAGAGAGACCGGCACTCAACATATATAGATATTGAAAAAAAGCCAGTAGAACAGGGATATCTATTGTTCACAAGCCTGGTCAAACGGGACACAGAAAGCACTTGTAAAAAATTGAACAAATGCCAACGTAAGATTAAGAATAGAAGACACGCCCATGTGTATCTTGGTTGAGGGACACAACTTGTGTCCCCCAACTGAACAATATGGCAGTTGGAAACAATGCATATATATATATCTAAAAATAAATAAATATATATATATATATATATATATATATTATTATATAATATATATATATATATATATATATATATATATATATATATATATATATATATATATATATATATATATATATATATATATATATATACACTAGCTGACCGGCCCGGCTTCGCCCAGACCCTGGTGGGGAGCATCTCATTTAATTCATATAAGTAGTCATATAAGTTCTCGTTCCCGTTACCGACTATCTGTCTGTCTGTCTGTCTGTCTGTCTATCTGTCTGTCTGTCTGTCTGACCCGGCCCGTCTTCGCCCAGACCCTGATGGGGAGCATCTCATTTAATTCATATAAGTAGTCATATAAGTTCCCGTTCCGACTATCTATCTGTCTGTCTGTCTGACCCGGCCCGGCATCGCCCAACTCCTGGTGGGGAGCATCTCATTTAATTATTATAAGTAGTCATATAAGTTCCCGTTCCCGACTGTCTGTCTGTCTGTCTGTCTGTCTGTCTGTCTGTCTATCTATCTATCTATCTGTCTGTCTGTCTGACCCGGCCCAGCCCATGGTGGAGAGCATCTCATTTAAATTATATAAGTAGTCATATAAGATCCCATTCCCGACTATCTGTCTGACTGTCTGTCTGTCTTGGGTAAATGGAGGAGGGAGGAGGAAGAGGGAGGTGGAGGAGGAAAGAGGAGGGAGGAGGAGGAGGGAGGAGACAGGAGGAGTAGGGAGGAATAGGAGGGAGGAGGAGGGATTAGGAGGAGGAGGGAGGAGTAGGGTGGAGGAGGAGGCGAGGAGGAGGGAGGAGGAAGAGGGAGAAGGAGGAGGGAGAAGGAGGAGAAGGAGGGGGAGGAGGAGGAGGAGGAGGAGGGAGGAGGGAGGAGGAGGAGGGAGGAGGAGGAATGTGAAGGGAGGAGGAGGGAGGAGGGAGGAGGTAGAGGGAGGAGGAGGAGGGAGCGGAGAGAGGAGGAGGAGGGAGAAGGAGGAAGAGGGAGGAGGAGGAATGTGAAGGGAGGAGGAGGGAGGAGGTTGAGGGAGAGGAGGAGGACGTAGGAGGCGAGGAGGAGGGAGGAGGCGGAGAGGGAGGAGAGGAAGGAGGAGGGGAGGAGGAGGAAGGGAGGAAGAAGGAGAGGAGGGGGAGGAGTGATGAGGAGGAGGGAGGAGGAGGAGGTAGAGGGAGGAGGAGGAGGAGGTAGGGGAGGGAGGAGGAGGGAGGAGGCGGAGAGGAGGAGGAGGAAGGAGGAGGGGGAGGAGGAGGAGGAGGGGAAGAAGGAGAGGAGGGAGGAGGGAGTGATGAGGAGCAGGGAGGAGGAGGAGGAGGAGGAGAAGGCAGGAGGAGAGGAGAGGAGGAAGAGGGAGGAGGAAGAATGTGAAGGGAGGAGGAGGGAGGAGGTAGAAGGCAGGAGGAGGGAGGAGGAGGAGAGGGAGGAGGAGGAAGGAGGGGGAGGAGGGAGGAGGAGGAGGAGGAGGAGAAGGAGGGATGAGGAGGAGGAGGGAGGAGGAGGAAGAGGGAGGAGGAGGAATGTGAAGGGAGGAGGAGGGATAGGGAGGAGGGGGAGGGAAGAGGAAGAGGGTAGGAGGAAGAGTGGAGAGGAGGAGGGAGGAGCTAGAGGGAGGAGGAGGAGGGAGGAAAAGAGAGGAGGGAGGAGGAGGAGGAGGTAGGAGGAGGAGGAAGAGGGAGGAGGAGGGAGGAGAAGGAAGGAGGAGGAAGAAGGAGGAGGAAGAGGGAGGAGGAGGATGGAGGAGGGAGAGGGAGGAAGAGGGAGGAGGAGGAAGAGGGAGGAGGAGGAAGAGGGAGGAGGAGGATGGAGGAGGGAGAGGGAGGAGGGGAAGAGGAAGAGGGTAGGAGGAGGAGGGGAGAGGAGGAGAAGAAGGGAGAAGGAGGGAGGAGGAGAAGGAGGAGGAGGAGGAGGAGGAGGGAGAGAAGAGGGAGGAGGCAGAGGGAGAAGAAGGAAGGAGGAGGAGGAAGGAGGGAGAGGAAGGAGGGAGAATGAGGAGGGGAGGAAGGAAAGGGAGGTGGAAGAGGAGGAGGAGGGAGGAGGAAAGAGGTAGGGGGAGGAGGAGGTAGAGGGAGGAGGAGGAGGAAGGAAAGGGAGGAGGAAGAGGAGGAGAAGGGAGGAGGAGGGTGGAGGGAGGAGGAGGAGGTAGAGGGAGGAGGAGGGAGGAGGTAGGAGGAGGAGGAAGAGGGAAAAGGGAGAAGGAGGAGGGAGGATGATGAGGGAGAAGGAGGCAGGAGGAGGAGGAGGGAGGCAGGAGGAGGAGGAGGATGAGGAGGGAGAGGGAGAAGGAGGGAAGATGAGGGAGGAGGCGGAGGGAGTAGGAGGGAGTAGGAGGGAGTAGGATGGAGGAGGTGGGGAGAGGAAGAGGGAGAAGGAAGAGGGAGAAGGAGGAGGGAGGAGGGAGAGGGATGAGAGGGAGGAGGAAGAGGAGGAGGGTGGAGGGAGGAGGTAGAGGGAGGAGGAGGGAGGAGAAGAGAGGAGGAGAGAGTTCGCCATTCCGAATTCATACTCGTCTAGTTCTTCCCTTCTACACGACTGTAGATAACTTCCTTACACATAAAAAGATGAATTGTTATTGATATTGCCGTGGCATGGAGGAATATCAGCAGCAGAGTTGATCCAAAAAACCAAAGACTGAGATCTACGGAGAGCCATGAACGCCTACGCCAGCCGGCACGGCACTTGATGATGATGATTGCCGTGTGACGATTCTGTGTAGTGACGTCATTTTCTTCCCTTTCCCTAGCGTTTTGGTTCGGGGATTCTTTCATCATCATCATCATATATTTACGTACGTATTTTGGGAGGGGGAGGAGGGAGGAGGAGGAAGAAGAAAAAAAAACTATGACAGTTGACAGCTCTGGAATGAAAGGAAGGCGTGTAGAAAATTTCATCTCAATCGGATGGGCCGTTCGCGAACAAATAAAGGACATACATATTTACATACATATATACATACACTTTGTTTTATATATATATATATATAATATATATATATATATATATATATAATATATATATATATATATATATATATATATATCTATATATATATATATACATATATAGAAGATATGGAAGGAATCAACATTGGGGGACGATTGCATCAATAACATTAGATATGCAGATGATACAGTCTTGATTGCAGACAATGAACAGGACCTGCAAAATTTAGTAGATGCGATTGTTACACACAGTGAACAACTAGGGTTAGAATTAAATTGTAAAAAGACACAGATTATGGTCGTCACTAGGAAGGACGAAATACCACAATGTAATATACAAGTAAATGGGAATCTTCTTCAACAAGTGAGCAGGTACAATTATCTCGGAACAGTAATAACATCTGATGGGAGATGCCTTGAAGAGATTAGAACAAGAATCGCCATGGCAAAAGTAGCCTTTAGCAAGATGAAAAACATATTGACCAATAAAAGATGTCAATTGAAACGAGAAAAAGAGTGTTGAGATGCTACATTGAACCTGTACTTTTATATGGATGTGAAGCGTGGACAATGAGCAGTCAGGCTGAAAAACATCTGATGGCTGTAGAGATGTGGTTTCTGAGGAAAATGCAAAGAATACCATGGACAGCCAGAAAGACCAATGAACAAGTCCTTCAAGAAACAAATGAAGATCGTAAATTGATTAGAGAAATTAGACGTAGACAGTCAAATTTTTTGGGCATGTTATGAGAAGAAATGGATTGGAGAATTTGGTGACAACTGGTAAGATCGAGGGGAACAGACCAAGGGGAAGACCTAGAAGCAAGTACCTGGATGGCTTGGCCTTGTGGCATGGTCGAGACAGAAACACGGAGCTGATCCACGACTTGGTGATCGAGTGAGATGGCAGAACATGACCGCCCACGCTTACCGGCATGGCACATGATGGATATATATATATATAGATATATAATATATATATAATATATATATATATATATATATTATATATATATATATATATATATATATATATATATATTATATATATAAATATAATAGGCTGTGTCTGAAATATAACGTTTATGTTTTCATGTAAAGTTTGTGTTTGTATGCGCTTGTATTTACCTGTGTGCTAATGTTTGTTTCTTTGCTTCTGCGTTTTCTGCCAAATATACAAACTTCTGTCAAATTGTCTTCCTATATACTCAATAATTATTTTTAAACGAGCCAAGGAGCGAATGGACGAAATAAATGCATAGTAGAACAAACAGGACATGACCAGGGGTAGTGACCTGTTGTCCTCTATAATTTTTTCTTTTAAGTTGCTTGATAAGATTAGTGTTCTTCTGCGAGAGAAAAATATGAATAACAAAATATTCATAAAAGAATTTAAAACATCAATGAATGACAGGCCTACAAAGAAAAAAGTAACAGTGGCTGCATGAAATAATGACTTAAAAATGACAGAAACGAAGACAATTTGAAGCAGGCAAACAAACAAACAATCAAAGAAGAAAGACCCAAAAAAAAAAAACTGAATTAGCACAAACTTACTGAATGAAAGAGGTATGGAATAAAATAAACATAGAAGTAGACAGACACACACATAACAGCAAAATAGCAATGAATAAACATTTAAAAACAAACAGACAAATAAACAATAATAATGAATGAAAGAAAAAGATAAAGACAGAGAGAAAGAAAAAGGAAGAGCTGTTGTAAATTTCTACTAGCCCAGCTTCATGTGTCGGGAGATTTCCTTTGAAGACGAATCTGCCTTCCTTGACGCGCTTGTAAAAACCCCCAAAAATCTGTGAGAATTTTGACAATGAATTTATGGCAACCGTTCAAACAACTACATGTAATGAGATTTCCCTTTTTTTTATGTCGAGCAGTAAAAATATACGTCTAAAACAAAATGTATTCCAATCACGGGTTCCAAACATTGCATTTTGAATGTAAATCCTGTTTTTAGCAGATTTCTTGAACATTTTATCCACTACTTGTTACTCACAGGGAAGAATGTCCTAAAAGACGCACTAATCGATAATATTTCCAACGTTTTTACCCTAGCTGTCATCCTTGTTTTGTATTTTAAAAGCTTCACAAATTCCCAAATTCCATTGTGCTATTTTTAGCTCAGTTAGCCGCGTCATTGAAAAATATACGAAATGGAAAATAGAACAGCAATTTCGTTTTTCTTTTCAGAGAAATCTTTCGAAGACGTATCTCTAAAACACACGGGGCTAATAGGCCGAGCGTTGTAAAACACTTGTTTTGTTGGCAGGGCCATGTAGTCGAGATTGCATTGATGCGTTCAGATTTATGTCTGCTTAATAACTATCTCTATAGCAAGAAAGCAGAGATACCCCCATTTCCTTCACCCCTTTCTCGTTCGATATTCCCGTTTGCAGTTGCAGTTTTCATTTTCCTGGATTGGACAAGGGCTAGGGTAGTACCTATTTGTGGTGTACGGTTATAAATTTTAATCGGTTTCTATGTTTCTTTTTTTTTTTGTTATCAATCGATCAGGTAACGTATCACAATGAAATTTGGCTGCAATAGATCTCCAACTCTGTCTGTATCTTGTCTTGATTGTACATTCAATCAGACTGCTGTTCGTCCATCTCTCTCTCTCTCTCTCTCTCTCTCTCTCTCTCTCTCTCTCTCTCTCTCTGCCTCTCCCTCTTTTTCTCTCTCCCTCTTGTATCGTTGTCTACCTCTTACTTGCTTGCGTTAACCTTCCCCTTCAGTATGGTTTCTTTAAGCGTGTTTTGTCTTTTTAACCTAACCCAAATATTACAAGTGCCTGTTTTTTTATTTCTGGGATCAACACTCTTTGCATTTCAAGTTTTTCTCTGTATTTGACTGCTTTTGTGTCCATGAGATACGACATATATTTCTGTATATCCACAATGCTCTTTTAGCTCCGGTGATGAAGACTACGCTACGGCCGAAACGCTAGCCTGTATCTCTGTTTTCGTGTTCATCCGTCGAGCTTCTTACTCATATTTGTTTGTTTTTTCTATTGGCACTCACTGTAATGATTTTTGTTTTCCTTTGCGACTTAGCCTTTTCCTGATGTGTGCGATAAGGTGTCTTTGCGACGTAGCTTTTTTTTTTTTTTTTTTAAATATTTGTGATAAGTTATTTTTGGTGTGTTACTATCTGATGTATGTGATATGTTATCTTTGGTGTCTTAGTCCTATCTGACGTTTGTGATAAATTATCTTTGGTGTGTTAGTCTTTATTCATGTTTATGAGACTCAGCTGCCCTATCCAACATGTTCGCAGCTCACGGTTCTTGGAAAAATGCTCAACCCTTTGCTGAAATCGAAACCGGTACCTTTTGAATCTGAGGCAGATAGCGTGACCTATCATCCACGGCGCCCCCGTTCATATAATATAAAAATCACGACTTCTATAAGAGTTCTACTATAACAATCATGTCTTCTGTAAGTGTTCTACTATAACAATCATGTCTTCTATAAGTGTTCTACTATAACAATCATGTCCTCTATAAGTGTTCTACTATAATAATCATGTCCTCTATAAGTGTTCTACTGTTAAAACTATAACAATCATGTCTTCGATAAGTGTTTCTACTGTTAAAACTATAGCAATCATGTCTTCTGTAAGTGTTCTACTATAACAATCATGTCTTCTGTAAGTGTTCTACTATAACATCATGTCCTCTATAAGTGTTCTACTAATAATCATGTCTTCTGTAAGTGTTCTACTATAACAATCATGTCTTCTGTAAGTGTTCTACTATAACAATCATGTCCTCTATAAGTGTTCTACTGTTAAAACTATAACAATCATGTCTTCTATAAGTGTTCTACTGTTAAAACTATAGCAATCATGTCTTCGATAAGTGTTCTACTGTTAAAACTACACACGTGTGTTCAGGCCCCACTTTAAAACGTCCGATTGTCGGGGTATTGTAATGCGATCGCCAAAGACAACCTGCAACTGAAGCAGCTGGAACATGTGAAATCCTGGTATAGCACAATGTCATCTGACTGACAAGTGTCAGGAGAAATCAATCAAAGATGCAAGGACGAATAAGTTAGTGAGCAAATGTCACCAAGCTTGCACAACAGCAAAGGCTAAGGTCAGGGCACTCCCGTAGCAGTCACAGTTGTTGGGGGTGGATGTTAGGCCTTCATTTGTGCTTGATCACGGCACATGATGTGGGCTGCCCAGTTCCCTTTCTATTCTTCTCAGATAATTCTCTAAACATGGATATAACCAGGTACCAATGACTACCAAAGTGAGAACTGTCAAGAATCGTCTTTCTAGCACCAAGCCTTCAATGTCCGACATGAACACAAATATGACACGAAAACAAGGAAACATAAAATAACAGAAATGAAATTCCTAAAGCAAATTCTACAAGAGACGAGAATAGGCACACAAGTTTATCAGCTCGTTCACTTTCCTCCATTCCGGCATGTCCCGGGGCGAAGATGAAGGTGACTCTTCGGACATCAGATCCCCGCAGCGACTCACCTCACAGTCTACGTACAGAACCCACCTCGTCCTTTCGGATCAGGCCCATTGAATGACGTAGTACACACACGTTGGTATAGATCTATGATTCCAGCCATATGAAAGCCCGTGTTATTGCCATCACCTCTATCGTCATACAGCTCCTGGTCATAGAGTGGGCACCACTGGTGAGACCTTCTTTGCCATCTTCTTGAGTCATACCCTGTGGCACCGCACAATGTGAGAACCTCAGGATGTATCTGTACTGTTGATACCAGGTAATGAATGTCCCGGTCACAACACAGTGAAGCAAATTGGGTATAAGATTTAATGAAAACATTAACTTCAGTTCTGACTGTGGGAAGGCGATATATGACATGGACGAGATCGTGTACTCTATAATTTGAGTATTATATTCACAATCATTATGAATCACATTGTTCGGTGCAAACCTTTTAGTAAGGGGAATAACCAATTTAGTAAACTGTTTTTATAACAAGAGTTATGCCCTTAGTGAACACATTGGAAAATGTCGACTGGCCTCGGTTATGTTTTCATTATGATAATCATAATCGATATGTCATTGGTGTCAGGGAATGTCATGTATGTGTGGTTCTCATGCAAGTCACTGGATGGCTTCAGCATTCACATTACTCGTACTGTCAGCATCAGGCCGTGCCTTGCCCACTAGTGTAGTCGTGTCTTTCCACAGATCTATGTCCGTGGTGCTCTGAATCAACTCCGCTGATCATATTCCTCAATGCTCCCGTCTCAGTCCTTCCAGCATCATTTCTCTTGGTCTCCCGCTGCCTCTTTTCCCTCGATATTTCCAGTTGTCACGATGTTTTCCTATCACATATCCAAAGAAAACTGCTTCTCTCTTTCCAATAGTTGTATTTAATGTACTAGTTTCATTTGCCTCTTCCAGGCAATTGTTGTCAGTTACTCTGGCAGTCCAAGGTATTCGCAACATCCGTCTCAGCAACCGCATCTCCGTTGCTTCCAAACTGTTCCTAATGTGTTGAGGAACTATATTGGCAGTAAATAACAGTATGTTTTTTTTTTTTTTTTTGCACAGTTTTGTAACTTTCCACGAATCTTTGCAATACAGCAAGACGGGTTCTATATAATATCTCGTAATTATGCGCTTAAAACTCACCGCCTGGCAAGCTGATGTTTTAGGGGAGAGTTTCTAGTCATGTAAACATATAGATTATTGGAAGTGTCTTGAAGAAACGTCACAATGAAATAGGAGTACTAACATGTATGTAATCTTACATTGTATTCTCAACTCATCAACACGTGTCTTGCTGATTAGCGTGGATGAGCTTGGTTTACCTTCTCACACGAGAGAGAGAATGCGTGAGTCAATGAATATGTCAGGGAGAGAGTGATTAGTAAGAGAGAGCGAGCGAGAGAGAGAGAGAGAACATGAATGAGTGAATGAATATTGTCAGGTGAGAGAGTGATTAGTAGAGAGAGAGCGAGCGAGAGAGAGAGAGAGAGAGAACATGAATGAGTGAATGAATATGTCAGGGAGAGAGTGATTAGTAAGAGAGAGAGCGAGCGAGAGAGAGAGAGAGAGAACATGAATGAGTGAATGAATATGTCAGGGAGAGAGTGATTAGTAAGAGAGAGCGAGCGAGAGAGAGAGAGAGAACATGAATGAGTGAATGAATATGTCAGGGAGAGAGTGATTAGTAAGAGAGAGAGCGAGCGAGAGAGAGAGAGAGAGAGAACATGAATGAGTGAATGAATATGTCAGGGAGAGAGTGATAGTAAGAGAGAGAGAGCGAGCGAGAGAGAGAGAGAGAACATGAATGAGTGAATGAATATGTCATGGAGAGAGTGATTAGTAAGAGAGAGAGCGAGCGAGAGAGAGAGAGAGAGAACATGAATGAGTGAATGAATATGTCAGGGAGAGAGTGATTAGTAAGAGAGAGAGCGAGCGAGAGAGAGAGAGAGAACATGAATGAGTGAATGAATATGTCAGGGAGAGAGTGATTAGTAAGAGAGAGAGAGCGAGCGAGAGAGAGAGAGAGAGAACATGAATGAGTGAATGAATATGTCAGGAGAGAGTGATTAGTAAGAGAGAGAGCGAGCGAGAGAGAGAGAGAGAACATGAATGAGTGAATGAATATGTCAGGGAGAGAGTGATTAGTAAGAGAGAGAGCGAGCGAGAGAGAGAGAGAGAGAACATGAATGAGTGAATGAATATGTCAGTGAGAGAGTGATTAGTAAGAGAGAGCGAGCGAGAGAGAGAGAGAGAGAACATGAATGAGTGAATGAATATGTCAGGAGAGAGTGATTAGTAAGAGAGAGAGCGAGCGAGAGAGAGAGAGAGGAGAACATGAATGAGTGAATGAATATGTCAGGGAGAGAGTGATTAGTAAGAGAGAGCGAGCGAGAGAGAGAGAGAGAACATGAATGAGTGAATGAATATGTCAGGGAGAGAGTGATTAGTAAGAGAGAGAGCGAGCGAGAGAGAGAGAGAGAGAACATGAATGAGTGAATGAATATGTCAGGGAGAGAGTGATTAGTAAGAGAGAGAGCGAGCGAGAGAGAGAGAGAGAGAACATGAATGAGTGAATGAATATGTCAGGGAGAGAGTGATTAGTAAGAGAGAGAGCGAGCGAGAGAGAGAGAGAGAGAGAACATGAATGAGTGAATGAATATGTCAGGGAGAGAGTGATTAGTAAGAGAGAGAGAGCGAGCGAGAGAGAGAGAGAGAGAGAACATGAAGAGTGAATGAATATGTCAGGGAGAGAGTGATTAGTAAAGAGAGAGAGCGAGCGAGAGAGAGAGAGAGAGAACATGAATGAGTGAATGAATATGTCAGGGAGAGAGTGATTAGTAAGAGAGAGAGCGAGCGAGAGAGAGAGAGAGAGAACATGAATGAGTGAATGAATATGTCAGGGAGAGAGTGATTAGTAAGAGAGAGAGCGAGCGAGAGAGAGAGAGAGAGAGAACATGAATGAGTGAATGAATATGTCAGGGAGAGAGTGATTAGTAAGAGAGAGAGCGAGCGAGAGAGAGAGAGAGAGAACATGAATGAGTGAATGAATATGTCAGGGAGAGAGTGATTAGTAAGAGAGAGCGAGCGAGAGAGAGAGAGAGAGAGAACATGAATGAGTGAATGAATATGTCAGGGAGAGAGTGATTAGTAAGAGAGAGAGCGAGCGAGAGAGAGAGAGAGAACATGAATGAGTGAATGAATATGTCAGGGAGAGAGTGATTAGTAAGAGAGAGCGAGCGAGAGAGAGAGAGAGAACATGAATGAGTGAATGAATATGTCAGGGAGAGAGTGATTAGTAAGAGAGAGAGCGAGCGAGAGAGAGAGAGAGAGAACATGAATGAGTGAATGAATATGTCAGGGAGAGAGTGATTAGTAAGAGAGAGAGCGAGCGAGAGAGAGAGAGAGAACATGAATGAGTGAATGAATATGTCATGGAGAGAGTGATTAGTAAGAGAGAGAGCGAGCGAGAGAGAGAGAGAGAGAGAACATGAATGAGTGAATGAATATGTCAGGGAGAGAGTGATTAGTAAGAGAGAGAGCGAGCGAGAGAGAGAGAGAGAGAGAACATGAATGAGTGAATGAATATGTCAGGGAGAGAGTGATTAGTAAGAGAGAGAGCGAGCGAGAGAGAGAGAGAGAGAACATGAATGAGTGAATGAATATGTCAGGGAGAGAGTGATTAGTAAGAGAGAGAGCGAGCGAGAGAGAGAGAGAGAACATGAATGAGTGAATGAATATGTCAGGGAGAGAGTGATTAGTAAGAGAGAGAGAGAGCGAGCGAGAGAGAGAGAGAGAGAACATGAATGAGTGAATGAATATGTCAGGGTGAGAGTGATTAGTAAGAGAGAGAGAGAGCGAGCGAGAGAGAGAGAGAGAACATGAATGAGTGAATGAATATGTCAGGGAGAGAGTGATTAGTAAGAGAGAGAGCGAGCGAGAGAGAGAGAGAGAGAGAACATGAATGAGTGAATGAATATGTCAGGGAGAGAGTGATTAGTAAGAGAGAGAGAGCGAGCGAGAGAGAGAGAGAGAGAGAGAGAGAGAGAGAACATGAATGAGTGAATGAATATGTCAGGGAGAGAGTGATTAGTAAGAGAGAGAGAGCGAGCGAGAGAGAGAGAGAGAGAGAGAGAGAGAACATGAATGAGTGAATGAATATGTCAGGGAGAGAGTGATTAGTAAGAGAGAGAGAGAGAGCGAGCGAGAGAGAGAGAGAGAGAGAGAGAGAGAGAGAACATGAATGAGTGAATGAATATGTCAGGGAGAGAGTGATTAGTAAGAGAGAGAGCGAGCGAGAGAGAGAGAGAACATGAATGAGTGAATGAATATGTCAGGGAGAGAGTGATTAGTAAGAGAGAGAGAGCGAGCGAGAGAGAGAGAGAGAGAGAGAGAGAGAGAGAGAGAGAGAGAGAGAGAACATGATGAGTGAATGAATATGTCAGGGAGAGAGTGATTAGTAAGAGAGAGCGAGAGAGAGAGAGAGAGAGAGAGAGAGAGAGAGAGAGAGAGAGAGAGAACATGAATGAGTGAATGAGTGAGTAAGACAGATTCAGTGAAAGAGAGAGAGTGAGACAGAGTAAGCAACAGAAAGTGAGTAAGAGAGTGAATATCAGATTGTAAAAGAGTGAGTAACAGTAAGACAAAGAGAAGTGGGCGAGTGAATGAACGAGTACACATGTGAGTGAGTGCATAACTACTCAGAAAGAGTATTTACAAAACTTCCACCTTGTTTGAAGGTACCGCAGTCTAAGCTGGGAACAAAGGCATGTGTCCAGGGACGTTAAGTCACTACATACCCCATCGAACCCTGACAGGCCTTAAAAAACATGGCTGTAGCACCATATATGCGCAACCCCATAACGCGTTTTTTTTTTTTTTTTAACTTTACTGATTATAATACCAACTTACAAAGCTCATTAGAAAGAGTGTATAAAAATCTTGACATCTCCCACTGAGGTAATGGGGAAAGAGAAGAAGAAGAAGATTCAATCTACGTAGGCAATGAACCGACGCCATGACATTTCTAAATATGTGATTCCATATTAGCAAGGGGACATTACTCTCCAGCGCTAGAACTATTATCAACGCCATGCCAGTTCTAAATATAGACCACAGATTCCACATTTAGATGAACGATTTGACTTCCTGTTAGCCCAACCATTACCAAAGATGCAGCATTGCCAAATATGTGGCCGTCATTTGTAGTGTCCCAGTGTGCGCAGTAACACAATTGTTATTATTATTATTATTATTATTATTATTATTATTATTATTATTATTATTATTATTATTATTATTATATTATTATTATTATTAACCAGAGATGATGATGTGGGGATAGTGAGACGCAGTTGTATTAATTACAGTCACACCGAGTCGAGGGTTTGACATAAGCTGTGGGTGACTTTGAAACAGACCACTTTGCGTTGATTTCAATTATATGAGGCGTCGAACGTTCATAAAGCAATGCTAGGTTATTGAACTAACATTCTCAAGTAAATCACAAACAGCCAATAAATGCTGGGGTTGGTTATATGTCCTGTAAATGTCAAGCAACTACTTTTATTATTATTATTATTATTTGTAATAATAATAATAATAATAATAATAATAATAATAATAATAGTATTTGTTGTTATTGTTGTAGTAGTAGACGAAGTAGAGTAGTAGTAGAAGTAGTGGTAATAGTAGAATTCGTAGTAGTAGTAGTAGTAGTAGTAGTAGTAGTAGTAGTAGTAGTAGTAGTAGTAGTAGTAGTAGTAGTAGTAGTAGTAGTTGTAGTAGTAGTAGTAGTAGTAGTAGTAGTAGTAGTAGTAGTAGTAGTAGTTGTTGTTGTTGTAGAAGTTATAGCAGTGCTAGTAGTTGTTGTGTTGTTGTTGTTGGTGTTGTTGTAGCAGCAGTGATAGTGGTAATTGTAGTAGTGGTATTGGCAGTGGTTAGTAGTAGATAGTAGTAGTAGTAGTAGAGTAGTAGTAGTAGTAGTAGTAGTAGTAGTAGTAGTAGTAGTAGTATAGTAGTAGTAGTAGTAGCAGTAGTAGTAGTAGTAGTAGCAGCAGCAGTAGTAGTAGTAGTTGTAGTAGCAGAAGCAGTAGTAGCAACAGCAGTAGCAGAGGTAGCAGCAGTATCAATAGCAGTAGTAGCAGTAGTAGTAGTAGTAGTAGTAGTAGTAGTAGTAGTAGTAGTAGTAGTAGTAGTAGTAGAGGAGGTGGAGCAGCATTTCCTCGTGTCTTAGTTGCTGGAGGCCACATCTTCAACTGTCGTGGCTTGTGACTGGGTTATTCTACACCTGGCCTATTCCTGTTTCCGCGTATCTTTCGTGTCGTGTCAACACTACAGATCGTAATCAATACTTACCAACACAATAAAGGTGTTATTATAATCCCCAATTATCAGCCAGACTGCCAATTTGAAGGCACCCTGCCACCAGATTTAATAAAAGTGTAATTGGTACAGCGCCAACAGTCTACAATTGACCGATGCAATGTGAGACAATTCACCGCGCTTTGATTAATTGTGTTATTGTACAACATTAAGACATCATATTTGGCAGACGGTATACTCAATCTTTCTTAGCAGACATTCCTTATGTAACAGTGCATGGTTGCTTTCATTACTGTAACTCTTTCATGTTCCCTTATTCCGTGTTTCCTTGAACTACATGTTCCCTTATTCCGTGTACCCCTGAACTATATATTTCCTAATTCTGTGTTCCCCTGAATTTCATGTCCCCATTCCATTGTTCTGTATTCTCATCCGGTCTAAGTATGATGTGCGTCATAATTCTATACTTCCCCCGCTCACAATAGATTATGTTGTCTCTGTTTTCTGTGTTATATCTCTCTCCTGTATTATGTGTTGTCGCCTCTCTCCCTCTCTCTCCTTCTTTCTCTTTCACTCACTCTCCCCTTTTTTCTCTCTGTCTCTCTCTCTCATCCTCTTTCTATCTTTCTGCTTCTTTCTCGTACTCTCTCTCTCTCTCTCTCTCTCTCTCTCTCTCTCTCTCTCTCTCTCTCTCTCTCTCTCTCTCTCTCTCTCTCTCTCTCTCCTCCCCCTCTATTCTCTTTCTCTCAACATTAATTTGACATTGTTTTTGTTAAATTTTATTTTAATGTATCATGCACAATAGATAATTGATGAACGGAGATGAGTGATTGGAAGGGCCCATGTAAGACGGGCCTGATAGCCAACTTCTCTTCTTCTTCTTCTTCTTCCTTCTTCTTCCTTCTTCTTCTTCTTCTTCTTCTTCTTCTTCTTCTTCTTCTTCTGCGTTCATCCGGAGTGTTGTTGTTTGTTTTTTTCCAGACGTAATAGCGGTGTTCTAAGTTAGGCAACCTTGGGCCGAGACCCTTGGCTAACACATCCGACTTTGGCTAGAATGTTTTTTAAATATTCAGGTTAGCATTCCTGGGAGACTCTCACTGTTGTGGTGCCGTCCACATCCCAGCTGGTCAAATTAGAACGGTCAAAGACTTCACGGTCAGTTCTCAAGGGAAGGCAGGAGCAGTCCATGGCATTTTTCCTCCATCCGGGGAGGCTTCCATAATTTCAAAGCGGACACATTGCGATCTGGTGCTGGGCTCACCCCAGGAATCGCCACGCCCTGCACATGGCTGCTTTAATTTCTCATTTCCATGCATTGGGCATTTCGTGCGCCACAGGCCGCTCCTGCACAGACCAAGAACGGTCAGTCTGCATATGACTTCCGCTCAGCGAGCTTCCGGTTTCGGCGGTTGTACGAGCGCTGTGCACGGAAATTAGATAGTCAGAGCTGTTTCGGCCGGAAAACAAGATAATCAGAGCTGGAGGTTTCGAAGGACATTCTTTTGTGGTGTCGTCCACAATCTCTGCTGGTTCACGTCAGACTGGCCAAGGACTTTACGGTCAAGTCCCTCAATGGAAGGCAGAGGAACGTCATCGGGCATTTTCCGCCTTCCAAGGAGGCTTCCTAACTACAGAGCCGGCACATAGTGCTCTGAGACTGGGCTCACCGCGAGGAATCGCCGCGTCCTGCTCATAGCTGCTTTAATTTCCTCACTTCCATGTATTGGCATTTCGTCCACCCCTGGCCGTTCCCCGTACAGGCCAGGTACGGTCAGTCTGCAGACGACATCTACTCAGAAAGCTTACGCTTCGGACTTCCACGTAATGGATTCGCTAGCCAAGCGTTCCATTTCGTGTTTATGAGACGTTTTTCCACCTTTGTCTAAGCTCACTCAGTGAGCTCTAGTACAGTCTTGCATCGTAACCACTACGTGCTATTGGGACGCTTTCCCACCTTTAGTAACGCTCACCATTGGGCTACATGTGCTGCCGACTCAGCACCTTACCTCCATGCATCAGTGAGCGAGTAACAGTCAGGTTCTCTCATCCGGGGATCACCTCTTATCCCTCGGATAAGAGACTTCGAACAGGTATCTGGACCAAGCATGCAGCAGGCTTAGCATCTCACCTCCATTTTGCAATGGGTGAGCACCGGCTGTAACAAGACCCCCGGGGCTTGGACAGGTATGTTACTTATAGTTAATATCCCCAGCCTTTTCTCCAGCCACCCCAATAGAACATTACATCTACAAGGCCCCACACAAGACGGGACAGCTGACCTTCCCTCCACACCTATGGATTCCTACCACACAGGGGGCTCGGACAAGACAACAGTCATGGGACAGCTGACCTTCCCTCCACACCTATGGATTCCTACCCACAGGGGGCTCGGACAAGACAACAGTCATACTAGTACTCAAAGCCATGGTCAACAAATCAGAATTTAATTTCTGAATACGTCAACTGAACTCAGAGAGGGATGGCTGAAAAGCCTGGATAGAAGACAATATATACACCGCTGGAATGAGAACAGCGAGAAGATCTACAGATGATCAGTCATCATCACTGAGCATGTGACTTCTGTTCGTGCCGTCGTCCCGTCGTGGCTAACGACTCACCCGATGAACCTCCAGTGCAAAGAACCTCCAAGTCGTAGACCCTTCCAGAGTTCTCTCCTTCCACTGTTAGATGGAATCAGCTGCGCCAGTGATCTGTACATCACTAACCTATGTATATAATCAATGTCTCACCAAAGGCCACTTTCCATCAGCTCTCAAAATCGCTAAAGTGTACCCTCTTCTTACATCTGGTTCATTGGACAATGGTCTCCCGAACAATTACAGACCCATTTCCTTACTATCATCACTATCTAAGCCACTAGAAAAACACATCCATAAAGTAACATTACAGTATTTAGTTCGCAACAAGCTTATTGTTGACAGCCAATCAGGATTTCGACCAAATATCTTGCCATACGGCCCTAACAAACATGATAGAAAATTGGCACCAAAATATAAACAACAACAGTCTATGTGGAACTGTGGTTTATTGATTTCATGAAAGCATTTGATATGATAGACCATGTTATTTTAATTAAAAACTTGAGACAATGAAAACTGACCCTAATGTAGTCACTCTAATATAATCTTTTCTATCAAACAGAAGCAAGTAGTATCACCTAATAAATCTCTGTCTCAAACCACTACCTCAATATTGAAGTTCCGCAAGGCTCTATTCTTGGCCCTATTATTTGCCATATATATTAACGATCTACCTTTGCATCTTTCGTCGTTCTGCGATCTATTTGCAGATGACTGACAGTGTACACAAACGCTGAAAACTGTATTTTACTGGAGTCGTTTTTACAACAAGAATTAAATAATATAGTTAGGTGGAGTATTCAACCGTATGCAAATTAACATCACTAAACAAACTCAATGTTTACTAACAACCAGACAAAGACTTCAAACTCTAAGCTCACACCATCACTTCAACTTCACATCGATAACATGCCAGTAGAAAGTGTAATTGAGCACAAAACATTAGGCATAATCATTGATATACACATAACCTTTAATTCCCACGTTCAAGCGCTCATTAAACAAACAGCGAAAAAGTCTACCAACTCGCCAAGATTAAAAACGTCCTTGATGAGGACACAAGGAAACTATAATATACTTCTCATATACAGACACACTTTGACTACTGCTCTATATTCTGGGACGGTTGTTCTATTTCAAACACCAAGCGACTTTACTCACTCCAGAAACGGGCCATGAGTCTAATTTATAGCAAACATTTATCTGACAATCCTAGCCTGTATAAACGCCTTCAGTTACTACCACTCCGCAAACGCCTGCTTTTCAATAAAGCTAAACTAATTCACAAAATCCTGCATCGGAATGCCCCAAATTACCTTTGGCCATTGTTTAAATATATGCTAGACACAGTAAACGTTTAATATATTACACATTCAGAAGCCTTAGGATTGACTCATACAAAACAAGCTTAACGTCCTCCGCAGCTCAGCTGTGGAAACAATCTTCCACAAGAAATCAAAGACATCACCAATGCCTATTCAATATCGCAAATTATTCGAACACTATCTCAGTACGGATTACCTTCCCCCTTAATAATAGAGATAATAATAATAATAACAAAACCCTAGTATAACAGCCAGTCCCCTTTTGGTAGGCCAGTATATTCCACATGGCTGATAATAACAAGTATATTATATACTGAGTATATAATATTACTGAGTAGTGTAGTTTTGATGTTCGCATTTTGACCATGCCTTTATAATGCATATCTTTTATATTGTTGCTGTTCTCTGTTAGCCTTGAATGATGTGTGAATGAAATAATGTATGAAAGAGAGGGATAGAAGGGCAGAATGTTAGACGGGCCTGCGTGCCCAATTCTTAACCCTTTGAAAATAAAGTTTGTTCGTTCGTTCGTTCTTTCTTTCTCTCTCCCCCTCTTCCCCATACTTTTTTCTCTCTTTTATACTCTCTCTCTCTCTCTCTCTCTCTCTCTCTCTCTCTCTCTCTCTCTCTCTCTCTCTCTCTCGCACCCTCATTCCTTCTCTCAGCTTATTTCTCTCTCCCTCACCTCTTTTCTCTTTCAAGCTCTCTCACACTCTCTTTACGCCTCTCTCTCTAGTTCTCTCTAACCCTCTTCCCTCTCTCGTCCTCTCTCTCTCTCTGTCACCCTTGTCCTCCCTCTCATCCTCTCTGCCTCCCTATTTCTTTCTCCCACTCTCTTTCTCCCTCACAATCTTTGTCTTTCTGATCCTCTTTCACCCCCTCTCTCACTTTCTCTCTCTCTCCCTCCTCCTCTCTCCCATCCTCAGACTCTACGTAACCCAGCACGAAAGACTTATTGACCCCCCGGGGGAAATGCCGATATCTGTCATACTGGCAGAGACGTCCTGAAATGTTAGATTCGACTCCAGGCGGCCCCCGATCCCAGTCCTGTGTATCGATCCAAATTCCATATAGACGAGAGCGAATACGAATCCATCCTCCGTAAGAAAAAAATAATCACCTCCTCACACAGAAAATAATAGAGATATGTTGCTGCTGACCTTCGCTGCGGCGATGACACTTGATCAATTAGTCAATAAGAATATATTTTCTAAGCTCTGGCTTCGGGTAGAGCTATGACGCAGAGAGGACACCTGATCAATAAATCACTGGCGATGAGCGAAAGAGTGTATTTTCACAGTTCACGAAAGGACACGTGGGCAGGTTTTATGTTATACTCTTTCCATCAGATAGGACACATGGGCAGGTTAGTTACTTACTTAGACGCGGTTCCATCTTCACGCAACGGGTCGTCCCCAAATATGCTCCATTCCTGTGCCAGGGAATATCACACAAAATTATCCTCACCGCCAATGTGAAAAGTGCAAAAGACAGGAGTCTCGGCAAGCCAACATCCCGCACAAATACACTGTACATAATGCCGCCGCCTGAATGCCAATACAAAAGTCTTCCACGAAAAATACAGTTCATCGTCGATGGAATCTGCTGTCACCAGAAAGACTTCATTGACCGGGGTTTTATCCCATATGGCTCGGTCTCTTTTCGCAGGGCGGCCCGATGAATGCGTCGCACAAAGCACGAACTCCGTAGCTCAAGCGACGACTCCCATGAGTCTCATAAAAATGCACTCGTGAACCGAAAAGGCAAACCAGTCAATTCAGCAACAACCGGCCGCCGTCGTTCTGAACTTGCAGTTCATGCTACAAACAACCGCGGACAGATGTAAAAGCATACCACACAAAATTCACAGCTCACAGTGTCGCGCCACGCACTCACTCAGTAGCAGGGGGATGGAACCATACAATACCAGACCAACATGAGCAAAATGCGGATGCAAACCGTAGCCACAAGCTTAAACACCCCAGAGGCCTTAACGATTCAAATGCTTATCCGCCATATTGGGGACCGGAAGTCTACGTCGAATTTTTCTAACCAGCTTACGGTTTTCATTTGTTTCTTGTAGGGTCTGTTCCTAAATATTGAATGTAAACTTGTCAAGACATAAATAAAAGCAGTAAAATGCTGGTGTTGACAGCGATGTCTGTAAATAGGATATGAAAAAAGGGCTTGTTCAGTGGTGTTTCTGTCTGTCCATGGTATACTTTGAGTTTTCCTCAGAAACAATATTTCCACAACCATCAGATGTTTCTCAGCTTGTCTACTCATTGCCATGCCACACATCCGTGCAACAGTACAGGTTCTATGTAGCACTTCAACGCTATTTTTCTCGTTGCAATTGACATGATTTTATCGGTCAGTATGCTTTTTTTTTTATCTTGCAAAAGGCTGCCTTTTCCATGGCGATTCTTGTTTCAATCTCTTCAAGACACCTCCAGGCAGATGCCATGAATACTCCGAGATAGTTGTACCCATTCACTTGTTTAAGAATATTCCCATTTACCCGTATATTACATTGTGGTATTTCTTTCTTCCTAGTGACGACCATAATCAGTATCTACTTACAATTTAATTCTAAACCCTCATTGTTCACCGTGTATTTACTTTCTACCTTGCCTTTTTTCGTTAAGCGACACAGAGAGGAGAGGGATGTAATTCCTTTGCCGCTTGTCATGTTGTTTGCGCTAATGTCATATTTGATGTGTTCAATGTCTCTTTTACCCCATCTAGCCAACTCTTCCTGGGTCGTCCTCTCACCTTGTATCCCGAAGTTCTCACGTAGAACGCTCAAACGGTTGGTTGATCTTGTTCCATTCTAACTAAATGTCTGGACCATTTAATTCTTTGCTATTCTATAAAGTCAGTAATCTTTGTTATCCCTACACCTGTTCTTAGTTTCTCATTTGTCTCTCTATCTCTTCATGTTTTTCCAGCTGCGATTATTATGCATTTCGTCTCACACGATGTGATTTTACACCTGTGTGTTTCTAGAGCTGTCCTTGTCTGGCATTGATAACCTAGCGTTAGAACAAATAAGGCATCTATCAACCTCTCTTTCTCTAGGCAAATTGATATCTAATTTTCAGGCTACGCGCTATGTGTTAGTTGAGGTGACTACGCCACACTACTATCCTCAGCCCGATGGAGTGACTCTGCTTCTTCGCATATACCACTAGTTCAGACTATTATTGATGCAGCCATGTGCTGTGTCTATTTCCGACTCTTCTTCAGGTGGAACTTGACACAGAATGTGTGTGTGTGTGTGTGTGTGTGTGTGTGTGTGTGGATGTGTGCGTGCGCGTGGGTGTGTGTGTGGATTGTGTATGTGTGTGTGGATATGTGTATGGATGTGTGTGTGTGGATGTGTGTGTGGATCTGTGTGTGTGAATGTGCGTGTGTGCGTGTGTGGATGTGTGTGCATGTGTGTGGATGTATGTGTGGAACTGTGTGTGTGGATGTGGGTGTGTGTGGATGTGTGTGTATGGACGTGTGGGTGTGTGTATGTGGATGTGTGGATGTGTGTGTGTATGTGGATGTGTGTGATGACCTTCAGGAGTCTCCAAGAAAACTACACTCGTGAACTAAAAAATGTAGCGAGAGGCTGTGTGTATATGACAGAATGACATGTTGTGTGTATGTGATAGAATGACATGTTGTGTGTATGAGATAGAATGACATGTTGTGTGTATGTGATAGAATGACATGTTGTGTGTATGTGATAGAATGACATGTTGTGTGTATGTGATAGAATGACATGTTGTGTGTATGTGAAAGAATGTCATGTTGTGTGTATGTGATAGAATGTCATGTTGTGTGTATGTGATAGAATGACATATTGTGTGTATGAAATAGAATGACATGTTGTGTGTATGTGATAGGTACAATGGTTCGGTACAGTACAGTTCGCTGCTTATGATTCCTTTATTATTTCATGCCTTTATTTATATGCAGAAAAGCGTGCACACCCGCACACACTTAGGTTCGCACGTACATACACACTTACATACACACACTTACATATACACTCACAAGCACGTATATATGTGTAAACACAAGCTGAGGTGCCTGTATGTCCATACATGCACTCGATGATACTCCAACACACATTCTCTCTCTCTCTCTCTCTCTTTCTCTTTCTCTCTCTCTCTGTCTCTGTCTCTCTCTTTCTCTCTCTCTCTCTCTCTCTCTCTCTCTCTCTCTCTCTCTCTCTCTGACTGTCTGTCTTTTCTCTACTGTTAGTAATGTCATTAACAGCTCATGTTCTCTTCAACAATCATCACTTGACAAGGATGAGGCCGTTGCCCTTGTTCTTGACCCTTCGCATGGGTCCTGCTTTGGCATGCACGTGATGTTCATTCGTCATGAAATGACGAGGACCATTCATTCAATTCATCTTTTATTGATGAAGAACGAATGACTTGCGCTTTACCACACCTCACAAACACACACACACATCAACAAACCAGCCCACACGTTTCCACAAATATACTGACGCCTCACACTATACCTCCTTCGCCAAACACACACACACACACACACACACACACGAACATACACAAACACACACACTCACACACACCAACCATTCAACCCATACGTGTTCACACATTTATTCTGACCTCTTGCACTTTTCCTACCTCCACACACACACACACACACACACACACACACACACACACACACACACACACACACCCCACACACCACACATACACACACTACCTTACACATACACACACACATACCCCCACATAACAGTGTTTGTGAACATATATAAGGAATCATCTACTCTGACATTCTCTACTTAGACACACACACACAGTCTACCCCACACACATACACACATACCCCTCCTGCCGACACACACACACTACCTCACACATATACAAACATACCCCCACACAATATTTTGTGTGACATGTATAAGGAATCATGTACTCTGACATTATCTACTTAGAAACACACACACTCTACCCCTCACACATTCACATATACCCCCCCCCCCCCGCCACACACACACACACACTACCTCACACATACACACACATACCCCCACATAACAGTGTGTGTGACATATATAAGGAATCATCTACTCTGACATTCTCCTCAGTTCCGGTTCGGCCCCCTAGGACATGGACGCAAAGGGAGATAATCGGAAGCGGAAATCAATGCTGGGAGCTGGACATTTCACACGACACCCAGCCACTTCAGCACTGCCCTTTCTCTCCCTAATATCACCATTTTTAATCTCTGTCTTCTCCTAATGTCAGGCCTTTCTTTCCATTCTTTGTGTTTCTATTTCTTATCGTACAGTTCCCCATTTTTTTAACTGCGTATGTTTGATATTATTTTTTTTTGTGTGGTTTCCTTTCTCTTAGCGCGCAGAGGACCTCTGAGCTGTAGTAATATCACCCCACGTTCAAAACATGAAGTCGTGTTGAAATGTAGAATTTAGGAGCATATTTTCGCCGAATACAGGTCGACGTTGCTGAAAGGTTTAACTCGCTTAAACTATCTCTTCTTACGGCGGCGTTGTTGATTTGTTTTACTCACCGGTCAGTTGAACTTAAATGTTGACTTCCTGTTCAGAAGCAATGGCAAGTTACTAAACGTAAAATAGCTTATAATTCACATATAATATAGGACTGGGGTTGAACGCAACGTCCTGCAAAAGACATGCGATATTTTTAAGTATTCGAATAAACGACAGCAACTACCCAGTTTTGGATACAGTTCAACTGTACCCAGGTCGATACATATCTATATAAGAATCCTCGCCGGAGCTACGGAGTGCATGCTGTCTGCTCAGTGTCATCTTCAACAGCCAACGAAGGGAGAATGCGTAGAAGAAGGCTTGCAGTTCATGCAAGAGAGAAGGCGGCAGAGAAATAGGATAAGGATCAGAAGATTCAGACGCAAAATAGAGCGTCTGTCACTGAAACACGTAAGGGTGGGCTACTGGAACTTCCGAAGTGCCAGGCAGAGAGGTACTGGAACATGTAAGAGTAGGTTATCGGAACTTCCTGCCGCCAGGCAGAGAGATCTGGTACTAGATCATGTAAGGATAAGTTATCGGAACTTCCGTAGTGCCAGGCAGAGAGGTCCGATACTGTAAGGATAAGTTATCGGAACTTCCGTAGTGCCAGGCACAGATATCCGGTACTAGATCATGTAAAGATAAGTTATCGGAACTTCCGTAGTGCCAGGCAGAGAGGTACTGGAACATGTAAGGGTAGGTTATCGGAACTCCCGTAGTGCCAGCAGAGAGGGTCGCACGGGAAAAATTGATTATCAGGCAGACGTTGCAGGGTTGTCAGTGGATATTGTGTATTGTGCAAAAGAGCAGATATAACATCACGACCTGGAGAGAATGATGCTACAGGGTGCGATCAGATAATTACACCCGACACTCAAACTCCAAGAAAAGATCAGACGGATATATAATCAGATTGCTACTGGTACCATCAGTAGTGGTACTCTTCGCTGGCTGTTGTAGATTAGGACGGAGAACGTATGGGGGAATGTCCTGAGTGGTGCGATGTCGGTTGTTGTCTCACTCAAGTGGACCATATCGATGACTACAATATTCTTAAACACTTTATAAAATAGGGGACACATGAAACAAATACAAACACAGACATTATCACATGATTAGTCAGTGACAGATATGTCGCATGGCAAACTGACAAACACACAAACATCAAAACACGCAGTGCTGTATCAAGTACCAGGCGTTTCTATGTAGAACAAATTTGAAACACAAATTGTTTCTTCTATTGATTACACCACTCTGTTTGGAGTGCACAGAAATACTCCAGCAGACGACGGCCATTCACTGCATATTGCTTCATGGTGGATTGTGGAGCACATTTTTTGATGACCTCATGTACTTCTTTTTTTTCAAATTTGTTCTACATAAAAAGTGTAGAGAGACTGTATAAACACTTGCTGCATGATATAACTGCCATGGCCTGGTGGTTAGTGTGCTTACTTTCCAAGACAGTGTTCCAGGTTTAATCCCCAGCAGTAGCTGGGTCACTTTTTCCGACCATTAGGAGAGAGGTCTGGGTTCACTTTTCACACATAACCTAGAATATGTGAGGGTTTAATCTTTGACACCACAACGGCAGCATCTGACCTGGAACTACTACCACCGGTTAGTTCTCTGGGGTCGACCTAGTTGAATAAAATAATACAAGACAGTTTTCAGAATTGTTTGGGAACTGTCAGAAATATGGTCTGCAAATTGCCTATGAAGAAACACAGTAAATAAACTACAATAATATGCAGCTAAAAAACTTTAACAACAGCAGATATAGGATTTATTAAGGATGTGAAATATGGAATAGTCGAAGAAAAAACAGCATTTCACCAGAAGAAGCATATTCTCTGCTGTATATCTTTGTCAGTTTAGGTTAGAAAAGAGTTCTTCAGAGCTGTCTCCAGACAGATTGAATGTACGGAATCATAGACAATTATGTGACAAGTGCGGAACTATGATGATGCTGTGCACTTGTAGTTTTACAGAAGAATTGAGAGAACATAGTGACAGATAGAAAGAGCAGTGAAGGTATCTGGAAGAAATAAACTCACAAATAAAACGGTTTACTCGCATCAGAAGCCAGTCCACGTTCTTTGGGCATGTCAGGAGAAGGTGGCACCTGGAGTACGTCGTGACAACGGGAAGGTTGATGGGGAGGAGAGGCAGGGGGAGACCAAGAGACAAGATGCTGGAGAGTGCCACATTAGAGTGCCACATTAGAGTGTCACGTTAGAGTGCCACATTAGAGTGTCCCATTAGACTGTCACATTAGAGTGCCACATTATAGTGCCACATTAGAGTGCCACAATAGAGTTCACAATAGAGTGCCTCTTTAGAATGCCACATTAGAGTGCGACATTAGTCTGCCACATTAGAGTGCGACATTAGTCTGCCACAATAGAGTGCCACATTAGAGTGCCACATTATAGTGCCACATTAGAGTGTCACAATAGAGTTCACGATAGAGTGCCTCTTTAGAGTGCAACATTAGAATGTCACATTAGAGTGCGACATTAGTCTGCCACATTAGAGTGCGACATTAGTCTGCCACAATAGAGTGCCACATTAGAGTGCCACATTATAGTGCCACATTAGAGTGTCACATTAGAGTGCCACATTATAGTGCCACAATAGAGTTTTCGATAGAGTGCCTCTTTAGAGTGCAACATTAGAGTGCGACATTAGTCTGCCACATTAGAGTGCGACATTAGTCTGCCACATTAAGAGTGCCACATTAGAGTGCCACATTATAGTGTCCCATTAGAGTGCCACATTAGAGTGTCACATTAGAGTGACACATTAGAGTGTCACATTAGAGTGTCACATTGGTGTGCCAAATTAGAGTGTCCCATTAGAGTGCCACAGTAGAGTGCCACATTATAGTGCCACATTAGAGTGACACAATAGAGTTCACAATAGAGTGCCTCTTTAGAGTGCAACATTAGAATGCCACATTAGAGTGCGACAATAGTCTGCCACATTAGAGTGCGACATTAGTCTGCCACAATAGAGTGCCACATTAGAGTGCCACATTATAGTGCCACATTAGAGTGCCACATTAGAGTTCACATCAGAGTGCCTCTTTAGAGTGCCACTTTAGAATGCCACATTAGAGTGCCACATTAGAGTGCCACATTAGAGTGCCACATTATAGTGCCACACTAGAATGCCACACGAGTGCCACACTATAGTGCCTCATTTATAGTTACTACAATCACCCACCCCTTACCGAAAGCAGCATAGAAATATATCTATCTCGTAATGTTAAAGTCACCACTCCTCTGTCGACGTTTCCCCCCTTCTTCCTCTACCCGTACTTTATACACTCACCTTAAACAAAAGTCGCTTAAAAGTCGACAGGGTCAACTTCCTTGCACCGGGTTTTATCCCATATAGCTCGGTCTCATTCCGCAGCGCGGAAAGCGTCGTACCAAGCACGAACTCCGTAGCTCTAGCGACGACCCACAGGAGTCTCCGAAAAATTTAAATCGTGAACCGAAGGACGCGTCCCGGAATCGAACCCACAACCTTCGGAGCCCGAGTCAAACGGCTTGACCACTTCGCCAAAGAGACTCCCCTTACTCTCCCATACACTCCATACCCTCCATACACTCCCCATACACCCACCTTCTCCTACCCTACTCATCCATTCTTTATTTCGATAGTGACTTTAACATTCTGTCCATCATTAATTTGTCTCAATCTAGCCTATATCCTGCTAATCCACAAGTCAATACTGCAGAACTAGACAGTCACGCGTCAGGTTATTGAACGACGTGTGTAAATCGGCTCGGCGCTCAAAGACTCCCGGAAATTGCTTCGTGTTCATAAATGTTATATCGCAGACAGACTGTTATCTTGCGTGACAATGTCTGTACGTAAACTTTAATCAATGAACATCGGGGTAGCTCCGAGACCATGTAATCAGATTAATATGAACGTTGCTGTTATGTGTTTGTAGCTGCTCTGTTCGAACCTGTCAATTGGAGATGCTCATGTTTTGTACGGACTGTTGAATTGGGAACTGGTGGTTACTGGATATTGCCAGGTAGACTAGACATAGGACGAGTTGGCGAAGTTGATAGCGAATTGCGCTGATAATGTCATGAGCAGTGTCGGATGCGGGTGCGATGCCAGAGCTTGTCGCCTGCGAAAGTGAGGGACGTATGGCCATTTATTCTGCCGTGCATTCAGGCATACAACATGTAATGGCGCTATAATACTATCACAAGTAGAAACAGATCTGTACTTACGCTTCATAGACTACACAAAAGCATTTGACAATGTGAAACATGACGAAATAATACAATTACAAAAGCTACTGAACATTGACGGTAAAGATCTGCGAATAATAAAGAACATATATAGGCAGGAAACAGCAGCCATAAGAATCAACAACCTTGTAGGAACAGTCAGTGTTATAAAGAAGGGTGTCAGACAAGGCTGTATATTCTCTCCTGATTGTTCGTATTGTACAGTGAATATCCGACGCGAAGGATTTACTGACGCAGTTCTTAATCCCGAATACCCGCGTTCGAAACACAGCTGTAGGCGATTTGGCAGCAGACCGACTTACGTTGGTTTTATATGAAATGGTATGGATGCCAGTCGTTCAGAAAGAAATGGCAAACTACTGAACGTAGACTTGCTCACGAACCACACAGTCAAAAATGCTGGGGTTGACTGCTAAGTCCTGTAAATAATAATATGCAGCTGACTTATGCTGATGAAACCTTCTTGATAGTGTCAACAACTCATGTGTCAGGCATCATCGGATTACTTCTCCCACACCACACAAGAAACTTGCAAGTCGTGTGAGAGGAAATGAATGATACATTTTATTGCCGTTGGCTCTTTACATGTACATAACAGTCGCTATCAAACCACACAAAAAGCCACAGAATTGCCTATCACTAGTTCCTAAAACCTAGTGCTAATCTCTATCTACTGGCTACACAAAAACTCCTATCAACACTAAACGATGTGCTCGCTACAAGTCAGTCCCCAGTCTGACTTTCTTCTTCGCGTGTGGCAACACAGCACGCGGAAGGACCTTGATGCGTCCTTCGGCTTTTGCGTGCCGTTACACTTAGCACGCTCATATTAGCTGTCTCCTGTTGAGTGGCAATCGTGGCTATCACGTAGACGTGATTCTGTCGTGACCAGAGTGCTAACTATCTGGTCGACGTCTCCGTCTCATGAGAGAACTAGTTAATAGTCCCCATTCTATCACCTACCCTGCCCTTATATCGGGGCACTGTATTACCTCTAATCTACTTGAGGTTGACCACTCTTCCCGGTGTTCTTCTATCTTGAGGCAGACCTCCGGCCTCTATGTTTCAGTCTTTGACAGATAGCAACAAGTCAGTAGGAGCTACAGGAAATGATAGATACAGTGGTTGTAGAAAGTGAAACAAATGGGCCTAGTTGAATAATAGAAAGACAGAAATAGAAAGACACAAGTCATGGTGATATCAAAGAAATAGATTGTGGCTAAATGTGCAATTAAAGTACAGGACATTATTTTAGGGCAAGTGCAGACATTCAGATATCTAGGCACATGGATAACATCAGACGGAAGATGCATGACTGAGGAAAGAACAGAATAGGACATGCAAAACATGCACTCTGTCAAATCAAGAAGTTTTGTGCATAGTCATTGTCCTTGAAAGTTAAAAAAATAATTCTTGCATGTTACATAGAACAAATTTTAACATACGGCTGCGAGTCCTGGACAATTATTAAACAGGCGGAAAATCCATGGAAGCTTTGGAGATGTGGTTTTATAGAAGAATGCTGAAAGATTAATGGACAACCAAAATCACCATCTGGACATTTTGAGGGTAGCTGAGGCGCAAAGACAACTTATCACAAACATCAAAAAGAGGCAGTCATCGGTTGTTTTTTTTTTTTTTGGGGGGGGGGGGGGGGGGTTCAAGTTATGATAAGACAAAAGCTGGAGCATCTTATGACAACCGGAAAGATTTGCGGACAGAGAGATAGAGGAAGACATCATGACAAGATTCTTGACAGTCTTGTGTCATTCCAGGGAAGGGAGTCAACACACGAACTGATCCATGACGTCGGAGATCGTCATTTGTGGAGAGGCATGATCGCCCACGCAGTCGGCAAGCCACTGGATGATGATGATGGCCTATCATACCACTGATCCATAACAGGAAACTGCTTGAGGATTTTAAGAAAACAAGACAAGCCACGCACTCCCGCAGACAAATACTAGAACATTCCACGCACTCCCTGCGGACAAATACTAGAACATTCCACGCACTCCTGAAGACAAATATACAACATTCCACGCACTCCTGCAGACAAATATACAACATTCCACGCACTCCTGCAGACAAATACTAGAACATTCCACGCACTCCTGCAGACAATACTAGAACGTTCCACGCACTCCTGAAGGACAAATATACAACATTCCACGCACTCCTGCAGACAAATATACAACATTCCACGCACTCCTGCAGACAAATACTAGAACATTCACGCACTCCTGCAGACAAATACTAGAACGTTCCACAAGACTGCCCTCCTTAACCCGTGACGTTTCCTGCAGACAACTACTAGAACATTCCACGCACTCCTGCAGACAAATACTAGAACATTCCACGCACTCCTGCAGACAAATACTAGAACGTTCCACAAGGACTGCCCTCCTCTACCCGTGACGTTTCCTGCAGACAAATACTAGAACATTCACACACTCTTGCAGACAAAAACTGGAACGTTCCACAGGGACTGCCTTCTCTGCCCTTGAACGTATCCTGCAGACAAATACTAGAACGTCCACAAGTTCCTCGAAGTTATCCGTAATGATGACGTATAAACACAGCCTTATGTTGCACACTTCTAAGTGGAGGTAATGAATTTGTTGGTATAAAATTTGTTGCGTGGTCTACCAGGATAGAGCCAAACCATCGTCATCTCTACGGGAATCAGCACATAAACACTTCACAGTATTGATTCGCAGTCATAGAAGTAGACAACAGAAGTAGAGATTAAAAATCACACTAGAGAACAAACAACTGAAAGCTATAGTAACCATACCGGAATGGATGCATGTTCTGGCGTCCTCAAGGGTTCCGCAACAACTGATATTTCTACCTCAATTAGTCCACAGATGAGTTGCCAACTTGATATGATCACATTATTAGAAGCATCGCAACCATCACCATCAACACTACAACCACTACAACCATCACTACCACCAAAACAACCACCACCAACAACAACAACATCCCAGAAATTACGAAAATTGTCTGTGTTCACGCCAAACATCCGAGGTCTAGGTGGCATTGTTTCTGTGTATCCCCATGTAGAAGACATTGCTCTGTCTGTGAGAGAGCCCAGGCTCTGTCTGTGTGAGAGCCCAGTGCTCTGTCTGTGTGAGAGCCCAGTGCTCTGTCTGTGTGAGAGCCCAGTGCTCTGTCTGTGTGTGCCCAGCGCTCTGTCTGTGTGAGAGGCCAGTGCTCTGTCTGTGTGAGAGCCCAGTGCTCTGTCTGTGTGAGAGGCCAGTGCTCTGACTGTTGTGAGAAAGTTGAGCTCAATGACTGTGCGTAATCGCTGCACGAGTCATGTATTTACAACATATTTACATGTAAGAGAAAGGGTGATGGTTGTACTTTTGCCTTATTAACCACTATATTCTACTGAAATAATACTCTAAATAATACATATTAATACTAGTTCTATAAATATGTATTTAAGTGTTTAACTATTGTAATCTATTTTGCCACATTAATCCTAAGATACGCTGACATTAATCTAATATTTATCTAATTTAAGGGATGTATCTAATTATGTAAAATGGAATTGATGTGAGATAAGTTATGTACCTTTCTGAAATGGGTAATCTGAAATGTAATAACATTATATCTAATTTTTTTAGATGCCAAAAAAATATATGACTGATATTCTTATCTAAATGGTGTAAATGATGTATGTTTATTTGTATAAATATTTTTATCCTATTACGGTTGTAAAATAATCATAATACTAACTGATCACGTTTGTTAAATGAAATGGTTCATTAAGATGGAATGAACTCAAATGAAATGAAACAAAGTGGAATGTAATAAACTAAATGGTACTATCCTATCTAAAATACTATCCATTCTACTTTAAGGTAAGGAAGTGGGTAAGATAAGATTTATGTAAACTACTAAAAAAAAAATGAAAACTATTATATGTCTAAATCTAAATGTAATTTAAAGTGTTCTAATCTACCTATAATTTATCACTATCTTAAAACGTTATAATACATATCACAATAAGATTTATATACATGGTATTTAAATACCTCAGGTTAGTCGTTGCCTTACTGTTCAGAAATTGCTTTCATGGCATACTATATAATCACACTTGTCATGGGTATATTAAATACATACACAGTCATACTTGTGTCCTATGGGTATTGCACCGGTAGAGTTCGCCTGTGTTGTAGACCAGTATTTCGTGTCTGTATTATGTACTGTTCTGACACTGTTTTCTTTGCTTAACACAAATGATTCACCGGAACACGTATGGAGCTTAGTAAGTAATGAGCTGTCCCAGTTCACACGGTGATATATTGTTTTTCGGAGCACAGTTATTCTTTTGATGTCTACGGACACATGGTAGATCACTGTTCTTAGTACATAGTTTAGCACATAATGTCTATGTATTCATAACTTATTTCACATAGAATATTCTAATGTACTAATTTAACATCTATTACTCTACACTCTTATCTGGAATCTCCGGTATTTCTACCTCAGATGGTCGACTAAGGGTATCAGCCAGAATGTTGTCCTTTCCTTAATATGTCCTATACTAAAAATATAGTTTTGTAGTATTAGCGACCACCTGTATATACGGTCATTCCGATGCCACCATTTTGTATGACCGTGATTGGGGAGTTGTCCAGTCGGACAACGAAGTGAACACCCGCTAGAAATCGAGGAGCTTCCTCACCGCATAGATGACGCTTAGGGCTTCCAACTCTGATATGGAAATATCTGGACTCAGCAGGTGTGATCTTACGGCCTCACGTAGCAAATCGGATGGAAGATGCCATCATAAAATTGGCCTAGTACTGCAGCGATGGAGATCTGCTGGAATCTGTCCTAAGATAATAAACGAGCCTAGGATTAGGCAAGCGGAGGATTGGTACATTACTAAAACAGGATTTTCAATTTTGACAATGCAGAAATTAATAATGCATCTTTGACATCTAATTTTACAGATGCTTTTAAAACATTGGAAAATACACTTGTAATTTCCGCTAAATTTGGTATGAATTTGCTATAGTAATTTACTAACCCCAAAAGGCTTCTGACCTGCTTCTTTGTGGTAGGCATGGTCAGGTTCATAATTTTGGTAATAATTCTATTGTCAGTCTTAAGTTGACCTTGTGAAATGACATGACCCAAAAAATCAATTTTCTTTTAGGCCCAATTCAACTTTGCTCGGTTTGACAGTGAGACCGAAGAGTCGCAACCTATCGAAGACATGTCTTAGTTTCAGTAAGTGTGTTGTCCAGTCATCAGTATGGACACATATATCATCTATATAAGTCACTGTATTCGTCACTCCATGCAGTAGATCTCTAGTTAAGCGTACGAAAGTGGCAGGAGCGTTTCAAAGTCCAAAAGGAAGAAAACGCCACTCGTAAAGTCCTAAGTGTTGAAAAAGCAGTAAGATGAATGGATTGAGTCTGCATAGGGACCTGCCAATATCCCTTAGTAAGATCTAATTTAGAAAAGATTTTGGAGGTGGACATGTCAAGGATAAGATCTTCGCAGGAAGGAATTGGTTCTGCGTCGATCTTAGTGACGTTGTTGAGCTTTCGATAGTCCACACACAGACGAATTGTGGAGTTCTTTTTTCTTAACTAGGACGATTGGAAAGGAGTACTCAGATGTAGATTTCTGGATGATCCCACTAGCTTCTAAATTAAGAATTTCCTTATTTAGATTTTCTCTATAGCTGAGTGGGATAGAGTACGGCCTGCATTTGATAGGCTTAGAGTCCGAAAGAAGAATTGAGTGCTCGATTCTGTCTGTCCTACCTGGAATGTCAGAAAATATGTCTTTATACTCTGTCACTAATTCTATTAATTGTCGTCGTTGACTGTCTGTTAGTCCCTGTTCTATCTGTATGCTATCTGTCACATGCCTGTGGTCATTGACATTAAGGTGAGTGGCCGTACAAGATAAACAGTTCACGAGATAAAATGGGGCGGATGGTGGGTCCCCCAGAGGGCGTAAATGAGAGGACAGTAATTGAAGGGGCGAGCTGAGAAGAGGTCAGCTGGTGAGGCAGACAGTTGGAGCAGTGAGGTTGTGTGGTGTGTGTGAGGCAATGTGGGGCATAGAATTGTTTAAAAAGACAGGGACAAAGATTGACGGGGCAGTTGATGTTTGGACTCCGAGCTGAGAGGGAGTTGAGTGTAGACCAGACCAGGAGAAGGTCGTGGTCTGATAAAGTGAAGAATTGTGACGGAGTTTGGAAGATAACTCCGCACTGTGGGTTCCAGGGATAGTGAGTGGAATTCGAGACCCATAGTGGGTTACTTTGAGTCGGGCCTAGAGAGAGGCTAGTATACCTGTCGTGTGGGACGATATTTTAGTAGCCTTGAGAGGCAGTGTTATTCGACGTGTTCCATTGGGATGGAGATATATTCTTAGAGAATTATTGTTCCTGGATTTATATGTTACATGTGTCTGTGTTAATTCAGAATTAAAGGAATATTATGTGCGCAAATTAACGCTTGTTCACTGACTGGTGTTTGGTGGTGATGCATCTTGATTAATCTGTTGTTCAACATCACATTGTTACAAGGACATACCCTAGACATAACCATAGCCACTCTATCTGTCACTTAGTCAACATTCACTTTGTGTCAGAGTAGATTTCTTGGAGGCTTCGTCGATTAGAGAGAACACTAACATCAGAGACATTAGTCGGATGCCCAATTACAACAACAATTATGAGAGCTCTCCTGTCAAGAATAAACACCATTTTCAGTAGACAGCGCATTTAAAAAGGGTCGGAGAATTAATACAGAGTCCACGAGAAACCAGGTAAAAATATCATTTCTCACTCGGAGTGGGGAGAGGAGACGGGGAAAGTGTGTCCACGATATAAACACTGGGGTTTCTTCCGTGCGGGAACTGGGTAGCACATAGGTCACGAGAAGGTCAGGACAGGTAAATTGGATACCAGGCAGTATTCTTCGGCTATCAGGGACCGTCAGAAAATTAACGCAAACAGGCGCCAAAGGTGAAGGTCAGGTGGACTTGTGCACAGCGGGTGTGTGTGTTTACGGCGTCTTCAGAGTTCGGTGCAGATAATAAGATGGAAAGGGGAGTTACGAGGGTAATTCATGGTTAAAAACTCGCCAGGAGGAGGGGAGTTATAGGAGGAAAGTGTGGGGAACACACAAAGGTGACAATCGTTGCTCCACAGAAAAGGAAACGTTTCTACACGGAGTATTGTGATAAAGAGAAACAGAGATGACCTTGTGAGTCAAGGCCGAGAACCAGGGAATTTGACGGAAAAATTTCCACTGAGAATAACACGTTGTTTTTCTACTGAAACTAGGATTTACGTTTAACGTCTTTGTGTGTGTGTGTCACCATCGGCAAACAAACCACAACAGTCATTCAGGTGCCGTCTTCGCAAATATGAGCGCATTTTTTCACCAAAAAAGACTTGCGAAGCGGATTTAAAGCGCGTGATCATTTTCTGCTATTCGTTGGTTTAACCGGGTCAGCAACAGTGAAACCATACCATCACTTCAAAGCGACAGTGACTACGCAGATAAACATTCATTGATTTTAAAGGTATTTTCGGCTCCCCAAAACGCAACGAAAACCCAATATTTCTGGCAAAACAAGAGCGTTCACATACATTATACAATCACAGGCCATCCCTACAGGGAGGGTTACAAAAACATTACGGACTGTGAAGATACAAGGCGTTGGGATAATTATCATCATCTTCAACTTTTACGACAGTCGAAAATCGTGTCACCACGTCAACAAAAAGTGACAACGCATCAGAACTTTAATTCATTGTGGGAAGCTAACGTCGTAATCTTTTCAAAACAGTAACCGACAAACATTTCCAGGCGATTTTCGGAGACTATTGAAAACAAATTAAGGACTTTTTTAAGATTCTACCATCGCATTGGTGTCGGCAACCCTTGTTTGCTTCTGTTGTTCTCATCGTCCTAAGTATTGTTGTTGTTGTGCGTTACGTAAATATTTGTATGTGGTCCAGTGGTCGTAATAAGTAGGATATTTTTGCTTTATTTCTCGAAATGCGGGAGACAGAGCAAAGGTGAAGTTTCTAGGTGCACATTGTATTGGTTGAGAGACAGCTGACGAGTCAGTTTGTTTTGTGCTGTGGCATTGGGTCGTCTCGACATTATACATGGTGTCCAAGTGTCTACGTCAGATCTATGTACATTATTCATTTTATATTTGTTCTTTTTACTGTTTTCTCTTTACTGTTACATATAATATTTGAGTTCTTTGGATATATGGTATTGTTGTAATGCTTATGTTAATACATCTTCTATCTAGATGGTATTTGTCAGTTTATATTATGCGCACGGTATGGTCTTTCATGGGCATGTTTATGTCAGTGGTTTTTATTTCTATGTAATCATCCGTCTGCGTTTCACCGGCCTATGCGTCTAGCGTTTAATAGTTCGCAGTTAGTGTGTATCATCCATTTGTGTATGTATATGTATGTTTACAACTATTTCCAGGAATTGTTCTACAGTTATTTGATATATATATATATATATATATATATATATATAATATATATATATATATATAGGAGGGAGTATAGTTATACTTCCCCCCTCACTACCTAGTGCTTATAGAGTGACTGGGTGAGTACAGAGTGATATTGGAGCACTACGGATTTACGTACACAGGGAGTGCGGGTGTACTTAGGGAAGTGACACAAAGAATAACAGCAGAGCCTGTACATTTATAGTTGGCTGATTCACAGCAACGTGTCCACAAGTACAAGATGCCTACTTTAATGGAATATATTGAAGCAGGGGAACGAATAGGCCTGAAAGGTAAAGAGTTACAGGAGTATGCAGAAGCGAAAGAACAAAAACAGACGGAAAGAGAGGAGAGGCATAATGAACGCGAGGCAAAGCGTCTACAGGAAGAGAAAGAGACGCAAGTAAAACTAGCTGAAATGGAAAACAAACGTCTACAGGAAGTAAAGTTAGCTGAAATAGAAAACAAGCGTCTACAGGAAGCGACACAAGTAAAACTAGCTGAAATAGAAAACAAGCGTCTACAGGAAGAGACACAAGTAAAACTAGCTGAAATCGAGTTAAGAAAACTAGAACTATCTTCGAAAGGTCAAAGTGAGGAAAGCAGAAGACCGTCGCAGTCGTCACAGAGATTAAAACTGCCATATTTTACAGGACCGAGGACCAACTTGAAATTCTATTTGGCCAGGTTCGAGCATCAGCCAAAGCGTTAGGTATTCCAGAGAAAGAGTATGGGATGCGACTTGGCGAATTTCTTACGGGCAAGGCACTAGACACCATGTTCAATTTACCTGTAGAAGAAAGGAACAACTACACTATCTTACGTCAACGTTTGCTGACAAAGTTCCAACTAACTGAACATGGATATAGAACAAAGTTTAGACAGTTAGTGCCAGAGACAAATCAAGATTTCACAGATTTTGTTAACACTGTAAAGAATACATTTAACAAATGGATGGAGCGTGCAGAAGTAGGGAAAGATTTTAATAAATTAGTAGATCTAATGTTAAGAGACAAGGTGTTATCATCATGCAATACTAATTTAGTGGCTTTCTTTGAGGAACGTAAGCCAAAGGACATAGACACAATGTCTCAGTTAGGGCAAAACTATATGACTGCACATCCTAACAGTTCTATTGGGAAACTAATGAGTGAGGAAATAGTCTGTGCAGCGTACACTAAACAGGACCAGAATCCAGTCATTAGACCAAGGGCGAAAAGTGTGGATTCAGCACAGAAAGGTGAGCAACAAGAACTTCAAGATAATGGTTTCCGAGGAAACAATGTTGGTAGAGTAGGACGGTACCCATATAGAAGAGGGAACTTCCAGAGACGTCCAAATTATGCCGGATGTTGGAATTGTGGGAGCTGGAGACACAAAATGGCAGATTGTGATGCACAACCATCAGATGGACCAACGAACAACAGTAAAAGGGAGATCACTTGTTTCAAATGTGGAAGGAACGGGCATGTCAGTCATCAATGTAGGATGAGAGAAACAGAGCACTCAAATGCAGCACAAGTAATTGAGACGCTGAACAATGAAGATTGTAGTGGGTGCAAACCTCTTTTTGAAAAAGACAGTCAGCCAGTCTTAATATGTGGTCACACAGTTAAAGCAGGATCAGCAGTGCATGAAGGAGGAAGTCTGAAGATGCATCATGGGTTTGTTAATGATAGGCCAGCGTTAACAATTAGGGATTCCGGATGTACGTCCATCGGGGTGAGAAAGAGTTTAGTGCAACCCTCGGATTATACAGGGGAAAAGATTAGATCCATAACATTTAATGGGACAGTAGAATTCTACCCAATAGCCGTGATAACAGTAAAAACACCATACATAACAGGAAGAGTGACAGCATGTGTTTTAGACTCACCAGTGGCAGATCTCATCATAGGAAATGTTATAGGAGTTAAAGAGTGTACAGAAGAGGAAGTAGTTTATTGGGACCAAAAATATAGTGTAAGCAGTAATGAGGTAGTTACCACAAGAGAACCTAAATTAGAGAGTATAGCTGAGGTAGAAGAGGCACTTGAAGTAGACACAGGAACTCAGGACAAGGATAGTACAGCTGAGCAGATGAGAATGGATCCCAAATATAGTGCTAGTGGCTCCCAGAGACAAGATACTACTCTGAACAAATGTTCACATGGGTGTAGGAGAGTAGAACATAGGCAGTCAAAGAAAGGTAGATGGTGCTTCGAGAGGAAGAACAATGTTCTCACTCGCCGCTTTTCAGATGGCGGAACTGCATGTGGGCAAGTAGTATTACCGTTAACACATAGAGACCGATATACTAGAACAGCTCAGGATAGGGCAGGTGCAGGGCACATAGGACTAAGGCGGAAGCAGCATAGAGCAGGATGCCAGGTATATTGGCCAGGATTCAATAAAGAGGTCAGGGTAAACAGAGACGCAAGTGTAACGGTGCAATATGCAGATAGGAAAGTTGAGTCAGGTCAAAAGGGTGTTCGCGACATTACTGACCTAGGGATAGCAAACAGATGTTGTAATTGTAGAGGTACCATGAGTCATGGGTACATGAAAGGTAGACACAGCATCGACAGGAATCAGAGGTGGGTTAATGCAAGAAAAGAACCACCTGATATAGGGTCGGTACACAAATAGTATTGTGTCTTCTTAAAGATAGTAATAGACCTGTGGGTACATAAGTATAATGCTTTTCTATGATGTATTATTATTATTATGTGATGTATTAGTTCATGCATTGATACAAAAGATAGAAAGTTGTTTGTATTTATGTGTGGGGAATATGGGAGTTTACTATGAGTATTTGATATATTATTAAGTGTGGTAGCTAGAGTAAGTTGGATTTATACTTAACGACTACCCAGGCAATGTGTCTGGGTCACATATTTGATAAGTATGAGTCTCCCAACATTTGAAAACGATGTTTTCTTTTGAGGGTGGGGTAGTGTCACATGCCTGTGTTCAGTGACATTAAGGTGAGTGGCCGTACAAGATAAACAGTTCACGAGATAAAATGGGGCGGATGGTGGGTCCCCCAGAGGGCGTAAATGAGAGGACAGTAATTGAAGGGGCGAGCTGAGAAGAGGTCAGCTGGTGAGGCAGACAGTTGGAGCAGTGAGGTTGTGTGTTGTGTGTGAGGCATTGTGGGGGATAGAATTGTTGAAAAAGAGAGGGACAAAGATTGACGGGGCAGTTGATGTTTGGACTCCGAGCTGAGAGGGAGTTGAGTGTAGACCAGACCAGGAGAAGGTCGTGGTCTGATAAAGTGAAGAATTGTGACGGAGTTTGGAAGATAACTCCGCACTGTGGGTTCCAGGGATAGTGAGTGGAATTCGAGACCCATAGTGGGTTACTTTGAGTCGGGCCTAGAGAGAGGCTAGTATACCTGTCGTGTGGGACGATATTTTAGTAGCCTTGAGAGGCAGTGTTATTCGACGTGTTCCATTGGAATGGAGATATATTCTTAGAGAATTATTGTTCCTGGATTTAAATGTTACATGTGTCTGTGTTAATTCAGAATTAAAGGAATATTATGTGCGCAAATTAACGCTTGTTCACTGACTGGTGTTTGGTGGTGATGCATCTTGATTAATCTGTTGTTCAACATCACATTGTTACAAGGACATACCCTAGACATAACCATAGCCACTCTATCTGTCACTTAGTCAACATTCACTTTGTGACACTATCTAATGTCGCAGTCTTGTCTACAATGGGAACAGGTAGTTCCATTCCGTCCTCGTCTACCTGATTCAGTACGGTGGTGGTGCTAAGTGCGCATTCTGTATTCTCGCTAAGTGTATGCATCTCGTCGGATTTGCCAGTCTCGCTAACTAGTGTAGTTGCGTTGTGTACGTCTGTCGTCTGATCGCTAGGTGTGGGTGCACTGTGTTCGTCAGTCTCTACTTCTGTCTCTTGTCGTGAAAAGTAAGGTTTCAACATGTTGACATGGAATATCTTTAAGTGTCCGTTTATTGATATTTCATAGTCAACATCTGAAATTTTACGTACCACCTTGAATGGCCCTTGCCATGAGGTCAATATTAAATTTCGTTTGTCTGGAAGTAACAACAGTATGTCTTGATCTGGTTCAAGATCAATTGTTCTCGCACCTTTGTTTGTGTGTTGGTGGTAGATTTGACCCTTCCTCTTAAAGGCCTAGGAGCCAGTGTCGAAGGTTGTACTTCAGCTGTAGGATGTTTACCCTTACGTACTAATTGTTGACAGACATTAAAAGAACGACAAAATAATTTTATATCACTGCAAAAACCTGGCCAATAAAAATGAGCCTGAATTCTGGCCCTGGTTTTGTCGTATGCAAGGTGACCAGCAAACGGTGACTCATGTGCAATCTTTAGCACAGTTAGGCGGTGTTGTACAGGTAACACCGTTTGCTGAATCTCATGGTTACCAGTTGTATAATACCTAGTAAGAATGCCATTATTAAGTCTAAAGAACCATGATGCGTTTTTGGTCACTTTGGCTCTTTCTTTCAATAATTTTAAATATGGAGACACACTAGGATCAGCTTTCTGCTGTTCTATGAATTTTTGTCTGTTGGTATCATCTGTGCTAGTTGGAGAAAGCAACAGTAGTCTCTCATCTTGTAGTGTGTCTTGATGTTTTATAGTGTCTGCTCTGGTTGTTGCATTAGCTGCACTTAATTCTTCCCATGCACCTATTTCATCGCTAGTACATTGTTTCAATTGGGGTAAGCAACCCAAAATTAAATCAGTACAAGGGTTGTCAAGTATTGCACAAGTAAAGGTACCAGAAAGGAAAGGAGTGTTAATACGGGCTTTGGCCAAAGGGTAAATTTCAATGTTACCCGAAAAGGTTCGGCATTTGACAGAGTCACCTGTATAACCACCTGGACTCACCAGTTCCTTTCTAAGACCAATAAGGGTGCTGCCGCTGTCCAGCAAACATTGGCATGGTCTATCGTTGACCATTGCATTGTGGAACATCAAATTGCCTCTGGAGGCTAATGCTGCATTTACATTCTCAGTTGAGAATGGTATTGTATGTCCACATTCTAATTTTCCGTCAGCATGAAATTGGTGACATCGTTCACAACTGTCAAAGCTTACCATATCGTTTACACAACACACATCTTCAGATTGGCTAATAGGTAAGTCATTTTCAACATCACACTCAGTCTCACTACCACTATCAGAAGATGTATCAATCAAAATAGCATTGTTGGCTTTCATACGTTGGCGGCCAAGGCACTTATTTGAATAATGGCCGTAGCTGGAACAAAAGAAGCATTTGATTGCACGCCTGTATGCAGATCTTTTGTTTTGTTGCTTCTTAATAACATTTTCAAGATGTGCCGGATAGTTTGGCGATTTGTCACACATAGAATAAGTGTCATGCAAAAGTTGACAGTAGATACATTTTGACACTTTCCTATCTTTCTTGTCGATTTTCTGAAAGGGTTTTCTATTACTCTGATAGTTTTTAGGTTGGTCTTTCACAAAAGAAACTACTTCAGAGTCATTTGAAGTCTTAAAAATATCTCTATTTGAAGAAAAATATGCAGAGCCTTTTTTCAAACTGTTCTATGTTCTCAATGTCTGACTGCTGCAGGAATTTAGCAAAAGGAGATGGTATAGTGGATATAACTTTATCCATGGCTATTAAATTTTTAAGTCTGTCAAAGTCTTTTCCTATGTTAGCTGCTTTAAGCCACCTATCTAGTACACTTTTGAACATTTGAGACGTAATCAATGAAAGTCTCACTAGGTTTAGGTTTTAAATTTGAGAACTGAACCTGATACCCAGGGGCATCAAGTAAAAAGTGTTGCATTATCCTATCATGGATGTACTGATAGTTAGATCTAAGATCAGTTGGTATTGATTCTATCACTTTAAGGGGCTCACCACTCAGGTTCTTCATATAAATCATAGCCCACATCTCTATTGGAACTTGGTGATATTTAAATTGATACTCGACATTTTCTGTCCAGGCTGATATGGAATCTTCTTTACAATATGGTTTGATAATATTTTTGTATTTGTTGAACTTATTTTCTTCTTGTTGACTTTTTAGTTTAGTAGCAGAGATCTCTGCGTGTGAGTCTACATCCATACCTTTCATCTTTAACTGTGTCTCTGATTCAACTTGTATTTGTTTTTCTTTCACTCTTGCCATTTCATCTATCTCTTTTTGCTTTAGATCTAATTCCCTTTGTTTAATTTCCTTATCTTGTTCTAATTGTTTTAGCTTAATTTCCTTATCATGTTCTAGCTGTTTTTGTTTTGTTATCTCAGCTAGTTCTGCAATCTCCTTTTGGTATTGTCTTTCCCGTGCACGTTCATTTCTCTCCGTATCTTCCTTTCGTGCACGTTCATCTTTTGCCTCCTTAAATTTTTGATCGGCATATTGCTCCAACTCTTTTCCTGTGTATTCTAACTCTTTACCTGCTTTTATGAAATCAGATAAAGTTGCCATGTTATTTGGTAATTGGCTAGCGTTGACAGGCAATGACCTCTTTAATCACTTATTTATCTTTGATATGTTATGTTTCTTATTATCTGAGCACTATCAATTGTACTCTTTGTTTATAACCTGGAACATTTTATCCTGAAAAAACAGAGTACAAAATATGCTAATGCATCACAAGCTGAAAAAGAGATGCACTATTAATCACATTGCATGCCAAATATATTGAGTATACTCAACTTAATGTTACCGAGAATCAGGAACACCAATCCGGTAATACAGGTCACCTCGTTTGGCACTTCGGTATACACACGAGTTTTCTAATCAGCTGTTGTTCACCCTGGTTCACAGAGCAGCAACAATTAACAAATAGTAAACGACATATTATATTCGACCATTTGGTACAATCACAATGACATGCCCACGAACAAACAGAATATAGTTTACTTAATATTTAATGTCAATGTCCTGTCTTCGTTCTAACGTTTATGCCTTTCGTTACTAACCTAGTTTAATCTATGGAAGTGTTGTGCAGACCAAATCTAATTTGCATGGCCAAAAGTAGTGCCATCGTGACGGTAAACAAATAGAAAAAGTACGAAAAAAATTCAATAACTGCTTTGAAATAAATAAAAATATATTAATAATGTTTAAATAAATAAATATATTCAATTAATAACTCAAATAAACAAATAATAGTTAATATAAAGCACAGATTCAGGCGGGCAGCAGCTTGACGATTTGTAAACAATCAGATGCTGACTGCGAATGGCGTAGAACAACTGCTTGTCAATCGTCTTACGTCAGAGGCGCAGCGCTATTTTTAGCTTGCAAAAATCGATAATGTCGGCCGCATGTGTATCGCTCCGCCATGAATCATATTTGGTAATTATTCATAAATAAATAAACCAATACATAAATAAATGGAAGAAAATAATAATATCAATACTTACAACTTTGAAGAATACATAATTATAAGTACACGATAGTTTAATAAACACAAATAAACATTGTTTTGACACGATAGGCACAGCTCGCTCGCAACTTGTTCTAGTCTGCACACGTCATCAGTCACTGACACAAATTAAACCTTGTAATTCACTACTCGTAACCTTAGTCTAGAGCCGTGGGTGAGTGTATTAGCTTGAACTTTCGTCCAAGCCACACTTCTGACACCACATTAATCCTTGCCTGTCAACAACTCATGTGTCAGGCATCATCGGATTACTTCTCCCACACCACACAAGAAACTTGCAAGTCGTGTGAGAGGAAATGAATGATACATTTTATTGCCGTTGGCTCTTTACATGTACATAACAGTCGCTATCAAACCACACACAAAGCCACAGAATTGCCTATCACTAGTTTCCTAAACCCTATTGCTAATCTCTATCTACTTGGCTACACAAAACTCCTATCAACACTAAACGATGTGCTCGCTACAAAGTCAGTCCCCAGTCTGACTTTCTTCTTCGCGTGGCAACACAGCACGCGGAAGGACCTTGATGCGTCCTTCGGCTTTTTGCGTGCCGTTACACTTAGCACGCTCATATTAGCTGTCTCCTGTTGAGTGGCAATCGTGGCTATCACGTAGACGTGATTCTGTCGTGACCAGAGTGCTAACTATCTGGTCGACGTCTCCGTGTCTCATGAGAGAACTAGTTAATAGTCCCCCATTCTATCACCTACCCTGCCCTTATATCGGGGCACTGTATTACCTCTAATCTACTTGAGGTGTGACCACTCTTCCGGTGTTCTTCTATCTTGAGGCAGACCTCCGGCCTCTATGTTTCAGTCTTTGACAGATAGCAACAAGTCAGTAGGAGCTACAGGAAATGATAGATACAGTGGTTGTAGAAAGTGAAACAAATGGGCCTTAGTTTGAATAATAGAAAGACAGAAATAGAAAGACACAAGTCATGGTGATATCAAAGAAATAGATGTGGCTAAATGTGGCAATTAAAGTACAGGACATTATTTTAGGGCAAGTGCAGACATTCAGATATCTAGGCACATGGATAACATCAGACGGAAGATGCATGACTGAGGAAAGAACAGAATAGGACATGCAAAACATGCACTCTGTCAAATCAAGAAAGTTTTGTGCATAAGTCATTGTCCTTGAAAGTTAAAAAAATAATTCTTGCATGTTACATAGAACAAATTTTAACATACGGCTGCGAGTCCTGGACAATTAGTAAACAGGCGGAAAAATCCATGGAAGCTTTGGAGATGTGGTTTTATAGAAGAATGCTGAAAATTAATTGGAAAACCAAAATGAGCAATCTTGACATTTTAAGGGAAGCTGAGGCGCAAAGACAACTTATAACAAACATCAAAAAGAGGCAATCATATTTTTTTTTTTGGGAGGGGGGGGGGGTCAAGTTATGATAAGACAAAAGCTGGAACATCTTGTGACAACAGGGAAGATTTGCAGAAAGAGAGATAGAGGAAGACATCATGAGAAGATTCTTGACAGTCTTGTGTCATTCCAGGGAAGGTAGTCAACACACGAACTGATCCAGGACGTCAGAGATCGGCATTTGTGGAGAGGCATGATCGCCCACGGCAGCCGGCAAGACACTGGATGATGATGATGATGATGATGATGATGGCCTATCATACCACTGATCCATAGTAGGAAACTGCTTGAGGACTTAAAGAAAAACAAGACAAGCTACGCTCTGCTGCAGACAAATATAGAACATTCCACGCACTCCTGCAGACAAATACTAGAACATTCCACGCACTCCTGAAGACAAATATACAACATTCCACGCACTCCTGCAGACAAATATACAACATTCCACGCACTCCTGCAGACAAATACTAGAACATTCCACGCACTCCTGCAGACAATACTAGAACGTTCCCACGCACTCCTGAAGAAAAATATACAAAATTCCACGCACTCCTGCAGACAAATATACAACATTCCACGCACTCCTGCAGACAAATACTAGAACATTCACGCACTCCTGCAGACAAATACTAGAACGTTCCACAAGGACTGCCCTCCTCTACCCGTGACGTTTCCTGCAGACAAATACTAGAACATTCCACGCACTCCTGCAGACAAATACTAGAACATTCCACACACTCCTGCAGACAAATACTAGAACTTTCCACAAGGACTGCCCTCCTCTACCCGTGACGTTTCCTGCAGACAAATACTAGAACATTCCACACACTCTGCAGACAAAAACTGGAACGTTCCACAGGGACTGCCCTCCTCTGCCCTTGACGTATCCTGCAGACAAATACTAGAACGTTCCAAAAGTTCCTCGAAGTTATCCGTAATGATGACGTATAAACACAGCCTTATGTGCACACTTCCTAAGTGGAGGTAATGAATTTGCTTGGTAAAAAATTTGTTGCGTGGTTACCAGGATAGAGCCAAACCATCGTCATCCTCTACGGGAATCAGCACATAAACAATTCACAGTATTGATTCGCAGTCATAGAAGTAGACAACAGAAGTAGAGATTAAAAATCACACTAGAGAACAACAACTGAAAGCTATAGTAACCATACCGGAATGTATGCATGTTCTGGAGTCCTCAAGGGTTCCGCAAACAACTGATATTTCTACCTCAATTAGTCCACAGATGAGTTGCCAACTTGATATGATCACATTATTAGAAGCATCGCAACCATCACACATCAACACTACAACCACTACAACCATCACTACCACCAAAACAACCACCACAACAACAACAACATCCAGAAATTACGAAAATTGTCTGTGTTCACGCCAAACATCCGAGGTCTAGGTGGCATTGTTTCTGTGTATCCCCATGTAGAAGACATTGCTCTGTCTGTGAGAGAGCCCAGTGCTCGTCTGTGTGAGAGCCCAGTGCTCTGTCTGTGTGAGAGCCCAGTGCTCTGTCTGTGTGAGAGCCCAGTGCTCTGTCTGTGTGTGTGCCCAGCGCTCTGTCTGTGTGAGAGGCCAGTGCTCTGTCTGTGTGAGAGCCCAGTGCTCTGTCTGTGTGAGAGGCCAGTGCTCTGACTGTGTGAGAGCCCAGTGCTCTGTCTGTGTGAGAGCCCAGTGCTCTGTCTGTGTGAGAGCCCAGTGCTCTGTCTGTGTGAGAGGCCCGGCTCTGTCTGTGTGAGAGCCCAGTGCTCTGTCTGTGTGAGAGCCCAGTGCTCTTGTCTGTGTGAGAGCCAGTGCTCTGTCTGTGTGAGAGGCCAGTGCTCTGTCTGTGTGAGAGGCCAGTGTTCTGTCTGTGTGAGAGGCCAGTGTCTGTGTGAGAGGCCAGTGCTCTGTCTGTGTGAGAGCACAGGGACCCAGTGGCTAGACATTCGAGATCTAGATGTGCATTGTTTCTGTGTATCCCAATGTAGAAGACATGCTCTGTCTGTGTGAGAGCCCAGTGCTCTGTCTGTGTGAGCGCCCTGTGCTCTGTCTGTGTGAGAGCACAGGGACCCAGTGGCCAGACCGTCGAGGTCTAGATCGCATTGTTTCTGTGTATCCCAATGTAGAAGACATTGCTCTGTCTGTGTGAGAGGCCAGTGCTCTGTCTGTGTGAAATCCCAGTGCTCTGTCTGTGTGAGAGCCCAGTGCTCTGTGTGAGAGAGAGCCCAGTGCTCTGTGTGAGAGCCCAGTGCTCTGTCTGTGTGAGAGCCCAGTGCTCTGTCTGTGTGAGAGCCCAGTGCTCTGTCTGTGTGAGAGGCCAGTGCTCTGTCTGTGTGAGAGCCCAGTGCTCTGTCTGTGTGAGAGCCCAGTGACTCAGTGGCCAGCGCATTTGCCTGCCGGCTCGGCTGTTTAAATCCCCACAGAGGCGAATGTATACAACAACTTGTCTTGGAAATCGCGTGTTTCATGTATGGATCACTGATTTACGCATAAGAATCTTGAGTTACGTGTGATCACTGAGTTACGTATATGAATATTTAATTTCGTGTATGGATCATTGAGTTGCGTATATGAATCTCAGTATTGTGTATATTAATATTGAGTTAGCTGTACGGATCTCTGAGTTACGAATATAAATATTTAGTTACGTGTAAGGATCTCAGAGTTATTTATATGTATATTAGTTACTATAATGAATATGAATTACATGTATGGATCACTGAGCTACGTATATGATTATTGAGTTACATGCATTTGATCATTGAGTTACGTTTATGAATATTTAGGTACATGTATGGATCACTGAGTTACATATGGCGAATGTTGAGTTACATGTAGGATTACTGAGTTAAGTGTATGGATCTTTGAGTTATCTAAATGAATATTCAGTTACGTGTCTGAATTACTGGCTTACGTATGTGACTATTGAATTACATGTATGGTTCACCGAGTTACCTATATGAACATGTAGTTACATGTATTGATAACAGGGTTATTACGTATATGAATATGGAGTTAACATGTATCGATCATAGAGTTAGAGTATCTCTGCTTTCTCTTCAGCTCCCTATTGCATTTAGTGATACACTTCAACCTATGTTTTCTGGATAACATTTGCTGCTCTTAACAGATCTTCCTTTGAACGGAGGTAAGGCATTGTGTCTGAGTTTGTTGTCGTCGCTTCTTTGCAGCATTTCAACCAGTTGCATTTGCTATATAGTACACCCTGATCCCAGAATTTGGTTTCCAATGTGGTTCCTACCGGCCTAAACTGTTTTTGAGCATTGCGGTAGATGGATCATACATGGTGCATATAGTTTGGGGTTTAAATCTCCTTGCACATTTTGATAGATGAAACACATGTGTAGGATGTAGTCTGGGGTTTAAATCTCATAGAAGTTCCGGTAGATGGAAAAGACCTGGAGGATGTGACCTGGGGTTTAAGTTTGTTACACGTTCTGATAAACAGAAGAGATCTGAAAGATGTACAGTAGGGTTAAGTCGTCTTCCATATTCTGTCTGAGTATTGACAGGTTGTAGTGATATACGTGTGTTAACAGACAGCAGTGTCGGGTGTGTAGTCTGAAGATGGTGTGTTGGCCAAGCACGAGATGTGACATCTGGTAGTCATGTGACGGGTTGTGTTAGTTGATCAGCTGTTTCTGGTATTGATGTTTGGTTGTTGTAATTGTATTGTACTTGATGAGGTAGTTTGTCAGTTGGTCCACGGTCTTGTCATCGGAAATTAAAACGCAGACACGCTTGCAGAGTCCTGAGGGGGGTCTCAAGCAGTACCATCCATTAAAGGTCATTAAGAAGGCAGAAATAGTCACAAAACACGAATTTATGGTAATATATTTAGGAAACCAAACTGAAGATTACAAACCACAGCATTGAAGAATACAAGGGGGCTTCAAATTAAAACCCGAAAAGTGAGATAAAATTACATTAACAATGCCATTGTCTTGTTACCTGCCAATATTGTTGTTAAGATGTCAAGAGCGTTAAGCATGTGACATCACAAGCAGACGAACACGGTGATATCATAATGACTGTTTAAAGATGACCGCCCCACTTCTGACATGCAACAAAGAGGAGCAGCGTTCTGTTATCCGTTTCGTTGTTGTTGTTGTTGTGTTTTGTTTGTTTTTATCAGTAAAGGTGAAATCTATATAAGCTCATCGGCGAATGAAGATCCAGTTTGGTAATGTGTGCCTGTCGGTCCACCAATTGTATGTTTTGAGTAGGAAGTTTTAAAAACGTTTCGGTCCGTTGAAGAGCTACAGCGGGTGGTGCATGAGTGGTTATACACGCGACAAAGAGACTGTGTTTTAGAATCTGTCTTGTTCTATATCTATCCCAAGAACCTCCTCTCTTATCTTCCTCCATAACTTTCTCAAGAACCTTCTCTCTATATCGTCTTCCATTTCTTTCCCAAGAACCTTCTCTCTATGATCACCTCCATATCTTTCCCACAACCTTCTCTCTACGTCTTCTTCCATTTCTTTTCCAAGAATCTTGACTCTGTGACTTCCTTTATAGCTTTCACAAGAACCTTCTCCCTATGACTTCCTCTATATCTTTCCCAAAAATCTTCTCTCTATGTCGTCTTCCATTTCTTTCCCAAGAAACTTCTCTCTATGTCTTCCTCCATTTCTTTCCCAAGAACCTCTCTCTATGTCTTCCTCCATTTCTTTCCAAATACCTTCTCTCTCTGTCTTCCTCCATTCCTTTCCCAAGAACCTTATATCTATGCCTTCCTCTATATCTTTCCCAAGAACATTCTCTCTATGTCTTCCTCCATTTCTTTCCCAGAAACAATAACAGTCACCACACTATTCGGTGATACTCTTCCAACAAAGGTCCCAAAAATTAAGACTGACTTGTCCTGATGTTCTTGTCTCGTCGTATCTTGGGCCCTGCCTCAAGAGTATAAAACATTTGAAGAACAGGCCCTCTGATTGCCCTCGAAGCTCGCGATTGTATCACACTATCCAGATAGCTTGTTATTTTACATTCTTTATGTGAGAAAAACGCTTGTTTTTAGGTTCTCTATTTGAGAAAGTAGCTTCAAAATATTTGCATATCGAGGATAACATCACTTAGGCTTGCCATCCCCGTGGGGACAGATCGATACTTGACTGCTGGGGGAGAACTCGGGTTTGCTCGTCAGGTGCAGAGATCACCGGTTCTCCGTGCACCAAATCTAATCACCTCGGGTACTGACGGCGGGGGGCCGGTTCGACTACGTGATCTCCTGAAATACAGTTCTGTTTCAGTTTATTTGCGTTCGTTTGTTACGATACTACAGTGTGTGGGTGTGTGTGGTTGTGTTCATGTGGGCTTATGTGTAGTCATATGTGCGGGTGTGTGTGTGTGTGTGAGTGTTTTAATGTGGGGTTGTGCTTAGTTATGTGTGTGGGTGTTTTAATGTGGGTTGTATGTAGTTATGTCTGTGGGTATGTATGGATGTCTTCATGTGGGGTTGTGTGTAGTTATGTGTGTGGAATAGTGTGGGTGTTTCAATGTGGGGTTGTGTGTAGTTATGTGTGT
>JACEFZ010021574.1:205000-250000 GCA_014155875.1 Cepaea nemoralis | reverse complement strand
TCTGCATATTTGTCTGACTGGTTAGATCTCAATTTACATGTTGGTAGTTAGGTCTGCAAATTTGTCTGACTGGTTTAGGTCTCAATTTACATGTGGTAGTTAGGTCTGCATATTTGTCTGACTGGTTAGATCTCAATTTACATGTTGGTAGTTAGGTCTGCATATTTGTCTGACTGGTTAGATCTCAATTTACCTGTTGGTAGTTAGGTCTGCGTATTTGTCTGACTGGTTAGATCTCAATTTACATGTTGGTAGTTAGGTCTGCGTATTTGTCTGACTGGTTAGATCTCAATTTACATGTGGTAGTTAGGTCTGCATATTTGTCTGACTGGTTAGATCTCAATTTACATGTTGGTAGTTAGGTCTGCATATTTGTCTGACTGGTTAGATCTCAATTTACATGTTGGTAGTAAGGTCTGCATATTTGTCTGACTGGTTAGATCTCAATTTACATGTTGGTAGTTAGGTCTGCATATTTGTCTGACTGGTTAGATCTCAATTTACATGTTGGTAGTTAGGTCTGCATATTTGTCTGACTGGTTAGATCTCAATTTACCTGTTGGTAGTTAGGTCTGCGTATTTGTCTGACTGGTTAGATCTCAATTTACATGTTGGTAGTTAGGTCTGCGTATTTGTCTGACTGGTTAGATCTCAATTTACATGTTGGTAGTTAGGTCTGCATATTTGTCTGACTGGTTAGATCTCAATTTACATGTTGGTAGTTAGGTCTGCATATTTGTCTGACTGGTTAGATCTCAATTTACATGTTGGTAGTAAGGTCTGCATATTTGTCTGACTGGTTAGATCTCAATTTACATGTTGGTAGATAGGTCTGCATATTTGTCTGACTGGTTAGATCTCAATTTAATTGTTGGTAGTTAGGTCTGCATATTTGTCTGACTGGTTAGATCTCAATTTACATGTTGGTAGTTAGGTCTGCATATTTGTCTGACTGGTTAGATCTCAATTTACATGTTGGTAGTTAGGTCTGCATATTTGTCTGACTGGTTAGATCTCACTTTACATGTTGGTAGTTAGGTCTGCGTATTTGTCTGACTGGTTAGATCTCAATTTACATGTTGGTAGTTAGGTCTGCATATTTGTCTGACTGGTTAGATCTCAATTTACATGTTGGTAGTTAGGTCTGCGTATTTGTCTGACTGGTTAGATCTCAATTTAAATGTTGGTAGTTAGGTCTGCATATTTGTCTGGCTGGTTAGGTATGCACTTCTCTGTGCCGACGGTCAGCGGTGGATAAACAATTTACTAGCCACGTTTCTACATACCCTCACAAATCAGAGTCCAAAACTGTCGCTTTGAGACGCTGTAGCGCAGTGGTTGGCGAGCTTTCCCAGGGAGGCGGGGCTTAAAACAATATATTAATGAGGATCCCCCAGGTCGTCCCAGCCTGACATGTGTATCAGAAAATAATTAGGGAATTAAAGCCGGTCGACGTGATCAGTATCGACACAACATCATCATAGACACATCATCATCATCATCATCATCACCATCATCATCATCATCATCATCATGATATCATCATCAGATCATCATCATCATCATCATCATCATCATCATCATCATCATCATCATCTCATTGTCATCATCATCATCATCATCATCATCATCATCATCATCATCATCATCATCACCATCATCATCATCATCGACACATCATCATCGACACATCATCATCATCATCATCATCATCATCATCATCATCGACACATCATCATCATCATCATCATCATCATCATCATCATCATTATCATCATCATCATTGATACCTCATCATTGACACATCATCATCGACACATTATCATCGACACATCATCATCGACACATTATCATCGACACATCATCATCGACACATTATCATCGACACATAGTCATCGACACATTATCATCGACATATCATCATCGACAAATCATTATCGACACATCAACATCGACATATCATCATCGACATATCATCATCATCATCGACGCATCATCATCGAGACACCATCATAGACACACCATCATCGACACATAATCATCATCATCGACACATCATCATCAACACATCATCGTCGACACATCATCAACACACCATCATCGACACATCATCAACACACCATCATCGACACATCATCATCGACACATCATCGTCGACATATCATCATCGACACATCATCGTCGACATATCATCATCGACACATCATCGTCGACATATCATCATCGACACATCATCATCGACACATCATCGTCGACACATCATCGTCGACACATCATCATCGACACATCATCATCGACATATCATCATCGACACATCATCGTCGACACATCATCATCGACACATCATCATTGGCACATCATCATCGACACATCATCGTCGACACATCATCGTCGACATATCGTCATCGACATATCATCATCGACACATCATCATCGACACATCGTCATCGATATATCGTCATCGACATATCGTCATCGACATATCATCATCGATACATCATCATCGACACACCATAATTGGCACATCTTCTTCAGCTTCATCATCGACGCATCATCATCGACACATCATCGCGTGCTGACTGGTTTACACATGCATGCGGGAAACGCCTATGTGCGGCACACCTCAAACCATGTACCCAGGGACCTCTACTAACTTTACCTGAACTGATTCAGTGTCGTGGGATGATTAACCGTATTAAGCGACTTTTCGTATCTGCCATGGGCTTATATATCGCCTAAAATACTGCCATTGCGAAATGTTGTCTCAGTTAAAATATAAACTCGGCAGATTTCCATAAGCAGTCTCCTTTAATGTGATATACAATACATGTCTGCCAATGAGATTCCTGAGAAGAATACTCATTGTATTAAGAACAGAGAAAATCAGAAATGAAGGAATTGGGTCTAATCTAAAGTGGGGGTTATAGGAGCACTTGATTTCATGAGAAAACAGCAATTTAAATGGTTTGGCCGTATAGCTAGATTAATAAACTAACAGTATACTACAACAATCAATGATGTACAGACAAAATGGAAGCAGAAGAATTGGCCGGCCTCGTAAACTATGGACAGAGGGAATAGCAGAGTCCAAGGGAATATCGATACATGAAGCCCATAAACGGGCATCTTCCGGCTGTTTATGCTTCACCTTGACACCTCAAGCTACAAGAGGAACAAGATGAGATGATGGACAGACACCTTTTTCTGTTTATGCTTCACATCCACACTGCAATGTACAAGAGGAAGAAGATGAGATGAGATGTCTGCTACCATATTAACAACTGTTAGGTTATAGCAGTGAAACACCCGCAGTTACTCAAGACTTCCGCCGTCCATTTTTGTTTGGTCCAAACCCACTTGTGGTTTGCCACTGAATCCGTTAAAACCCTAAAGGCCTGGACCATGGCCGTTTACTTTACTTAACTATACTCCCAGCCAGGAGGGCAGGCTGCTATATCATATTAATAAGCTGAGTTCAACATACAGAAGATATGATATGAATCATCATCGAGTGTCATGCCGGCTGACATAGGCATTCATGACTTTCCACAGATCTCAGTCTTTGGATTTCTGGATAAACTCTGCCGATGATGCCGGCGTCCCAATCCATCCAGCATCATTTGTCTTGGTCTACCTCTGCCTCTCTTCCCCTGGGTCTTTCCAGTTGTCACGATGTTCTCCAATGCCTCTCTTCTCTGATATTAGAGCAGAATAGGGCAGGCAAAAGCCGCATTTCAGAAAATGAAGAGTATCTTATGCAATAAGTCGCTATCAATGAATGTAGAGAGAGTGCTGAAATGCTATTAGAACCTGTTTTGCTGTATGGCAGCGAATTTTGGAATGTAAATGAACAAATTAAGAAGAGAAATTAGAAGCAACAGAGATGTGGTTTTTGAGACAATGTTTGCAATAGCTTGAACTGCCAGAGTAACTAACAACGACTGCCTGAAACAGGCTATAAAATTAGAACAATTATAACAACTAAGACAGAGACAAACAACTTCTTCGGTCATGTGATGAGAAGAGAGGCATTGGAGAACATCGTGACAACTGGAAAGATCGAGGGGGAAGATAGGCAGAGGCAGACCAAGAGAAATGATGCTGGACGGATTGAGACGGTGGCATGGTGGAATACCATCAGCAGAGTTGATCCAGAACAACAAAGACCGAGATCTATGGAAAGCCATGAACACCTACGCTAGCCGGCAGGGCACTTGATGATGATGATGATTCTGATCGTAATCTTTGTTGTGGATCTTCCCCTAGATATTTAAAACTATCCACTTGGTTAAGAATTTTCCCTTCTATTTCTATTTCACATTTTGGTGTCACCTTTTCGTTTGTTGTCACCATTGTTAATGTTTTCTTGATATTCAACGAGAGTCATTTCTTTGCACTCTCTGTTACTACAATGCCCAACAAATTGTGTAGATCATTTGCATTATCCGCCATCAATACTGTGCCATTTGCATAGCGTATATTGTTTATATTATAACCTCCGAATAGTATTCCTGGCTTCTCTTTGATGATCTCTCTCATTATTATTTCGCTATAGAGGGAGAAGAGATCCGGTGACAAAACACATCCTTGTCGTGCTCTCAGAATTAACTGTTCATAATTGACCTCTTTATTTCCCATTTTAATTGCTGCTGCTTGGTTCCAGTAAATATTCTTTATTATTCTGAGATCTTTCCCATCAATGTTATTTTATTTATTTTTTGCGCTCGCTCGCTTTGAACTCAAGCGTAGTCCATACACACTTTTTATAGCAGTGATGACCTGAACTTTGCGTGTGGATTAGCTTTCCCCTATTAAAAATATTCCTCGCCATCAGGCGAACCTACCACTTCTTCAGGGGTACTTGTAATTTGCGCCCCCAGTCAAGGATGACAGGTCAACATTTTAGTCCAACTGTCCGGTGTAGGGGTTGAACCACTAACCTCTGCATCAGCATACGGGATGTTTAAGAATATACGTTCTTATCCACTCGGCCATGCTGACCTGCATCAATGTTAATATCTTCCAACATTTTAGTTAGTTAGTCGATAGATCATCCTCATTGCACACCGAACCATTCAGTCCATAAGTGCTCGGATCCCCTCCTCAGCAAATCCCCCAGCGTGTAGCGGCTCACGACACCAGTTCTGTGTTGGTTTATCAATCTTCTTTGGCTTCCTGCGTAGTGTTCTTGTTTGACCACACCTCTTTTAATTTGCTGTTCTCGCAGCCTGACCATGGTTGTAGATTCACAGTCATCACTTGGTTCTTGCAAAAGTCTTACTTCTCGTAGAGCATTCAGAATGTCAGCCTGGTCCATGGCGCGTCCGCCCTCCACAGTAACTCCAACATTTTAATCAGTTCATCGTGTTTCACTTTATCAAATGCCTTAGTATAATCTACGAAGCACAAATATGTCCGTCTGTTTCTTATTGATCTTTCTATTAGTATATTGCATTGTTTGTACCCTTTCCTTCCACAAATCCATACTGTTCCTCACCAATTTCCATTTGTATTTTCTTTCTTGTTCTTCTCATTATAATTCTGAGTAGAAGCTTAGTGATATGGTTTATGAGGTTAAATGTATGAAAATCTTCGCATTCAATAGTTCCTGATCTTTTTGGTATAGCTATAAATACAGATTTCAGCATGTCGCTCTGTAGATATTCACTGCTGTAAATATCATTTAACATTTTGATTAATATATCTACTCATAATTCTTCCAGTACTTCTATTTCTTCTATTGTGATACCATCTGGCCCAGCTGTTCTTCCTTTCTTTATATGTTTGACAGCCTCAGCGACTTCTTCTTTTAGAATAGGTGGACCTTATAAGTTACTATCTTCTGTTAATTCTTCCCTTTCTCCATCACACAATTCTCTTATATACTCATTCCACGTATTCATTATAGTATCTTATTCTAATAATATCGTTCGTATTTTTGATTTTAAACTGTCAAATAACTGTCACTGTCATTTATTGCCAATATAGTACCTTGCGGTGTATGGCAGAGCGGTCTTTGAGCCTGAGGAATTAAGGCCGCCTGGCTAGTGCAGTCGCCGCGAACTGTGCAGGTTAGGATTTTCTTTTTGCCCCCGACAGAAAAAAATCCCATACCTTACCGAGGGATCGAACACGTGTCTCCCGAAGGAGAGTCCGGCGTTCTAGCCACTCGGCCAGCCGCTCCTCTGATTTTAAACACCTTGTATTTATTCTTATTTTTCTTCCTATGAGCTCCCTGATTTGTCTGTACATACTTTTTGTATCTTTAATCGAATTTAATTCAATTTTCTTGCACAGCTCGTTTAACAATTTTCTTTTGCCTTCACACAATTATCTCTTATTTCTTTATTTATCTGATCATATTCTTGTTTATCCTGTTTACTCTGTTTTCTTTTGGCGATCAACTTTAAGATTTCTTCAGTCATCCATTTTTCATAGCTTTTTGGCTTCTTTCTGGTAATATTTCTTTGCTCATTTGATGAATGGAGTCCCTTAACATTTCCATTGTTCGTGTATAATCTGTATTTTAGCTATTGCATTGTAACTATTTTTCAGTCACTTTTTGTTGTTCTCGAATTTCATTATCTACCTTCAAAACCACTTTATTAATTTGAATATAAACGTAAATTCAGCCAAAACTCAAGTAATGCAGGTTTACTGATCTCCTGGTCCACTAGATGTAAAGATAAAAGGTATACACCTGAAACAAAGTTAGAGTATTTATATGTCTACAATTTATGAACAGAGGAAGGTAGAATAGACAGAGGAATCAAAATCTGATGTCACAAAAGCAAGCGTGCTTATATATTAACTATCACACAAAGTGAAACATCCAAATTTACCTTGTCCTCAAAGCCATTGATAATAAATAGCATATTCACATCAGCACTATGCTACCAGTGTCAAAGTTCAACATTATTCAAATCACACTTATACAAAATCAACAACTGCGAGGTGAAATGCTTGAGAAGAGCTGCCAATTTAACTATCCGAGACCGAGTAAGAAACGATGTTATCAGACAGACAGTGTGATCAATACCTTATGCCACACATATTGAAAGACAGAAGATCAAATGGTTCGGCCGTCTCGTTAGAATACAACATCAACTACCAGAACTGCTTCTACATCAAACATATATGTTAAAAGAGCAAAAGGACGCCCGAGAGGAGAATGGATTGACGACATCAAAGACATTGTACAATCACACGGAATGACACTATCCAGTGCCACCCGATCCATCGGGCGTTGTAACGTCAACTATTCCTCCCTACGATAGTTGACGGCAAAGTGAAGATGATGATGATGATGATGATGATGATGATGATGATGATGATGATGATGATGATGATGAATTATATTCTCAAAGTAAATCAGGAGTGGAGTTTTTTTTTTTCCTGTCGGGAGCAAAAAGAAAACTCTAGCGGCGACTGCACTAGCCAGGCGGCCTTAATTCCTCAAGCTCAAGACCCCCCCCCCCCCACCCCCCCGCCCCCTCTTCCCCTGCCATCCATACACCGGAATGTACTATATTGGCAGTAAATGACAGTTTTTGACAGTTTGACAGTAAATAATTACTAACATCGTACTACGAATTAAAATTAGATGGGGAAAATCCGATGTGTCAGAACGAAGCCAATAACTCCTAAACCTGGAACTGACGTAACAGCGAGTGTTTCAAATAGGGAAACCCTTTGTTGAACATTTCACCGGAGACTGATACCCCGAAATATGATCCGGAAAACTAGCCGTTGACCAGCATTGGGACACAAAGAGGGTTATAACCTTATTTGTAAAGTATGCTAATTGGGGGAGTTTCTAAAGCAAATGAGTTTAAAGTCACCGGAGTTAGAATATCGTCATACAAGAAGAAGACAAATACTGACAGTGTTAAAGATCTGAGCATAAAAGACAACTGGTGCATAGATGGTTCCATGTATGGAAACTGAAATACATTGGTTATAGTACATGTCACACTGGCTTGGAGAGGACAGTGATGGGGCACATGGTTCCCAGAAGAAAAGGCAGGTGTCAACCAGAATCACTACGGTATGGGCGTCGATCGTTCAGAAATAAATGGCAAACTACTGAACGTTGAGAAACAATGAGTATCCCCTTTCTAACATTCTTCTACGTAGACCTTCAGGCGTTTGTTAGTTCAGTACTTTCCATTGCTTTATGAACGCCCTGCTTCCAAATCGCTTGCATATGGTTTCGAACCCTGGACACGGCCTGTTGGAGAATAATACAACTGAGCCCCTCTCTGTCCACTAGGCCACATCTATTACTCCAAACGACAAATGATCTTGCTACAGTCAGGTAGAGGAATAACATTTATACCAGACAGAGGGACAGAACAAACACGGAGTGTGACAGATACCAGACAGAGAGACAGAACAAACAAGGAGTGTGACACATACCCGACAGAGGGACAGAACAAACACGGAGTGTGACACATACCAGACAGAGGGACAGAACAAACACGGAGTGTGACACATACCAGACATAGGGACAGAACAAACACGGAGTGTGACACATACCAGACAGAGGGACAGAACAAACACGGAGTGTGACAGATACCAGACAGAGGGAAAGAACAAACAAGAGTGTGACACATACCAGACAGAGTGACAGAACAAACACGGAGTGTGACACATACCAGACAGAGGGACAGAACAAACACGGAGTGTGACACATACCATACAGAGTGACAGAACAAACAAGGAGTGTGACACATATCAGACAGAGGGACAGAACAAACACGGAGTGTGACACATACCAGACAGAGGGACAGAACAAACACGGAGTGTGACACAAACCAGACAGAGGGACAGAACAAACATGGAGAGTGACACAAACCAGACAGAGGGACAGAACAAACACGGAGAGTGACACAAACCAGACAGAGGGACAGAACAAACACGGTGTGTGACACATACCAGGCAGAATGACAGAACAAACAAGTAGTGTGACAAAATGTCTCTATCATAAGCCAGATTTCCCGCCCTTATTGCTGTCTGGTGTACATTATCGATCACATCTTGAATGCATATACCTTGTGATCGTCCTCCTCTCCACCTCCCTGGTGCACTTCCCTCCATAAGTTTCGTTTCTAAACTTTCACGTCTTTTTACATGTGCACAATTCAGGGTCTATGAAATCGGAGTGGCTTCGCCTGATGGGGAGAGATACTGGTGTAAAGGACAACTTATCCACATTAAAAAAAAAAAAAATCACTCCGGTGCACTCCCAAGCAGGAGCATGTGTGTGGACTACACTTGAGTTCTAAACGAGGGAGCGCAAACAAATTTAAAAAAAACACACATACCCGAAGAAGATTAATGCTGGACAATTTACGAAAATCGCCGACAGAAAGAGACCTAGTACTGTGTGAAATGATGGGTTGAAGGCAATAGTGGAGGGGAAGAGTCAAAGCCGAAGGCAACGTTACATGTAGATAGTTAACACCAAGTGATGCGACCTAGGATGTCTGTAGGAGTGCACAAGAAATACGCAATAAAGAAAACAGAGACTCATTACAGCCGAAGTTAAATGCGGAGATGGCATTTTATGCTGAATGGTGGACGAATTAAAACATGATGATGATAATAATCATCTGTGCAGAGCCAGTAACACTAGCACATCTAGATGATGATGATAATAATCATCATCTAGATTTGCTAGTGTTACTGGCTCTGCACAGATCTCAGTGCCTGGTGTTATGTATCTACACATGCTAGTATTACTATCTTAGACATGCATGTCTCTGCACAGATCTCAGTGCCTGGTGTTCTGTATCAATTCTACTGATGATGTCTCCTCCACGCCACAACCCCAGTTCTTCCGTGAGCATATCCCTCGGTCTGTCCCTGCCTCTTGTGCCGCTGATTATTCTAGTTGATACTGTGATAAATAAACAAGCTCAACAGTATAAATTTACACACAGAAGTTATCCACACTGCTATATGCTTGAGAAACCTGGACTGTTTGCCAGCGACACGCTAGGAAATTAAACGACTTCCACACAGTCTGCCTAAGGAAGCTACTGAAGATTAAATGGCAAGACAAGATCCCAGACACTGAAATTCTAGAAAGAGCGTCCATGCCCAGAATCCATACTCTACTAATGAAGAATCAGATTCACTAGGCTGGTCACTTGACTCGCATACCAGATCACAGTCTCCTTATAAGAATTTTTTACGGCGAGCTGCGATGTGGTAAACGGTCTGAAGGTGGCCAGAGGAAACGCTTTAAAGACTCTCTGAAAATCTCACTGAATGCTTTTCGAATTCATCATGACACCTGGGAGACTGCTGCCAAAGACCGACATTACTGGCGTGCATCATTACGCAAGGGTGCAGTAACTTGTGAAGCAAACAGAAATGCTGTGAAACAAGGCTGGACAGAAAAACCACTGAAGGAGGTGCTCCTCCTGGAACGTCAAGCATTCTTTGCCCACATTGTCAAAGAACATTTCGAGTCAAAATAGGCCTTACCAGCCATCTTAGAATCCACGGCTCCATACTTTCAACCCCACTGGATGAAGTGAATGGTCATCATCATTCTTGATGGACAAACAACAAACAAACATACACAGAAGCCAGAACAATATGCTGCACGATTTATTGCCTGGCATATTTGGCTGCATCTCTTCAGGTATATACTGCAGAGTTATATATCACATGAATGTAATAAATGAATGATACTTGAGTTAGTTGTATATCCTTTACAGGACGTAGCAGTCAGCCCCAGCATATTTTGGCTGTTTGTGATTCCTGGGCAAGTTTTACATTCAGTAGTTTGCAATTTACTTGTGGAACGACCGGCACAGTATGCGGGACTACGAACAACGTGCGTAGACTTCGTCGTAGAGCGGCAATAATACTTTAGCAGGAAAACACACAAAAATAAAACACATAGTCACAATTTTAATTTTTTTTAGCTGGGTTCAACCTCTACATCGGTCAGTTGGACTAAAATGTTGACTTCTCGTCCTTGACTTGGGGACGTAAATTACAAGTACCTCAGAAGTCTGAGTTGGTTCTCCAGATGGCGGGGGACACTGGTAATAGGGAAAGCTCATCCTGGCGATGGAGTTAACGACTTTTCCCGTAATCCGTATATCCACGTAAGTAACACAGATGCGCGAGATTCGGCAGCGGATCTCGTCGTGTTGGTTACTTACGGTGTATGTGAGCCGGTCGCTCAGAAAGCAATGGCAACTACTGAGCGTAATCTTGCCAAGAACATCAACAACAGCTGAAAATGCTGATGTTGACTGCAACATCCTGTAAGGGATATGCAACTTTAAAAAAAAAATCCACATGCATTAGAAACACTAGCACGCGTATAGACTACACTTGAGTTCAAAGCGAGTGAGTGCAAACAATATGTTTTTCCCCTTCTGGAATGCGGCCTATTCTGGTCTTAATCTATGCTGTGCATTTTCCCTCCGATTGTTTCATTGCCGCTAGATATTTAAATGTATGCACTTGGTTAGCATTGTCCTTTCTTTATTATTACTTCACATTTCGTGAAAAATAACATACTCTTTGCTTGCTTGCTTGTGTTCGTTGGCTTGAGCTCCAACGCGAAGTCCTGTATGTCGGATGAAGGCATCCTGTTGTCCAACATCAGTGTGATGTCATACAGGACCTGAGCTTTGCGTGAGTATCCGTTGTCCCATATCTGGCTTATTGGTGTGCAGACTGGTGGTTCCTCGCCGTACAGGCAGACACTCTCCGACTTCGGAGGAATCGGCGATCCTACTGACTTTAGCCAGGACCCCGAAGGGACCTGTTGCCCAGGACGCTCGACGAGGACGCGTCAATAGGTCTTGGCCAGTATATAACCCAGCCCTGGTGCCTTGGAAACACCTCTGCGTCCCACATACTCTTTAAATTCCAACTTCTTTCCTGAGATTGTTATAAGTGAAGTAAATGCCAGGTGCAGGAACTTTAGACCGCTTTTAGGCATATGGTGCTAGTGGCATGTCTTATATCGACAGACCTTAGTATATCGACAGGCGTTAGTATATCGACAGGCGTTAGTATATCGACAGGCGTTAGTAATAGTATAATCGACAGGCGTTAGTATATCGACAGCGTTAGTATATCGACAGCGTTAGTATATCGACAGGCGTTAGTATATCGACAGACGTTAGTATATCGACAGGCGTTTAGTATATCGACAGGCGTTAGTATATCGACAGGCGTTAGTATATCGACAGACGTTACTACGAAGCACATCAATACCTCTGTTGCTAAGATTGGGGTTTAGTAGACGATTCATTGTAATGAAATGGATGAAGCCAATTTAACGACCTGTGAAACGGATTGTGATAAAAATTCGCATAATACGGATGTATTACAAAGTCCAGAGGAGATTAGAAAAATTAATTAATTGCATCGATACGGCAAAATGGAAACTGTGGTTACAGCAAGTCGGTATCGATTTACTGTTTCTGATTTTCCCCGCTGGGGAATTTTGTCGTGAATGTCCCAGATTGGGTAAGAAGCGTATATCGTATCTGTGTGTGTTTTTATTGATCGTTTGATGCCAACTTCAAACCACCATCAATCCGTCCATTACACACGCACACTCACACAGTAAATCATACAGGCCCGCCAGCGAGAGACGAGCTTGCATTACCAGGTATCCCATTGAATCGATGCCGACGACTAGCAAGCACCAGGAGATTCGTAAGTGCAACTACAGCAGCAGCCTGGCTGATGCTCGTGTCGATATATCGACCCGGACTTGTCTTTATTTTACCGACAGCTATTCCTGAGCAGGCACAAATTATCACTGTGACTATATGGGGGTTATCTGGAAAGGTTATCTGCCGCTTGATTGTCTTCAAAACTGCATTTTGTATGTGCAAATATCAAATATCGAGAAATGTTTCTTTAAGTTTTCTAGCCAAGTTGCGTGTCTTAATGTATTAACATATCAGAGCTGCTAATATTTTGCATGAAATGAGGTAATACTAGTTTCTTATCGTCTGAGATACATCTTATTTAGCAGACAGCAATTTGTGAACTATTAGAAGTTGATTTATCTCCCCTATTTTATATATTATCTCCCATTTAATGCATTTCATTTTCGTTATTTTCTGTCTGGACTAAAAGAAGTTACTTCTTTGTCACACTAGTGAGAATTGCAGACAGAAAGAGAGATGGGTGGGTAGATGAGGGATGGATGAGGAATGGGTGGGTGGATGGATGGATGGAGGGATGGATGGATGTGTGGGTGGATGGAGGGTGGTGGAGAATGGATGGAGGATGGATGGTGGAGGGATTGATGGATGCGTGGGTAGATGGAGGGATGGATGGAGGGATGGATGGGTGGAGGACGGAAGGATGGATGGAGGGATGGATGGAGGGATGGATGGAGAATGAACAGATGGAGGACGGGATATAGAGATAACAGACAGACCGAAAGACACAGACAGAAAGACAGACAGACAGATGGATAGACAGACAGAGAAACAGAAAGACAGACAAAAAGACAGACAGACGGACGGACAGACAGACATTCGGAAGCGTAGACTGTACAAAGTTATGGATGACTAAAGTATCTTGTGTGTGTGGTTGTGTGTGTGTGTGTGTGTGTGTGTGCGTGTGTGGTGCGTGTGTATCTCTGCGTGTTCACATTATCTCTTTATTAATACCGAAGTACGCTGGACAGATAATTGAGCATCTGCGCCGTGCCCCAAATTTGACACCCAAAGAGAGGAAATTGGCTACAGCCGTTATATTTCAACGATGGCCATCAGGATGTCAACACTATGCAGATAATGGACCAGGAGGTTGCAGCAATTTTAAATTTAATCTTCTTCTATGTTTATCCATCCAGTTCTGCTTCTAAATCTGAGTAGGATAAGTCCATCTGTTCTGATTAATTCACAACGAAAGCAATCACGTGTCGGGGCCGTCGTTGATGGGAGTCAGCAGATCCAGGTTGCCAACTGTGATGTGGCGGTGGATGGTCCATTAAGTTACTAACTCCTGGTCTGTTGCCAAGCTGTGATGTGGCGGTGGATGGTCCATTAAGTTACTAACTCCCTGGTCTGTTGCCAAGCTGTGATGTCGCGGTGGATGGTCCATTAAGTTTACTAACTCCTGGTCTGTTGCCAAGCTGTGATGTCGCGGTGGATGTCCATTAAGTTACTAACTCCTGGTCTGTTGCCAAGCTGTGATGTCGCGTGGATGGTCCATTAAGTTACTAACTCCTGGTCTGTTTAGTTCTCAGTGAATTGTTGTTGTATTAATGATAGTTCTAGCAATATTCAATCCTTGTAAAGTCACTCAGTGAGCCAGCCTAAGTTTTTGTAAAGTCACTCAACCAGGCAATATTAGTCCTTGTAAAGTCGCCCAACCTGCCAACATAATTCCGTGTAAAGTAACTTACTCGATGTGCCAACCTAAGTCCTTGTAAATCACTTAGCCTGCCAACATAAGTCCAACATATTTATTATACAAAACAACAATTGAACAATTTAATTTGATCTTGATCCTGTATGAACGTGTTTTCTGATGCATCATGAGCTTTATAGATTATTCAATACTTGAGTGTGAATATAACAAATACAAACATTACGTTTTCCTAGATGCCAGCTCATAAAACATTATTGTGATATGTTTTGTTTTAAAGTCACATTATGCAAAGTATACATTTTGTTAAGACAGAAAGTCCAGTAGCTTGCAGGAAAGAACCTTTTTATTGCATCAAATTGCCAAATAACAACAGCAATATTTGTTCTGTGGTCGCGGTAGCTAACACAGGCATGAATATATTACAGCCGAGAGAACTACCGAGTTTTGTGGTGGAGTGGCCGGGGAGGCGAGATGGTGGGACGGAAATAGAACTTCGTCAAGGTCAGTCATTGTTACTCCACTCACGCTCGGTTAATTTTGTTTCATATCACAATTCTGACCTCTAATGTCTACCTAACGTCGTTCTGAAGGGATGTGAAAACAGGAATAGCTTTAAGAGAATTGCATGCCACATTTTATTAAAACTTCAATTGTCATGAAAGCATACAAGTACGTTAAATTCAATTCAATCTGCGTGCCATTGAAATACGTTCCCCGTGCCACACTTGATACACGTACTATAGATTGCGACAAGTGATCTATATTATTGTGGAAGAGTTCTATTTCCATTATAAATCCTTGAGCTGAGTAAATCTAAATCACGGGTGTATATAGGAAAAAGGAGTTCAAAAAAGGGAACTAGACACGTTACTGCACGCAGGGACGACTTGGAAAATGGGAACTTCGGGTTATCTGGTCCTTGACAACACTTTGTGTGATGGGACATATACAGCTGTGAATATGGAAAATATAGCCGAGACTTTGTCCGTTCAGCTGCAAACTGGGACACACCACTGCGATTTGAGACACGCAGCTGCGACAAAATACATGTATTCACGAATTGGGACGTAAGTATTTTCGACATAGGACATACAACTGCGACTAGTGTTTTCCGTTGTGCTCTAGGACATGAAGTCTGTTGGATGTTTCAAGACCTCACATTTCATAAAACATAGTGTACACACTGTATGCACAGTTGTATGAGGGCTGGCATTGTCGTGCAACAACAATACTCTTTTAGAGAGAAGTCCCCGGTGTTTCGATCGTATTGCAGGCTTTAATATGTTCACTAGCAGACCACTGTATCGAGTACTAGTCGCTGTTTCACCCCTTTCCAGGGAATGTGCCAATACACGGCCTTGATATCCAGAAGAAGGTCATCATTACTTTCCCAGCTAATTCCTGCGTCTTGGTATTTGTAACGTTTTGTCTTTCCATTTGTAATCTGTCTACCAACTCATACACGCTTCTAGGACTCAACAACCTGTCTCCATGCTGAAAGATAATTCTTCTTCCTTCTTCTCTCTCTCTCTCTCTCTCTCTCTCTCCATCTCTCCTCTCTCTCTCTCTCCTCTCTCTCTCTCTCTCCCTCTCTCACACACCATACACACACAACATCAGTGTTCTTCCACGCCTGCAAATTGATAGTGGAGCTCCATTTTGTAATCGCTATTGCGCGACACGCAAACTGCTCGATCATCACGAACCCTACATGGGTGTACTGCTTGAGAGCCAGTTTTAAGTCCTGAAATAATAAAGTTGCCCGTACTCTTCCATGTACTTTATAATATAATTCCTGTTAATTATGACCTTATAGACCTCACAGTTGTTATCTAGTACAACCAAGCAGCGGTTTATTATAGACCAGACATCTTTACGTACTACCTAGTGCATAACAAACATCTACTAACCAACTTTAAGTACACTGGCTGCATACGACTAGCACGTGGTTCTCAACCGGTGGGAATTTCACCCCCCCCCCCCAGGAGGGGAATTTTAGGGTTTCCAGGGGGGGGGGGGGAATGAAGACCATTTCAGATCGCGTTAATACAAGAAACCGATTACTTGATATTGTTTTCCCTTCTACTTTACAGTTATGTACGTCTCATCCTTCTAAAATTCATTTATAAAGTAAGTAGACCCACAATCATGTTTTATGTGGATGTCTAGACTTGTTTTAGTATAGTGCTATTAAATTTACCTTCCATTTTTACGTATACTGTGTATGGGTGGGGGATTTTTAGATAGGAAATATGAAAAGGGTGGGGGGGGGGGGAAATGACGTTCTGAAATACGGTGAATGGGGGCACGGGCCAAATTTTTGATAGGAAGGGGGGTGGGGGAATGAAGTTCTGAAAATATGGTGAAAGGGGGCACGGGCCAAAAAAGTTGAGAACCACTGGACTAGCACTTTCTGTTTTGTTGTATATCCAAACCAGACCCTGCAGAAAATCGGTATCGAGAATAGGTTGGTTGAAAGCTGCCGAGCTTATACTAGATCCAGATAAAAACACAAAATAAGTTGAAGGATCTTTGACGAATGGAAAAATACAACAATGAGGAGAACGTTTTGACCACACCAAAGTTCAAGAACAACAACAAGTACATAACATGAATCTTCTTTTCTTCTTCTTCTTCTTCTTCTCTTCTTCTTCTTCTTAGTCTTCTTCTCTTCTTCTTCTTCTTCTTCTTCTCTCTTCTTCTTCTTCTTCTTCTTCTTCTTCTTCTTCTTCTTCTTCTTCTTCGTCGTCGTCGTCGTCGTCCCCCATCGTCGTCGAATATTACCCTTCTTCTTCTACTTTTCGTAGACCTCTTTTTTGTCAAATTGTATTTTTCCTTTGATCATGCAGCAAATCGCCCCTCCGTCCCTGCGGCCCGTCGGTCGGTGATGGAAATATAAACAGAGAAGACAACAGACATGACAACCTCCCCAATGACCACTAGATTATCGCCTCAAGACTATATCGGATTAACCGTGTCCAAATGGCGCGGCTATTGTCGCAGACCGACATAACTGTTTATACAAAACAGCCCAACGACGGGCTGGATGAACGGCCAAACACAAGCTGGTGCGACCCACGATTCTGCTCTTAGACTGGAGAAATAAAATGGACATTGCAACAACTACGTCAACATACAAATCTCAGATAATCAATATAGTTGGGGCTAGAACAGCCAATTGTTTTTTTAATGTGAAGTGGGTGGGCGCCACATCACGTTTTTCACTGTATGAATGCACTTTGTGGATTGATAATCACCGGAGGGTTTAAAGGTCATCACAAGCAAACACGACTACTGATGAAAGGAGAAATAGTCAGCGCTAGTGATTATATTGTCCTGGTAGAACTGTTAGCAGTAGGTGCCATGTCGGGCGGCGCCGGTATTCTCACTAAGAACTGCGGCTAGGCATGTGTGTTTGTCTCTGCAGCATATTGATAAATTGTTTTCCTTTTGTAACGATTAAGATCTTTAGTCCGGCTGCAGTTCATTTTTTTCGCCCACCATCTTCTCTATTTTACTATCATGAATTAAAGGGGTATCCTTTGTTTTTCGTTCTCTTATTTCTTCTTGTGTTTGTCATTCTTTATGTTCTTCTTCTTCGTTTCATCATCACGATCACCATACGCCACCTTCCTAATCACCATCATCATTCTTTTTCTTTGTTAGCGACCCTGTCTTGATCAATCATCACATTTCATCATTATCTTCTTCTCTTTCTTCATCGTCATCATCATTATTTTCCTCTCTCTGCATCTTCAATCCTCATCATCCATCATCATCATCATCATCATCACCACGGCCTCCCAGGGATCATCATCATTATCATCATGTCCACAGTCTTTTGTTTCGCGTGGTGCCAACTATTTCTGACACCAGCTTTCTCTATACCATGATATCAAATGTCCAGCATCTACTCTCTTGACCTCCTCTTACCCATATACCCTCCAGTTTTCCCATTGTGACGACATACTCCAGCTTTCCCATTGTGACGACATACTCCAACTTTCCCGTTGTGCGACCATATACTCCGCCTTTCCCATTGTGACGATATACTCAACTTTCCCATTGTGAGGACCTACTCAAGATTTCCCATTGTGAGGACTACTCCAACGTTCCCCATTTGTAGACATACTCAAAGATTTCCCATTGTACGAAATACTCCCACTTTCCCCTTGTGACGACATACTCCACCTTTCCCATTGTGACGACATACTCCCACCTTTCCCCATGTGAGGACATACTCCAACTTTCCCATTGTGAGGACATACTCAAGAATTTCCCATTGTGAGGACATACTCCAACTTTCCCATTGTGAGAATACGCCACCTTTCATTGTGACGACATACATCCACTTCCCATTGTGACGACATACTCCCCTTTCCCCTTGTTACGACCATACTCCACCTTTCCATTGTGACGAACTACTCCCACCTTTTCCTATTGTGACGACATACTCCAGCTTTCTATTTGTGACGACAAATAAAAAATCCACCTTTCCTATTGTGACGATATACTCCCCTTTCCTATTGTGAAGACATACTCCACCTTTCCTATTGTGACGATATACTCCACCTTTCCTATTGTGACGACATACTCCACCTTTCCCATTGTGACGACATACTCCACCTTTCCTATTGTGACGATATACTCCAGTTTTCCCATTGTGACGACATACTCCATCTTTCCTATTGTGAGGACATACTCCACCTTTCCCATTGTGACGATATACTCCACCTTTCCCATTGTGGCGACATACTCCAACTCTCCCATTGTGACGACATACTCCAGCTCTCCCATTGTGACGATATACTCCACCTTTCCAATTGTGACGACATACTCACCAGTTTTCCCATTGTGACGACATACTACTCCCAACTTCCCATTGTGACGACATACTCCAACTTTCCCATTGTGACGACATACTCCAACTCTCCCATTGTGACGACATACTCCAGCTCTCCCATTGTGACGATATACTCCACCTTTCCAATTGTGACGACATACTCCAGCTTTCCATTGTGACGACATACTCCCAACTTCCCCATTGTGACGACATACTCCAACTTTCCCATTGTGACGACATACTCCAACTTTCCCATTGTGACGACATACTCCAACTTTCCCATTTGTGACGACATACTCCAACTTTCGAATTGTGACGATATACTCCAACTTTCCCATTGTGACGATATCTCCACTTTCCCATTGTGACGACATACTCCAGCTTTCCCATTGTGAGACATACTCCAGCTTTCCCATTGGTGACGACATACTCCAGCATTCCATTGTGAGGACATACTCCAGCTCTCCCATTGTGACGACATACTCCACTTTCCCATTGTGACGATATACTCCAGCTTCCCCATTGTGACGACATACTCCAGCTTTCCCATTGTGACGACATACCTCCAGCTTTCCCATTGTGACGACATACTCCAACTTTCCCATTGTGACGACATACTCCAACTTTCCCTTGTTGACGACAATACTCCAGCTTTCCCATTGTGACGACATACTCCACTCTCCCATTGTGACGACATACCCCCCTTTCCCATTGTGGGACATACTCCAACTTTCCCATTGTGACGACATACTCCACCTTTCCTATTGTGACGACATACTCCAGCTCTCCCATTGTGAGGACATACTCCACCTTTCCCATTGTGACGATATACTCCAGCTTTCCCATTGTGACGATATACTCCAGCTCTCCCATTGTGACGACATACTCCAGCTTTCCCATTGTGACGACATACTCCAATTTTCCCATTGTGAGGACATACTCCAGCTTTCCCATTGTGAGGACATACTCCAGCTCTCCCATTGTGACGACATACTCCGCTTTCCCATTGTGACGATATACTCCAGCTTTCCCATTGTGACGACATACCTCCCAACTTTCCCATTGTGACGACATACTCCAACTTCCCATTGGTGACGACATACTCCAATTTTCCCATTGTGACGACATACTCACACTTTCCCATTGTGACGACATACTCCAACTTTCCCATTGTGACGACATACTCCACTTTCCCATTGTGACGACACAGCTCCAACTTTCCCATTGTGACGAAATACTCCACTTTCCATTGTGAGGACATACTCCAGCTTTCCCATTGTGACGACATACTCCACCTTTCCTATTGTGACGACATTCTCCACCTTTCCTATTGTGACGATATACTCCACCTTTCCCATTGTGACGACATACTCCAACTTTCCCATTGTGACGACATACTCCAGCTTTCCCCATTGTGACATATACTCCAGCTTTCCCATTGTGACGACATACTCCACTTTCCCATTGTGACGACAACTTCCAACTTTCCATTGTGACGACATACTCCAACTTTCCCATTGTGACGACTACTCCAACTTTCCCATTGTGACGACATACTCCAACTTTCCCATTGTGACGACATACTCCAACTTCCCATTGTGACGACATACTCCACTTTCCCATTGTGACGACATACTCCACTTTCCCATTGTGACGACATACTCCAACTTTCCCATTGTGACGACATACTCCAACTTTCCCATTGTGACGACATACTCCAACTTTCCATTGTGACGACATACTCCACTTTCCCATTGTGACGATATACTCCAACTTTCCCATTGTGACGACATACTCCAACTTTCCCATTGTGACGATATACTCCAACTTTCCATTGTGACGACATACTCCAACTTTCCATTGTGGCGACATACTCAACTTTCCCATGTGACGACATACTCCAACTTTACCATTGTGACGACATACTCCAACTTTCCATTGTGACGACATACTCCAAAGCTCCATTGTGACGATATACTCCACCTTTCCTATTGTGACGATATACTCAGTTTTCCATTGTGACGACATACTCCAACATTCCCATTGTGACGACATACTCCACATTTCCTATTGTGGCGATATACTCCAGTTTTCCCATTGTGACGACATATTCCACCTTTCCTATTGTGAAGACATACTCCACCTTTCCCATTGTGACGACATACTCCGCCTTTCCCATTGTGACGACATACTCCACCTTTCCTATTGTGAGGACATACTCCAGCTCTCCCATTGTGACGATATACTCCACCTTTCCAATTGTGACGACATACTCCAGTTTTCCCATTGTGACACATACTCCCAACATTCCATTGTGACGACATACTCCAGTTTTCCCATTGTGACGACATACTCCAACATTCCCCTTGTGACGCATACTCCAACTTTCCCATTGTGACGACATACTCCAACTCTCCCATTGTGACGACATACTCCACTCTCAAATTGTGAGGACATACTCCACCTTTCCCATTGTGAGTGACATACTCCAGCTTTCCCATTGTGACGACATACTCCAACTTTCCCATTGTGACGACATACTCCAACTTTCCCATTGTGACGACATATACTCCACTTCCCCTTGTTGAGACTTATACTCCAACTTCCCATTGTGACGACATACTCCAACTTTCCCATTGTGACGTATACTCCAACTTTCCCATTGTGACGACATACTCCAACTTTTCCATTGTGACGACATACTCCAACTTTCCCATTGTGAGACTATACTCCAGCTTCCATTGTGACGACACTCCAACTTTCCATTGTGACGGACAACTCCAACTTTCCCATTGTGACGACATACTCCAACTTTCCCATTGTGACGACATACTCCAACTTTCCCATTGTGACGACATCACTCCAACTTTCCATTGGGACGACATACTCCCAACTTTCCATTGTGACGACATACTCCAACTTTCCATTGTGACGATATACTCCAACGTTCCCATTGTGACGACATACTCCAACTTTCCCATTGTGAGGACATACTCCAGCTTCTCCATTGTGACGACATACTCCCCTTTCCCATTGTGACGACATACTCCAACTTTCCATTGTGACGACATACTCCAGCTCTCCCATTGTGACGACATACTCCACCTTTCCCATTGTGACGACATACTCCAACTTTCCCATTGTGACGACATACTCCACCTTTCCCATTGTGACGACATACTCCAGCTCTCCCATTGTAAAGACATACTCCAACTTTCCCATTGTGACGACATACTCCAGCTTTCCCATTGTGACGACATACTCCAACTTTCCCATTGTGACGACATACTCCAACTCTCCCATTGTGACGACATACTCCAACTTTCCCATTGCGAGGACATACTCCAGCTTTCCCATTGTGACGACATACTCCAGCTTTCCCATTGTGACGACATACTCCACTTTCCCATTGTAACGACAACTCCAGCTTTCCCATTGTAGGACATACTCCAGCTCTCCACTGTGACGACATACTCCAACTTTCACATTGTGATGACATACTCCAACTTTCACATTGTGACGACATACTCCAACTTTCCCAATGTGACGACATACTCCAACTTTCCCACTTGTGATGACATACTCCAACTTTCCCATGTGACGACATACTCCACTCTCCCATTGATGACTGACCATACTCCCAAACTTCTCACTGTGACTGAACATACTCCAACTTTATCCCCACTGTGACGAACATACTCCAACTTTCCACTTGTGACTGACATACTCCAACTTTTCCCCCATTGTGACGACATACTCCAACTTTCACCTTGTGATGACACTACTCCAACTTTCCCACTGTGACGACATACTTCCAGCTTCCACTTGTGACTGACATACTCCAACTTTCCACTTGTGACGACATACTCCAACCTTTTCCACATTGTCGACTGACATACTCCACACTCTTCCCACTTGTGACTGCCATACTCCAACATTGTCCCACTTGTGATGACATACTCCAACTTTCCCACTTGTCGAGGTACATACTCCAACTTTCCCATTGTGACTGACATACTCCACCTTTTCCCATCTGTGACGACATACTCCACATTTCCCATTGTGACGACATACTCCAACTTTTCCCATTGTGACGACATACTCCAACTTTCCCAATTGTGCACGACATACTCCAACTTTCCCATTGTACGACATACTCCAAGCTTTCCATTGTGACGACATACTCCAGCTTTCCCATTGTGATATATACTCCACCTTTCCCATTGTGACGATATACTCCAACTTTCCCATTGTGACGACATACTCCAACTTTCCCCATTGTGACGACATACTCCAGCTTTCCCATTGTGACGATATACTCCACCTTTCCCATTGTGACGATATACTCCAGCTCTCCCATTGTGAGGACATACTCCAGCTTTCCCATTGTGAGGACATACTCCAGCTTTCCCATTGTGACGATATACTCCAGCTTTCCCACTGTAACTACATACTCCAGCTTTCCCATTGTGAAGACATACTCCAGCTTGCCCCTGCTTCGTGACGTGCCCGAATAATGTGAACTGTCTTCGTCTGATGTGAGTAACCAGTTCTCTTTGTCAGTGAAATCTTTCAAGACAACTACATTGCTGTTATTATCCATATACAGTATTCCCATCATTCATCTCTAAGAATATAACTCTTCAGCTTCCACATAATTCCTCATCTGCCAGCTAATTATCCATGATTCGCAACCGTACAAAAGGACTAGCTGTTTACATAGCTCTCAATATGATTCTTATAAGTATGTGTGCAGGTAGGTATGTATGCGTTTGTGAATATGGATGTGTATATGCGCCTGCCTGCCTGTCTCGTAACAAGGTAATATACATTTTTTATGTTTACAACTACAACATCTACTATCTGCATTCTCCACCTGCTTGTTCTGAATTTTGTTTAACAATTAACAAAAGAAGACACCGATTATGTCACAAGGTGCAAATGGGGTACCATCAATCTTTATTCGACGATGCCGAACTTGGAGATAGTTAAGACCATTTACATATCTAGGATCAGAGGTAAATAGGAAAATTATCCCTAGATCAGGAAATCAACATCAGGATTGGTAAGGCAGCAACAACAATGAAACAGGTTAAGAAAAAGAGTCTGGGAGAACAAGAAGCTTACTGCCAAAACAAAAGTCCTTGTCTATCCAAGCCTGTGTCCTTAGTACTCTTCTTTATGGCAGTGAAACCTGGTCAACTTACTCACACCAAGAGAAACGTTTAAACAGCTTTCATATGCGGTGTCTGCGAAGAATACTTGGTATTAAGTGGCAAGACAAAATCACAAATACTGAAGTATTGGAAAGATCAGGTTGTGTGACGGTTTATTCCATGCTCGTCTTCGTAGACTTAGATGGATAGGACATCTTAGGAGGATGGATGATGGTTAGAATACCAAAGACATCATTTTTTGGTGAATTACAGATGGGTAAGAGAATCTCAGGGTCGGCCTCTACTACGATACAAAGATGTGTGTAAGCGGGACATGATTGATACAGGCATTGATAATGCACATTGGGCGCAAGTCGACGCTGAACGTGCTTGCATTGGAGAGGCAACTATCAGGAAATAGGAATAAAGACAAAGGAGAAAACTGATTGCAGATAAAGCACCACACAGAGCGTGAGAGGCGTAAGATGGTGCATGATGGTGGAAATGCCATGTTTTCACATGCATCCACCGTGGACGAACATTTACAGCGCGAATTGGCCTTATCAGCCACATTCGCCACCGCCAGGGTTGTAGTTATATGCCTTTTTGAAGCACAATGTAACAAACTATCCGTATGTCAAGACGGAAAGATGCCAATGATGTTAACAATATTCATTTAACAATGCTTTTTTCTATGTGAATGTAACATGCATAATTGATAAACGAAAGATGAGTGATTGGAAGGGCCGAAAGTAAGATAGGCTTGGGTACTCAATTGTGACCCTCTGAAAATAAAGTTCCCTCGTTCTTAAGAACGTTTCTCCTTACCTCCATTAATAAATATGCATTTCTTCTGAGATGTAACAACAACAACAAAAAAAGGAAATAATAACTTGAGCCCTTTAAGTCCCGTGTCAGGAATCTGTTGTAGGTCTGGGCTTTGCTTAGACCATGACGTGTTTGTAGGTATGGGCTTTGCTGGGACCATGACGTGTTTGTAGGTATGGGCTTTGCTGGGACCATGACGTGTTTGTAGGTATGGGCTTTGCTGGGACTATCATGTATATGTAGGCTGGAGTGTCAGGTATATTCTGTAAGTATGTAGTTTAGCTTAGTGGACGGATCAACATCACGGCACACTGGTGTAATCCATGCGTGCTCCGTTCTACTCCTACCTCAAACCTGAGTCCGGAGAATCTCAGCTCAGTGTACGAACTCCGTAGCAATGGCGAGGATCCTGAAATACTTTGGGTAGATTTTAAACTCGAAATTTTGCCCAGCCAGCGCCGTTAGGTTACTCTTTTCCGATTTCCAACTGCCAAGGAATATTTACGTGCGCGACAATACACACGGGCGTCCGATCTCACTACCCAGAGACCAGGAGAAAGTTTGTTACTAGAAGTCTACGTGAAAAAATCCCGGCCCTCACCGGGGCTTGAACTCGGGACCTCCAGCACTCGAGGCGGACACCATACCTGGAGACCACTCAGCCCCCGCTGTAGGTATGGGCTTTACAAGGATCATCACGTGTTTGTAGGCTCAAGGGCATGTAGAAACAAGTGATTAGTCCTTCCTTCCCGAGATGACCCTTTCGATCAGCCACTGTCAGTGTAACACCCTAACCACTACACAACGTGCCCGCTAATAAAGAATCATTCCTTCGTTAATTCAGTAGCATGTTCTTTACAGAACCACGTTCACATAACAACCTTCCGGAAACTTCTCTATCATAAGCAAGATGACCCGCGTCCGGTACACCCATCTGGAGGTCATCTGCAATATCCTGCACCCATCTTCTCTTTGGCCTGCGTTTTCTATTCTTCCAGTGCATACTACTCCATTATTGTTCTCTCCAATCTTTCATCACGTTTAAGTGACCAAATTATTTCAAGTTTCTTTGTTTTATGGTCTTCAGTAGCCAACGTTCTTCATTTTAAGAGCTTGTCGTGTGGAGGCATTCAGTCTTTTCTGAATGATCTAATAATTAACAGTCAATCTTGTTTTCGACCTAAATATTCTTGCCATAGTGCTCTAACAAAAATGACCGATAACTGGCACTTAAACATCAACAACGGTAGAATTTGTGGAGCGGTGTGTGTAGACTTTAAAAAAGCTTTTGATATGGTAGATCACGATATTTTAATTAGAAAACTAAAGCAAATGAAGACAAGCACCAACATGGTGAACATAATTACGTCATTTCTATCCGACAGGCAACAAGTCGTGTCCTTCAACAACTGTCTATCAAGACCCACACAGCTTAATATTGGTGTGCCTCAGGGCTCAATACTAGGTCCGCTGCTTTTTGCAGTTTATATTAATGATCTTCCTTTATATATCAATACAACTTGTGATCTATTCGCAGACGACTGTACTATATATACTAGTCAGAAAACCGTAGTGAATTAGAGATTCTTTACAAAAGGAACTTGATAATCTTACTAGATGGAGCAACGAAACCGCATGCAATTAACATCGACAAAACCAAATCCATGCTAATAACGACCAGAACAAAAACTACAGACACTAGCCATAACTGGATCACCGCTCGAACTCCGCATTGGGCACTTTACCTATAGTTTAATGTGACTGAACATAAAACACTAGGGCTTTTAATAGACAGCCATTGAACTGGAGCTCTCATGTTCACGCTCTTACCAAGAAATAGCACAAAAGTTTACCAACTTGCTAAAATTCAGCACTTCCTGGACGAAAGCACACGAAAAATAGTCTATACATGCTATATCCAATCACATCTCGATTACTGTTCCACAGTTTGGGATGGTTGCCCTAAATCTAATTTAAAACGACTATGTTCTCTACAAAACCGCGCTATTCGTCTGGTTTCTGACATAAAGCACGTTGAAAGTAATATTTGTACAGTCATCTAAGACTTCTACCACTACAAAAGCGCTTCCTTTTTCAACAAAGCCAAAATTAGTGAATAAAATTATATCTCAAAATAACCCCAGAGTATCTTCTGCCGCTGATTCAATCTAATGCAATGAACAGCAAGCGCCTAAATTTGTTTACATGTCTCAAAGCCTAGATGGACCTATACAAAACATGTTTCGCCTATTCTGGTGCTCACTTATGGAATGATCTGCCTCCAGATCTGAAAATTCCAATGAGTCCTACACATTTAACCGAAAACTCTTTCAATACTTAATCCATACCGACTATAGTGCCACCATAATTCATTTACTGGTATAATTGTTCATTATAATTGTTTAACTATAATTGTTCACTATATATGTGTGTGCGTGTTCGAGCGAGAGAGAGAGAGGAGAGAGAGAGAGAGAGAGAAGAGAGAGAGAGAGAGAGAGAGATGAGAAGTGGGTGTCAGCTGAGAGGGAGAGAGTGAATGCGTGTGTGCGCACGTGCATGCGTGTGTGTGGAGAGAGTGATTGAGCGAGAAATGGTGGGGGAATGTGTCAGTGCATGCATTCGTACGTGTATGTGTGAGAGTGAGTGAGGGAGTGTATGCGTGCGTGCATGCGTTCATGTGTATGTGTATGTGTGAGAGAGTGTGATTGAGAGAGTGAGTGGTGTGTGAAGGATTGTGTGTTAGAGAGTGAGACAGTGGGAGAGTTGATGTGTTAGTGTGTGTGTGTGTGTGAGCGCGCGCATGCGTGTGAGTGTGTGTATATGAAAGAATACAGAGAGAGAGAGAGAGAGAGAGAGAGAGAGAGAGAGAGAGAGAGCTGAGCAGATGCATGTCATGTAACACGCATGTTATGTAACACGCGAATCCATATGTTTGTGTATTCTCATCTGTCATATTATCAGTTAAATACCATTTGATTTTATCATGCATAATATAAACTCATGTTCATTACTATAGTTTGAGTGAGTGAGTCAGTGAGTGTGAATGAGAGACAGAACGAGTGAGCGTGAGAGTGAATGAGTGAGCGGGAGAGTGAATGAGTGAGCGGGAGAGTGAATGAGTGAACGGGAAAGTGAATGAGTGAGCGGGAGAGTGAATGAGTGAGCGTGAGAGTGAATGAGCGGGAGAGTGAATGCGTGAGAGTGAATGAATGAGCGGAAGAGTGAATGTGTGAGCGTGAGAGTGAATGTGTGTGTGTGTGTGTGTGAGAGAGAGAGAGAGAGAGAGAGAGAGAGAGAGAGAGAGAGAGAGAGAGAGAGAGAGAGAGAGAGAGAGAGAGAGAGAGAGAGCATCACTATTTTTACGTCACATACATTTTATGTACACATTTTTCTCCATGTTTAACATTTTTATGAGACTGCTCATGACAAGTGTCAGTGTATGTGTGTGAGTAAAGTGTGGGAGTTTGTTCATACTAGTTTCAATACTAACGTGAGACATTTTGTATGTGTCTAGATGTGAGGAAGTGTGAGTGTATGTGGAGGATGTGTGTGAGTGTGGGGATATGTGTGGGTGGGGGTGTGTGGGTGGGGGTATGCATTTGGATGGGTTGGGGTGTGTGGGTTTTGGTGGGTAGTGGTATTTGTGGGTGTTGGTGGGATGTGTGGATGGATGTGTGGGGGTGAAAGTACGGGTGTTGGAATGGGTGTGGGGGATGTGTGTATGGGTGGAGGATATGTGTATGGGACGGATGCAGGGGATGTGTGTTTATGTGGGTGGAGATGTGTGGATGGTTTGAGGAAGTATGTGTGGGAGGCGGGGTTGTGTGGGTAGGGGATTGTGTTGGGTGGATTTGGGATGGAAGGGCGGATGGGGAGAAGTGTATGGTGTGTGGGTTTGAGATATGTGTGCGGTGTGTTGGTGGGGGATGTGTGAATGATGTGTGGGTGGAGGGTATGTTTGTGGTGGTATGGGTGGAGGATAGTGTGTGGTGTAGGGGATGTGTGTGATGGGTGTGGGGAATGTGCGTATGGGTGGGGTATATGTGTGGGTGAGCAGGGGATTGTGGTGGTTGGGGGAAGTATGTGGGGGAGTGTGTGTGGGAGATGTGTGTATGTGGATGGGGAATGTGTGGGTGGGGGTGTGTGAGTGGCTTAGGGATGTGTAGGTGGGTGAGGGAGTTGTATGTGTCGGGGTGGGATGTGTGAGTGGGTGGAGGATGTGTGTGGGGGTAGGGGTATTGTGATCGAGAGATGTTTGGTTGGGAGTGGGTTGGTGGGGGTGTGTGGGTGCGTAGTGGAGGATGTGTGAGTGAGTGTGTGTTGGTGGACGGGTAGGGAATGCGTGTGTGGGTGGGGAGAGGTGTGTGGTGTGTTGGTTGGTGATATTGTGTGGGTGAGGTATGTGTGTGTGGGTGGGGGATTTTTGTGGTGTGTGAGTGGGGGTATGTGGGGTGGATGGGTAAGGGTATCTGTGTGGGTGTGGGTGGGATTATTTTGTGGTATCTGGGTGGGGGATATGTGTGTGGTGTGTAAGTGGGGATGTGTTGGTGAGGGATATGTGTGTGTGTGGTGCGTGGGTTGGGAATAGTGCGTGGTAGGAGGTGTATGTGATGTGCGGGTGGGGGATTGTGTGGTGGGGGATTAGGTTAAGGCATGTGTGGGTGGGTGGAAGTTGTATGTGTGGGTGGTGGTGTGTGTGTGAGTGGATTGGGGATGTATGGGTGGTTAGGGAGATGTGTGTGTGTGGGGGGGGGGGGGTAGGGACATGTCAGTTGGTGGGGATGTGTGTGTATGGTTTGGGGATGTGTGAGTGGATGTGCGATGTGTGGGTTGGTGGGGGATTGTGTGTGTGGGTGGGGAATATGTTGTCGATGGAGATGTGGCTGGGGGAAGGGTGGTTTGAGGTGTGGGTGGGGAGAGGATGTGTGGGGTAGAATGTGGATGGGCGTGGGATGTGTGGGTTGGTGGGGGAATGTTTGTGGGTGGCGAGTGTGTTTTGGTTGGGGGATCAGGTGAGGGCAGTGTGTGTGGGTGGGGGATGTGCGGGAGGGGGATGGGTCGGTTGGTGGGGTATGTATGTGTCCCTTGGTGTGCGTGTGTGTCGGTAGGTGGGGGTGTGTATGTGTCCCTTGGTGCGCATGTGTGTGGGTAGGTGGGGGTGTTGTGTGGGTGGGGTGATGTATGGATAGGTGGGAGATGGGCTTCATACCATGGTAATTAGCCTTGTTTATGTTTACAACATTCATTTCACAATGTTTATTTTTCTTCCTATGCAAATGTATAATGCTCTTGATGAACGAAAGACGAGTGATTGGAAGGGCCGAATGTAAGACGGGCCTGCGCGCCCAATTTGTGACCCTAATAAAGTTGATTTGATTTGATTTGATTTGTATCCAAAATATTGTTTAGAACCCGTTAAAAACATTTATATCCAATGGTATATATGCGCTGTTCAGCTTGTTTAGTAAGTGTCCAGGTCTCACAGGCGTATGCACATTGGGGAAGATGCATGCTCTTAAAAATCTAATTTTTGTATGTCTGTCTTACCTACGCCACAATTTATTCATTTGTTTTAATCACATGTGTATAAATAAACCAACAGCATATTCTTAAATTAACGATGCACACAAGAACACAAATAACAGCACTAGAGCTCCCGATAGAAACCATCATTCCTGCCGGAACACTCAGATTTCCAACCAATGAAAACGATTGTAAGATCCCGGTTACGATAGCCTACGCCGGACGTGAGAGCCGCTCTAATTGGCCTATTATCGCCATTAAATAGAAAAGAAAAATAGTGACAATGCCTGAGAATGTAAATTGAGCGCAACGATCTGCAACCCTGACCTGCGATAACTTAAGAAGTGAAACAGATAATAAGACTCGGTCTGAAACGAAGGAGTTTCTTGTCTTCTGTTGATGTGTGGCGAACTGTGTGAAAGAACGTCTGTGTGAGGTTTCTGTTGGTTGTTTTAGTTGTTTAAATCTTAGCCTTATGCATTAGCTACTTTGTGAAAGTCCAGCCTAGGTAGAGCAGGAGCTACAAGAAGTGAAATAACATGTTGGGGATGTGAAGAGAGGAACGTCTTTAAGAATAAAATGATAATCATGGAGCGGGATGAAATGAGGAAGCGTTTCAAAATAACATGATAATTATGGAGGGAGATGAAATTGGGAAGCGTTTCAACGTAACATGATAATTACGGAGGGAGATAAAATGGGGAAGCGTTTAAACATAACATGATAATTACGGAGGGAGATGAAATGGGGAAGCGTTTAAACATAACATGATAATTACGGAGGGAGATGAAATGGGGAAGCCTTTAAACATAACATGATAATTACGGGGGGAGATGAAATGGGGAAGCATATAACAAAACATGATAATTACGGAGGAGATGAAATGGGGAAGCGTTTAAACATAACATGATAATTACGGAAGGAGATGAAATTGTGAAGCGTTTAAACATAATATGATAATTATGGAGGGAGATGAAATGGAGAAGCGTTTAAACATAACATGATAATTACGGAGGGAGATGAAATGGGGAAGCGTTTAAACATAATATGATAATTATGGAGGGAGATGAAATGGGGAAGCGTTTAAACATAATATGATAATTATGGAGGGAGATGAAATGGGTAAGCGTTTAAACATAACATGATATTGCGGAGGGAGATGAAATTGGGAAGCGTTAAAAATAACATGATAATTACAGAGGGAGATGAAATGGGGAAGCTTTTAAACATAACATGATAATTACGGAGGGAGATGAAATGGGGAAGGGTTTAAACATGACATGATAATTACAGAGGGAGATGAAATGGGGAAGCTTTTAAACATAACATGATAATTACGGAGGGAGATGAAATGGGGAAGGTTTAAACATGACATGATAATTACGGAGGGAGATGAAATTGTGAAGCGTTTAAACATAACATGATAATTACAGAGGGAGATGAAATTGTGAAACGTTTAAACATAACATGATAATTACGGAGGGAGATGAAATGGGGAAGCGTTTAAAATAACATGATATTACGGCGGGAGATGAAATGGGAAAGCGTTTAAACATAACATGATAATTACGGAGGGAGATGAAATGGGAAGCGTGTACACATAACATGATAATTACGGAGGGAGATAAAAGGGGAAGCATTTAAACATAACATGATAATTACGAAGGAGATGAAATTGTTAAGCGTTTAAACATAACACGATAATTACGGAGGGAGATGAAATGGTAAGCGTTTAAACATAACATGATAATTACGGAGGAGATGAAATCGGAAAGCGTTTAAACATAACATGATAATTACGGAGGGAGATGAAATGGGAAGCGTTTAAACATAACATGATAATTACGGAGGGAGATGAAATGGGAAAGCGTTAAACATAACATGATAATTACGGAGGGAGATGAAATGCTGAAGCGTTTAAACATAACATGATAATTACGGAGGGAGATGAAATGGGGAGGCTTTTAAACATAACATGATAATTACGGAGGGAGATGAAATGGGAAGCGTTAAACATAACTTGATAATTACGGAGGGCGATGAAATGAGGAAACGTTAAACATAACATGATAATTACGGAGGGAGATGAATGGGAAAGCTTTAAACATAACAATAATTACGGAGGGAGATGAAATCGGAAAGCGTTTAAACATAACATGATAATTATGGAGGGAGATGAAATGGGAAATCGTTTAAACATAACATGATAATTATGGAGGGAGATGAAATGGGAAAGCGTTTAAACATAACATGATAATTACGGAGGGAGATGAAATTGTGAAGCGTTTAAAAATGACATGATAATTACGGAGGGAGATGAAATTGGGAAGCGTTTAAACATAACATGATAATTACGGAGGGAGATGAAATTGTGAAACGTTTAAACATAACATGATAATTACGGAGGGAGATGAAATGGGGAAGCGTTTAAAAATAACATCATAATTACGGAGGGAGATGAAATTGTGAAGCGTTTAAACATAACATGATAATACGGAGGGAGATGAAATGGGGAAGCGTTTAAACATAACTTGATAATTACGGAGGGAGATGAAATCGGAAAGCGTTTAAACATAAATTATAATTACGGAGGGAGATGAAATGGGAAGCGTTTAAACATAACATGATAATTACGGAGGGAGATGAAATGGGGAAAGCCTTTAAACATAACAATGATAATTACGGAGGGAGATGAAATCGGAAAGCGTTTAAACATAACATGATAATTACGAGGGAGATGAAATGGGAAGCGTTTAAACATAACATGATAATTACGGAGGGAGATGAAATGCGGAAGCGTTTAAAACTAACATGATAATTATGGAGGGAGATGAAATGGGGAAGCATTTAAACATAACACGATAATTACGGAGGGATGAAATGGGGAAGCTTTAAGAAGAGTTTAAAATGCAAAAGGGTCAGATTCACTGCACCGGGTTTTATCCCATTTGCCTCGGTCTCTTCCCACAGGACGGTCTGCCGAAAGTGTCGCACCAAGCATGAATTCTGTATTCCAGCGATGACCCTCAGGAGTCTCCGAGAAACGGCACTCGTGAATCAAATGTCGTAGCCAGGAATCGAACCCACAACATTCGAAGCGCGAGGCAGACAGCGTAATTACTCCACCACGGAGACTGCCATGGGGAAGCGAAGAAGAGGAAGAAGGACGGAGACCTTGTCGTAAATGTTTCAGGATGGACAGGTAATTTACACATTACAGCATCAGAGACAGGATGTGACACGCAATATACAGGTAAAGGGAATATTCTTAAACAAGTGAATCGGTACAATTATCTCGGAACAGTCATAACTTCTGATGGGAGATGCCTTGAAAAGATTAGAATAAGAATCGCCCAAATGAAGGTAGCCTTTTGCATGAGGGAAAAAATACTGACCAATAAAATGATCTCAAATGCAACAAGAAAAATGGCGTTGGGGTGCTACATAGAACTTGCACTCTTGTATAGATATGAAACGTTGATAACGAGCAGACAGGCTGAAAAAATCTGATGTCAGTGAAGATGTGAATTCTGAGGAAAATGCCAAGAATGCCCTGACAGACATAAAACTTAATGAGCTAGTCGTACACCGCCCTCCGTGGCTAAGGGCTTTGCGAACGCGGTTTGTGAGCCCGTATACCCGGGTTCGAAACACAGCGGTGCTGGGTTTATTTTCGAAAAAGGTATAGGTGCTGGTCGTTCAGAAAGCAATGGCAAACTACTGAACGTAAAATTTGCCCAGGAATCACGAACAGCGAAAATGCTGGGGTTGACTGCTACGTCCTGTGAAGGACATGCAACCAAAAAAAAAAAAAAAAAAGAAATTCGTACACTAGGCAGATAAAACCGTAAAAGATTAGAGAAATTAGACGTAGACAGTCACAACTTTTTAGACATGTTATGAGAGAAACAAACTAGAGGACTTGTCGGACAACTGGCAAGATTGAGGGGCAAAAAACAAGGGAAAGGCAGCGAGTCATATCTGTATGTCTTAACCACCTGACCGGTAGAGACAAGAACACTGAGCTGATCCACGACTCTGGTGATCGTGTGAGATGGTTAAACATGACCGCCACGCTTATCAGCGTGGCACATGATGATGATGATTTTATCGTCTACTTCAATTTGTAATGCCCGACAGACAGCTGGAAAATTGTGATGTGTGACCATCACTAATGTTGACGTGAGGCTGTACCACGTTGAGGCTGGTGGGGGGTTGAGGCCCACCTGACCCTGGCAGAGTATCTGTGTCGGCCTCACCCGAGACAAGTATTTGACTTCCGGTTGCAGACAGTCTGATTTCCGCTGCGATGATTTAGAGGTCATCTGAGATTCTTGTTATCTGGCTTGCCTTCCAAAAACCGGGTTGTCAGATGTATTCTTCATCTCCACTGGTACCATCAGCCGTAGTATAAATCTGCTTGTACTCTTCCCTCACAGTTCGCACGTGCACACACACACACACACACACACCCACACACCACACGCACACACACACAAATACACACACGCACACACACGTACATGCGCACACAGTAATGTCACAACATGGATTGTCAGATGGTTTTCTCATATATTAATCTGCGGTCAACCCAGGCTGATAGATATTTCCATCACATTATAAATCTGTAATAAACCCATGGTTAACAAATGTTTCCATTACATTATAAATCTGTAATAAACCAGGTTAACAATGTTTCCAATACATTATAATCTGTAATAAACCAGGATTGACAGATGTTTCAATCACATTATAAATCTGTAATAAACCAGGGTTGACAGGTGTTTAAATCACATTATAAATCTGTAATAAACCAGGTTGACAGATGTTTCAATCACATTATAAATCTGTAATAAACCAGGGTTGACAGATGTTTCAATCACATTATAAATCTGTAATAAACCAGGGTTGACAGATGTTTCTATTACATTATAAATCTGTAATAAACCAGGGTTGACAGATGTTTCAATCACATTATAAATCTGTAATAAACCAGGGTTGACAGATGTTTAAATACATTATAAATCTGTAGTAAACCAGGGTTGACAGATGTTTCAATCACATTATAATCTGTAATAAACCAGGGTTGACAGATGTTTCAATCACATTATATCTGTAATAAACCAGGGTTGACAGATGTTTTCTATTACATTATAATCTGTAGTAACCAGGTTGACAGATGTTTCAATCACATTATAAATCTGTATAAACCAGGGTTGACAGATGTTTCAATCACATTATAAATCTGTAATAAACCCGGGTTACAGGTGTTTCCCTTACATTATAAATCTGTAATAACCAGGGTTGACAGATGTTTCTATTACATTATTAAATCTGTAGTAAACAGGTTGACAGATTTTCATCACATTATAAATCTGTAATAAACCAGGTTGACGATGTTTCATCACATTATAAATCTGTAAGTAAACCCGGGTTGACAGGTGTTTCCCTTCATTATAGGACCATCGTGTAATAAACCGTGGTGACAGAATGTTTCTATTACTTATAAATCTGTAGTAAACCAGGTTGACAGATGTTTCAATCACATTATAAATCTGTAATAAACCGGGTTGACAGATTTTCAATCACATTATAAATCTGTAATAAACAGAGTTGACAGATGTTCAATCACATTATAAATCTGTAATAAAACAGGGTTGACAGAAGTGTTTCCCTTACTTATAAATCTGTAATAAACCAGGGTTGACAGATGTTTTCAATCACATTATAAAATCTGTAATAAACCAGGGTTGACAGATTGTTTCTATTACATTATAAATCTGTAGTAAACCAGGGTTGACAGATGTTTCAATCACGTTATAAATCTGTAATAAACCAGGGTGACAATGTTTCAATCACATTATAAATCTGTAATAACCTGGTTGACAGATGTTTTCAATAACATTATACATCTGTAATAAACCAGGGTTGACAGGTGTTTCCATTACATTATAAATCTGTCTTAAACCTGGGTTGACAGGTATTTGCATTACATTATAAATCTGTAATAAACCAGGATTGACAGATGTTTAAATCCCATTATAAATCTGTAAAACACCAGGGTTGACAGATGTTTCCATCACATTATAATAAATTTGTCTAAAACCAGGATTGACAAATGTTTCCATCATATTACAAATCTGCAATAAACCAGGATTGACAGATGTTTAAATCCCATTATAAACCTGTAAAACACAAGGGTTGACAGATGTTTCCATCACAATATAATAAATCTGTCTTAAACCTGGGTTGACAGGTATTTCCATTACATTATAAATCTGTAATAAACCAGGATTGACATATATTTAAATCCCATTATAAATCTGTAAAATATTAGGGTTGACAAATGTTTCCATCACATTATAATAAATCTGTCATAAACCAGGGTTGGCAAATGTTTCCATAATATTATAAATCTGCAATAAACCAGGATCGACATATATTTAAATCCCATTATAAATCTGTAAAAAACCAGAGTTGACAGGTGTTTCAATCACATAATAAACCTGTAATAAACCCGAAGGTAGCCTTTTGCAAAAGGGAAAAAATACAGACCAATAATATGATCTCAAATGCAACGAGACAAATGGCGCCACTCATGTCCCTGTGTGAGGACCAACGCAATAAAATCTTCCGCAACTGTGTTTCGAGCGCAGAACGAGAAATTGCCAATTGCGAAGGGCGTCCGTGACATCTTCGTCTATCCTAATTTTTAACTTTTGCCCACATGGACGCCTCTCCACTCCACCCTCTTCCCGCCGTGTTGTTTTGCCAATACCTGAACTTCTGACGGTATTGACCTTTGACCCGTTGACCATACATACGGTCCATACAATCCACCGATAGTCGTCGCACGCGTGTCAGTCGTCAGTCACTCCAAGCTAGGATACAGATTCAGATAAGTACCCTTAATATTGTCATGTAGCGTGTTTCATGTAGTTTTGTGTGGGTTTGTTTGTTTGTTGTGCTAACGAAGGCTTAGGCTGCAAAGTCCAATTTGTTTCTTGTAATCGTGTTTTTGTAAAGCTCACAATCTACTTCTCGTTTTTTTTTTTTTTTTGGTGATTCATTCATTGTAATAAACCCAGGTTGATAGGTGTCCTCCTGAGACCATAAACAATCACACAACCCAGCTTGAGGAGACACGATGGCACAGTGGCTAGACACTCACATGACGGTCCCGTGGTCGTTGGTTAGAAACTTCACTGAGATGGATTTTTTTTTTAAATGGACTTGTGCTCTAACGTCGTCCCAGTGAGTACCAGGAATTGTCCTGGGAAGTAAAGGCGGCCGGAGTGGTATATACCACATCATACACCGAGTACTCATTGAAGAAATCAACCAATCAATGAATCTCTTGTCATCTCCTCCACGGAGATCGGCTACAATACCCCCATGCAATACCCATGTCAGCTTCTTCCAGCCATCTCTTGATGTTGTACACCCACTTGTAACGTTGCCTTCATCTTGAACTCCCCCCTGTCCCATTTCTCTCTCTCTCTCTCTCTCTCTCTCTCTCTCTCTCTCTCTCTCTCTCTCTCTCTCTCTCTCTCTCTCTCTCTCTCTCTCTCTCTCTCGTAGAACTGCCCTTTAACTAGACGCTTTTTGTTGTATATCGCTGAAGTACCTTAATTGTCGCAATTCGATGTCGCTCAGAAATATGTTCTTACATTGTTTTGTGATACCTGGGGCTGATGTCTGATACAGGCCCATCTAAAACCACGAGCTTCGCATTAGTATTACCAAACAATGCCCGATACGTACCCAAAAATATGGACTGGTAAAAGTGCGGTTTCTGATAGCGTACTTAAAAAGTCGCTTAAAAGTCTTAACTAACTCGAGAAATACAGTCGCAGATATGATTCGCGCTCACAGAAGTAAAGTACGGAAGTAGAGATCAGGACATGGAAAAAAAATCGATTAAAAGTCGACAGGGTCGACTTCACTGCACCGGGTTTTTATCCCATATGGCTCAGTCTCAAGCATCACATAAAGCACGAACTCCGTAGCTCTAGCGACGACCCACGGGAGTCTCCGTAAAATTTCACTCGTGAACCGAAGGGTGCGGCCCGGAATCGGACCAACAACCTCCGCAGCCCGAGTCAAACGGCTTGACCACTTCGCCACAGAGACTCCCGACAGCAAACTTCAATTTATCGAGTCGCAGATATGAACAAGTATAGGGCCTTTGTGCGCATCTTGAGCCGCAGACATGAACAAGTATAAGGCCTTTGTGCACATCTTGAGCCGCAGACATGAACAAGTATAGGGCCTTTGTGGACAGCTTGAGCCGCAGACATGAACAAATATAAGGCCTTTGTGCACATCTTGAGCCGCAGACATAACAAGTATAGGGCCTTTGTGGACAGCTTGAGCCGCAGACATGAACAAGTATAGGGCCTTTGTGGACATCTTGAGCTGCAGACATGAACAAGTATAGGGCCTTTGTGCACACCTTAAGCCGCAGACATGAATAAGTATAGGGCCTTTGTGGACAGCTTGAGCCGCAGACATGAACAAGTATAGGACCTTTGTGGACATCTTGAGCCGCAGACATGAACAAGTATAGGGCCTTTGTGGACAGCTTGAGCCGCAGACATGAACAAATATAGGGCCTTTGTGCACATCTTGAGCCGCAGACATAACAAGTATAGGGCCTTTGTGGACAGCTTGAGCCGCAGACATGAACAAATATAGGGCCTTTGTGCACATCTTGAGCCGCAGACATAACAAGTATAGGGCCTTTGTGCACACCTTAAGCCGCAGACATGAACAAATATAGGGCCTTTGTGCACATCTTGAGCTGCAGACATGAACAAGTATAGGGCCTTTGTGGACAGCTTGAGCCGCAGACATGAACAAGTATAACGCCTTTGTGGACAGCTTGAGCCGCAGACATGAACAAGTATAGGGCCTTTTGTGGACAGCTTGAGCCGCAGACATGAACAAGTATAGGGCCTTTGCGGACAGCTTGAGCCGCAGACATGAACAAGTATAAGGCCTTTGTGGACAGCTTGAGCCGCAGACATGAACAAGTATAGGGCCTTTGCGGACAGCTTGAGCCGCAGACATGAACAAGTATAGGGCCTTTGTGCACACCTTGAGGCGTGACTGTAAATGGTGCTGGTCCCATGTTTGATAGATCAATCGGCACTGGTGCGCATTATCACTTTACTGCCCCCAACATTTTCAGGTACGTAGTTTATCCTGGGTCCATCTACAGCCAGAGTAAATGTTAAAAACAAATCCGGTATCAGTAGGGACACGAACCCGTAACCATCCTGCTGGCAGGCCAGAGTGCTCAACTGCCAGCTCTAGATAGGCATGCCTTTAATACCCCAGGAACAAGTGCTAAAAATAGCGATTGCCTGGGACAGGCGTAGTTTTAAAAACAAGACCAGCCATTGTAGAAGAAAGTTGGCGACAACGGCTCTTGTCTGAAGATTGGAAATCGCAGAATGAATATGTAAAGTAGCCAAATGTCGCCCTGAAATCATCAGTCACGTTTTGGCCCTTATTCGAGAATCATCTGGTCACTTTAGCGTCAGACGATCCAGCAAATTTCATTCTTGGTGTCCACCCAGGACGGCGGCTAATTCAGTCAGCATAGACAGCGAGTCGCTGTAGTGTAGTGGATGGACGTTCGTGTGACCGCTCGCAGGTCTTGGGTTCGATTCTCATCGGGGTGAGATTCATGGGTTCGATTCTCATCGGGGTGAGATTCAGTTTTTAAAATTTGTTCGTGGCTGGAGATGGACTCGGACAAATATGGGTACATAGAAATGTCGTGGGGAGTCAAGGCGGACAGCCGGAGACTGACCACATGACCCACCAATAGGTCGATAGGTCATCAATAGGTCGATAGGTCGTCGATAGGTCATCAATAGGTCGATGTGTCATCAATAGGTCAATAGGTCATTAGGAGGTCGATAGGTCATCAATAGGTCGATAGGTCATCAATAGGTCGATATGTCACCAATAGGTCGAAAGGTCATAAATAGGTCGATAACAATATGGGTGTGACACCATATACCCAATGACCTGAACGGTGTTTAAAGGGCTCCTGGACTTGCTGACACATGCCACTGGGTAGCCGTAATGCTGCGGTGGCTAGACGTTTGCCTTCCGGCCTAGTCGGCGTGTGTTCCAATCCTCTTTGCGGTGGATTTTAACCATTGACCCGTACCCATGTCACCCAGCCTCAAAATGGTACCTACAGACTTTCGATAGAGTAAGACATGTGGATGTAAGACATGTGGGTGTAAGACATGTGGATGTAAGACATGTGGGTGTAAGACATGTGGATGTAAGACAGGTGGATGTACGACATGTGGATGTAAGACATGTGGATGTAAGACATGTGGATGTAAGACATGTGGGTGTAAGACATGTGGATGTAAGACATGCGGATGTAAGACATGTGGATGTAAGACATGTGGATGTAAGACATGTGTATGTAAGACATGGGTATGTAAGACATGCGGATGTAAGATATGTGTATGTAAGACATGTGGATGTAATACATGTGGATGTAAGACATGGATTTAAGACATTGGGAGTAATACATGTGGATGTATGAACTTTTTATGGAACCAACGCAAGGCGGCGCGCTTCCATATGACTCGCAGCTTTGTTTCGAACACGGTATACGGTTTTACGAAATGCAACTGTTTGCCCGTGGCCACAAAACAGTCGGAGACAGTAACAGTAGCAATTTGAGATAAGCAGATCTTGCAATACTGACTGCAGACCGTGAGTAGGATCTACAGCATGTAGTGGATGCTGTTTTGTTGTACACAGTGAACATTTTACAAGTTAGTTGCAGGTCCTGTACAAGACGTAGCAGTCAACCTCATTATGTTTTGTCTGTTTGCAAGTTACTAGACACGTTAATGCTCAGAAGTTTGCCAATGCTTTCTGAACGAACGTCGCTCTTATCCAGTGTTGCCATTTTGACGCTTTTCGCACCAAATTTAGTGCTTTTTCAAGTCATTTTGTGCCAAAATGTTGCATTTAGCGCGGCCGCGCGAATTTGGTGCTTCACAATTTTTGTTTGGTGCTATTTGGTGCATTGTGTTTTGAGTGGGTAAAAATTAAAAATCATTTTAGGAACACTAAAAAGCCGAATTTGAACTGAAGGGAGGGAGTAAAACAGTCTTAGTACATTACGGCGCAATATTCAAGTAATTTAACTCCCTTTAATACGATTTAGTTGAAGTGAGTGACTGCAACGCGCAGGCAATATGCATTGAGTTAAAAGATTGTTTAAACAAGAATGGACTTAAATTGCAAAGACTAGTTGCACTCGGCACTGACAATGCATCTGTCATGACAGTGTAAACAATGGAGTATATACAAAATTAAAATCCGAAGTTCCTCATCTGGTACTAGGTACTTGTGAATGTCATTCCCTTCAGCTGGCAGTGCCACAGGCTGCAGCAGCTTGTCTGCCCAGGAATATAGAGTTCATGATTAGAGAAACATGTAATTGGTTTTCTCACTCAAGTCTTCGTCAAGCAAAGTACATGGAGCTTTTTTGCTTCAATAAATGATGGACAACATCCGCTGAAGGTTGTTCAATTAAGCCAGACATGATGGATGTCCATTCAATCTGCCATTGGCACCTTGCCGTCTTGACAGACGATAGTTTGAGCTTCAAATAGGCATAATAACTATTACTCATGGCAGTAGCGAATGGGACTGATGAGGTAAATTCACTCTGTAAATGTTCGTCCACAGTAGGTGCATGTGAACACGTAGTCATTTCCACCATCATGAACCATCTTACGTCTCACACGCTCGGTGTGTGACTTATCTGCAATAATTTTCTCCTTTGTCTTTATTCCATTTCTGATAGTTGCCCTCCAAGTAACACGCTCAGCGGCGACTTGCTCTTAATGTGCATTATCAATGCTTGTATCAATCATGTCCCGCTTACACACATCTTTGTATCGTAGTAGAGGCCGACCCTGAGATCTCTTACCCATCTGTAATTCATCAAAAAAGATGCCCTTTGGTATTCTACCATCATCCATCCTCGTAAGATGTGATTTCCATCTAAGTCTACGAAGACTGAGCATGGAACAAACCGTCACACAACCTGACCTTTCCAATACTTCAGTATTTGTGATTTTGTCTTGCCACTTAATACCAAGAATTCTTCGCAGACACCGCATATGAAAGCTGTTTAAACGTTTCTCTTGGTGTGAGTAAGTTGTCCAGGCTTCACTGCCATAAAGAAGAGTACTAAGGACGCAGGCTTGATAGACAAGGACTTTTGTTTTGGCAGTAAGCTTTCTGTTCTTTGTATCGTAGTAGAGGTCGACCCTGATATCTCTTACCCATCTGTAATTCACCAAAAATGATGTCCTTTGGTATTCTACCATCATCCATCCTCCTAAGATGTCCTATCCATCTAAGTCTACAAAGGCTGCGTTTACGTTTGCCCGATAACGTTCGAGTGTTGCAGTCCATGTCATGTCTTATTGGAAGTGAATGTCTACAGCCAATGAAGCCCTGCATATTGGATCTTGCTAAAATGTTTGTAGAAGATGCAGCTACTCTCACCCGCATCGATTTCCAGTGGAGAAAGTTTCATCATATGCAGTGGACACAGACCTCTGACACACTTGGACTGTGGGCAGAAATAGCCTCATACAGGGATGCCACCGGTGAAAATCCTTTCCAAGATCTTACAGATTTAGCTTTAACTGTGCTCATTTTACCTCATTCTAATGCGGACGTGGAGCGTATTTTCAGTCTTATGGGAGTTATAAAATCAAAATTGCGGAACAGACTGAGCATCAAGAGTTTGACAGCTGTTTTGACTATTAGATATGGAATTATATAAAGATATGGCAAATGCTGTCATGATTATAAACTACCCAAGGATATTCTACCAAAAATTGGATCACAGGAGTCATATACATGTTTCTTTCAATCATCATCATCATCATCGCAGGAGCAAACACAGCAGGGAATAGCTACAGAAACTGAAGAGGGGTTGTCTGAGTGGGATCTGGCAGATCTGGAATAAACTTCATTCTAATATTCAGTGTTAAAAATAAATTATAATGTGGTGCTTTATAACATTTTGAATGAATACCGGCAGTGCTTGTTTTAGTGCTTTCCCAAAAAATATTATTGCAATTTAGTGTTTTTTTTTTTGGCTCGAGAGTAGCTCTGATTGGGATTTGGCGGATAAACTTCATTGTAATATGAAGTGATAATAATAAATTATAATTTTCTACCTCATTACATTTGTAATAAAAACAGTTCGTGCTTTTTTGTGTGTGTGTGGTGCTTTCCAAAAATTATTGGTGCATTGTGGTGCTTTTTAGGGTCGATTTTGGTGCTTGTTCATCACAAGGAAATGGCAACACTGCTCATACCATTCCTTGAAAATTAGCGAAAAAGCTAGCGCGCTTCCAAATCGCCCGCAGCTGTGTTTCGAATGCGGAATGCAGGACTGGGAATGGCGGTGGTAACCACTTGGCCACGGCATCGACTTAGTGAACAACTGGGGTGTGCAGTGATTTGTGTTTTAAAATAAGCAGTGATTATGATAGTCTCCAAGAAGAAAGATATACCACAATGTAAGATCCAGGAAAATCGGAATTTTCTTAAACAAGTGAATTTGTACAACTATTTGAAATAGTCATCACATCAACATATGCAGATATGGAATTTAGAGTTCATTATGAGGGGAAGCTAACAGATACATTTGAAATAAAGACAACAGAGCCATATGGATATCTTTTGTCGATTTTATTTTATTTTTTTCCTGAACGTAACTAAATTGTGAAGACAACAATAACTGCCGCTTGATATGGAATTCAAGGGCCTCTTTGGATTATTTAGACATTGCTGACAGCACTGCATTCCTGCCGCACACACACCACACACACACCCACACACACATGCACGCACTCACACACACACACGCACACGCAAACACACGCACACACACACAACACACACCCATACACGTACACACATACACCCACACACACACACATGCACACACACGTGCGCGGACACACTCACACACAGCACAGATGCACACACACACACATGCACACACACAAGCACACTCACACGCACACACACACATAACACACAATCAGATACATCATAAATAGTTAGGTTATGAAATCATTTGAGTCGAGCTAAGAACCGACGTCACTTCACTTAGGATATTTCTATACGCGCCCGATTCCCTTGTTCAACAGCCAGCGCAGAGGCATGCTACTAATCGTTCCCAGCGCTGTCTAA
>JACEFZ010021574.1:125000-197500 GCA_014155875.1 Cepaea nemoralis | reverse complement strand
TCTTGGTTAGTCCTAGTCCCCTAGATTGTATAGATAGCTTACATCTCTTGGTTTAGTCTCTGTCCCCTAGATTGTATAGATAGCTTACACCTCCTTGGTTAGTCTGTCCCCTAGATTGTATAGATAGCTTACACTCTGGGTTAGATCTGTCCCCTAGATTGTATAGATAGCTTACACTCTGGGTTAGGTCCTGTCCCCTAGATTGTATAGATAGCTTACACTCTTGGTTAGTCTGTCCCCTAGATTGTATAGATAGCTTACACTCTGGGTTAGTCTGTCCCCTAGATTGTATAGATAGCTTACACTCTGGGATAGTCTGTCCCCTAGATTGTACAGATAGCTTACACTCTTGGTTAGTCTGTCCCCTAGATTGTACAGATAGCTTACACTCTTGGTTAGTCTCTCCCCTAGATTGTACAGATAGCTTACACTCTTGGTTAGTCTCTCCCCTAGATTGTATAGATAGCTTACACTCTGGGTTAGTCTGTCCCCTAGATTGTATAGATAGCTTACACTCTGGGTTAGTCTGTCCCCTAGATTGTATAGATAGCTTACACTCTGGGTTAGTCTGTCCCCTAGATTGTATAGATAGATTACACTCTGGGTTAGTCTCTCCCCTAGATTGTATAGATAGCTTACACTCTGGGTTAGTCTCTCCCCTAGATTGTATAGATAGCTTACACTCTGGGTTAGTCTGTCCCCTAGATTGTATAGATAGCTTACACTCTGGGTTAGTCTGTCCCCTAGATTGTATAGATAGCTTACACTCTGGGTTAGTCTCTCCCCTAGATTGTATAGATAGCTTACACTCTGGGTTAGTCTGTCCCCTAGATTGTATAGATAGCTTACACTCTGGGTTAGTCTGTCCCCCTAGATTGTATAGATAGCTTACACTCTGGGTTAGTCTCTCCCCTAGATTGTATCAGATAGCTTACACTCTGTGGTTAGTCTAGTCCCTAGATTGCTATAGATAGCTTACACTCTGGGTTAGTCTCTCCCCTAGATTGTATAGATAGCTTACACTCTGGGTTAGTCTCTCCCTAGATTGTATAGATAGCTTACAACTCTGGGTTAGTCTCTCCCCTAGATTGTATAGATAGCTTACACTCTGGGTTAGTCTATCCCCCTAGATTGTATAGATAGCTTACACTCTGGGTTAGTCTATCCCTAGATTGTATAGATAGCTTACACTCTGGGTTAGTCTCTCCCCTAGATTGTATAGATAGCTTACACTCTGGGTTAGTCTCTCCCCTAGATTGTAATAGATAGCTTACACTCTGGTAGTCTCTCCCCTAGATTGTATAGATAGCTTACACTCTGGGTTAGTCTCTCCCCTAGATTGTATAGATAGCTTACACTCTGGGGTTAGTCTGGCTCCCCTAGATTGTATAGATAGCTTACACTCTGGTTAGTCTCTCCCCTAGATTCGTATAGATAGCTTACACTCTTGGTTAGTCTCTCCCCTAGATTGTATAGATAGCTTACACTCTGGGTTAGTCTCTCCCCTAGATTGTATAGATAGCTTACACTCTGGGTTAGTCTCTCCCCTAGATTGTATAGATAGCTTACACTCTGGGTTAGTCTCTCCCCTAGATTGTATAGATAGCTTACACTCTGGGTTAGTCTCTCCCCCTAGATTGTATAGATAGCTTACACTCTTGGGTTAGTCTCTCCCCCTAGATTGTATAGATAGCTTACACTCTGGGTTAGTCTCTCCCCTAGATTGTATAGATAGCTTACACTCTGGGTTAGTCCTGTCCCCTAGATTGTATAGATAGCTTACACTCTGGGTTAGTCTGTCCCCTAGATTGTATAGATAGCTTACACTCTGGGTTAGTCCTCTCCCCTAGATTGTATAGATAGCTTACACTCTGGGTTAGTCTGTCCCCTCGACTTGTATAGATAGCTTACCGTCTGGGTTAGTCTCTCTCCTATACGTGTTATAGATAGCTTACACTCTGGGTTAGTCTATCCCCTATATTGTATAGATAGCTTACACTCTAGTGTTAGTCTGTCTCCCCTAGATTGTATAGATAGCTTACACTCTGGGTTAGTCTGTCCCCTAGATTGTATAGATAGCTTACACTCTTGGTTAGTCTCTGCCCTAGATTGTATAGATAGCTTACACTCTGGGTTAGTCTATCCCCTAGATTGTATAGATAGCTTACATCTGGGTTAGTCTCTCTCCCTAGATTGTATATATAGCTTACACTCTGGGTTAGTCTCTCCCCTAGATATGTATAGATAGCTTACACTCTTGGTTAGTCTGATCCCCTAGATTGTATAGATAGCTTACACTCTTGGTTAGTCTATCCCCCTAGATTGTATAGATAGCTTACACTCTGGGTTAGGTCTCTCCCCTAGATTGTATAGATAGCTTACACTCTGGTTAGTCCTAGTCCACTAGATTGTATAGATAGCTTACACTCTTGTTTAGGTCTGCTCCCCTAGGATTGTATAGATAGCGTACTACTCTTGGTTAGTCCTGTCCCCTAGATTGTATAGATAGCTTACACTCTGGGGTAGTCTGTCCCCTAGCTTGTATAGATAGCTTACACCTCTGGGTTAGTCTGTCCCCTAGATTGTATAGCATAGGCTTACTACTCATTGTTTAGTCCTGTCCCCTAGATTGTATAGATAGCTTACTACTCTGGGTTAGTCTGTTCCCTAGGAGTTGTATAGATAGCTTACACTCTTGGTAGTCCGTCCCCTAGATGTATACGATAGCTTACCACTCTGGTTAGTCTAGTCCCCTAGATTGTATATATAGCTTACACTTCTGGAGTTAGTCCTGCTCCCCTAGGATTGTATAGATAGCTTACACTCTGGGTTAGTCTCTCCCCTAGATTGTATAGATAGCTTACACTCTTGGTTAGTCTGCTCCCCTAGATTGTATAGATAGCTTACACTCTGGGTTAGTCTCTCCCCTAGATTGTATAGATAGCTTACACTCTGGGTTAGTCTGTCCCCTAGATTGTATAGATAGCTTACACTCTGGGTTAGTCTGCTCCCCTAGATTGTATAGATAGCTTACCACTCTGGGTTAGTCTGTCCCCTAGATTTGTATAGATAGCTTACACTCTGGGTTAGTCTGTCCCCTAGATTGTATAGATAGCTTACACTCTGGGTTAGTCTATCCCTAGATTGTATAGATAGCTTACACTCTGGGTTAGTCTCTCCCCTAGATTGTATAGATAGCTTACACTCTTGGTTAGTCTGTCCCCTAGATTGTATAGATAGCTTACACTCTGGGTTTAGTCTCTTCCCCTAGATTGTATAGATAGCTTACACTCTGGGTTAGTCTCTCCCCTAGATTGTATAGATAGCTTACACCTTGGGTAGTCTCTCCCCTAGATTGTATAGATAGCTTACACTCTTGGTTAGTCTATCCCCTAGATTGTATAGATAGCTTACACTCTGGGTTAGTCTCTCCCCTAGATTGTATAGATAGCTTACACTCTGGGTTAGTCTGTCCCCTAGATTGTATAGATAGCTTACACTCTGGGTTAGTCTGTCCCCTAGATTGTATAGATAGCTTACACTCTGGGTTAGTCTGTCCCCTAGATTGTATAGATAGCTTACACTCTGGGTTAGTCTGCTCCCCTAGATTGTATAGATAGCTTACACTCTGGTTAGTCTGTCCCCTAGATTGTATAGATAGCTTACACTCTTGGTTAGTCTGTCCCCTAGATTGTATAGATAGCTTACACTCTGGTTAGTCTGTCCCCTAGATTGTATAGATAGCTTACACTCTGGGTTAGTCTCTCCCCTAGATTGTATAGATAGCTTACACTCTGGGTTAGTCTGTCCCCTAGATTGTATAGATAGCTTACACTCTGGTTAGTCTGTTCCCCTAGATTGTATAGATAGCTTACACTCTGGGTTAGTCTGTCCCCTAGATTGTATAGATAGCTTACACTCTGGGTTAGTCTGTCCCCTAGATTGTATAGATAGCTTACACTCTGGGTTAGTCTCTCCCCTAGATTGTATAGATAGCTTACACTCTGGGTTAGTCTCTCCCCTAGATTGTATAGATAGCTTACACTCTGGGTTAGTCTCTCCCCTAGATTGTATAGATAGCTTACACTCTGGGTTAGTCTGTCCCCTAGATTGTATAGATAGCTTACACTCTGGGTTAGTCTGTCCCCCTAGATTGTATAGATAGCTTACACTCTGGGTTAGTCTGTCCCCTAGATTGTATAGATAGCTTACACTCTGGGTTAGTCTGTCCCCTAGATTGTATAGATAGCTTACACTCTGGGTTAGTCTCTCCCCTAGATTGTATAGATAGCTTACACTATGGTTAGTCTATCCCCTAGATTGTATAGATAGCTACACTCTGGGTTAGTCTCTCCCTAGATTGTATAGATAGCTTACACTCTGGGTTAGTCTCTCCCCTAGATGTATAGATAGCTACACTCTTGGTTAGTCTCTCCCCTAGATTGTATAGATAGCTTACACTCTGGGTTAGTCTCTCCCTAGATTGTATAGATAGCTTACACTCTGGTTAGTCTGTCCCCTAGATTGTATAGATAGCTTACACTCTGGGTTAGTCTCTCCCCTAGATTGTATAGATAGCTTACACTCTGGGTTAGTCTCTCCCCTAGATTGTATAGATAGCTTACACTCTGGGTTAGTCTCTGCCCTAGATTGTATAGATAGCTTACACTCTGGGTTAGTCTCTCCCCTAGATTGTATAGATAGCTTACACTCTGGGTTAGTCTTCCCCTAGATTGTATAGCTAGCTTACACTATGGGTTAGTCTCTCCCCTAGATTGTATAGATAGCTTACACTCTGGGTTTAGTCTCTGCCCTAGATTGTATAGATAGCTTACACTCTGGGTTAGTCTCTTCCCCTAGATTGTATAGATAGCTTACACTCTGGGGTTAGTCTCTCCCCTAGATTGTATAGATAGCTTACACTCTGGGTTAGTCTGTCCTCCCCTAGATTGTATAGATAGCTTACACTCTAGGGTAGTCTCTTCCCCTAGATTGTATAGATAGCTTACACTCTGGTTAGTCTGTCCCCTAGATTGTATAGATAGCTTACACTCTAGGGTAGTCTCTTCCCCTAGATTGTATAGATAGCTTACACTCTGGGTTAGTCTCTCCCTAGATTGTATAGATAGCTTACACTCTTGGTTAGTCTGTCCCCTAGATTGTATAGATAGCTTACACTCTGGGTTAGTCTCTCCCCTAGATTGTATAGATAGCTTACACTCTTGGTTAGTCTCTCCCCTAGATTGTATAGATAGCTTACACTCTGGTTAGTCTCTCCCCTAGATTGTATAGATAGCTTACACTCTTGGTTAGTCTATTCCCCTAGATTGTATAGATAGCTTACACTCTGGGTTAGTCTAGTCCCCTAGATTGTATAGATAGCTTACACTCTGGGTTAGTCTGTCCCCTAGATTGTATAGATAGCTTACACTCTTGGTTAGTCCTATCCCCTAGATTGTATAGATAGCTTACACTCTGGGTTAGTCTCTCCCTAGATTGTATAGATAGCTTACACTCTGGGTTAGTCTCTCCCCTAGATTGTATAGATAGCTTACAGCTCTGGGTTAGTCTATCCCCTAGATTGTATAGATAGCTTACTACTCTGGGTTAGTCTCTCCCCTATATTGTATAGATAGCTTACACTCTAGGGTTAGTCTGTCCCCTAGATTGTATAGATAGCTTACACTCTGGGTAGTCTGTCCCCTAGATTGTATAGATAGCTTACACTCTTGGTTAGTCTCTCCCTAGATTGTATAGATAGCTTACACTCTGGGTTAGTCTATCCCCTAGATTGTATAGATAGCTTACACTCTGGGTTAGTCTCTCCCCTGATTGTATAAGATGAGCTTACACTATGGGTTAGTCTCTCCCTAGATTGTATAGATAGCTTACACTCTGGGTTAGTCTCTCCCCTAGATTGTATAGATAGCTTACACTCTTGGTTAGTCTATCTCCTAGATTGTATAGATAGCTTACACTCTGGGTTAGTCTGTCCCCTAGATTGTATAGATAGCTTACACTCTGGGTTAGTCTCTCCCCTAGATTGTATAGATAGCTTACACTCTGGTTAGTCTCTCCCTAGATTGTATAGATAGCTTACACTCTGGGTTAGTCTATCCCCTAGATTGTATAGATAGCTTACACTCTGGGGTAGTCTATCCCCTAGATTGTATAGATAGCTTACACTCTGGGTTAGTCTCTGCAATAGTATTTGTATAGATAGCCTTACAATCTGGGTTAGTCTGTCCATCTGATTGTATAGATAGCTTACACTCTGGGTTAGATCCTGCCCCTAGATTGTATAGATAGCTTACACTCTGGGTTTAGTCTTGTCCCCTAGATTGTATAGATAGCTTACACTCTGGGGTAGTCTCTCCCCTAGATTGTATAGATAGCTTACACTCTGGGTTAGTCTGTCCTCTAGATTGTATAGATAGCTTACACTCTGGGTTAGTCTCTCCCCTAGATTGTATAGATAGCTTACACTCTTGGTTAGTCTCTCCCCTAGATTGTATAGATAGCTTACACTCTTGGTTAGTCTCTCCCCTAGATTGTATAGATAGCTTACACTCTGGGTTAGTCTCTCTCCTAGATTGTATAGATAGCTTACACTCTGGGTTAGTCTCTCCCCTAGATTGTATAGGTAGCTTACACTCTGGGTTAGTCTCTCCCCTAGATTGTATAGATAGCTTACACTCTGGGTTAGTCTCTGCCCTAGATTATACAGATAGCTTACACTCGGGTTAGTCCTGTCCCCTAGATTGTATAGATAGCTTACACTCTGGGTAGTCTCTCCCCTAGATTGTATAGATAGCTTACACTCTGGGTTAGTCTCTCCCCTAGATTGTATAGGATAGCTTACACTCTGGGTTAGTCTGTCCCCTAGATTGTATAGATAGCTTACACTCTGGGTTAGTCTCTCCCCTAGATTGTATAGATAGCTTACACTCTGGGTTAGTCTCTCCCCTAGATTGTATAGATAGCTTACACTCTGGGTTAGTCTGTCCCCTAGATTGTATAGATAGCTTACAGTCTGGGTTAGTCTCTCCCTATATTGTATAGATAGCTTACACTCTGGGTTAGTCTCTCCCCTATATTGTATAGATAGCTTACACTCTAGGTTAGTCTGCCCCTAGATTGTATAGATAGCTTACACTCTAGGTTAGTCTGTCCCCTAGATTGTATAGATAGCTTACACTCTTGGGTAGTCTCTCCCCTAGATTGTATAGATAGCTTACACTCTGGGTTAGTCTCTCCCCTAGATTGTATAGATAGCTTACACTCTGGGTTAGTCTCTCCCCTAGATTGTATAGATAGCTTACACTCTGGGTTAGTCTCTCCCCTAGATTGTATAGATAGCTTACACTCTGGGTTAGTCTATCCGCTAGATTGTATAGATAGCTTACACTCTGGGTTAGTCTCTCCCCTAGATTGTATAGATAGCTTACACTCTGGGTTAGTCTCTCCCCTAGATTGTATAGATAGCTTACACTCTGGGTTAGTCTCTCCCCTAGATTGTATAGATAGCTTACACTCTGGGTTAGTCTCTCCCCTAGATTGTATAGATAGCTTACACTCTGGGGTAGTCTCTCCCCTAGATTGTATAGATAGCTTACACTCTGGGTTAGTCTGTCCCCTAGATTGTATAGATAGCTTACACTCTGGGTTAGTCTTTCCCTAGATTGTATAGATAGCTTACACTCTGGGTTAGTCCTCTCCCCTAGATTGTATAGATAGCTTACACTCTGGGTTAGTCTCTCCCCTAGATTGTATAGATAGCTTACACTCTGGGTTAGTCTCTCCCCTAGATTGTATAGATAGCTTACACTCTTAGTTAGCCTTTCCCCTAGATTGTATAGATAGCTTACACTCTGGGTTAGTCTGTCCCCTAGATTGTATAGATAGCTTACACTCTGGGTTAGTCTCTCCCCTAGATTGTATAGGTAGCTTACACTCTAGGTTATTCTCTCCCCTAGATTGTATAGATAGCTTACACTCTGTGGTAGTCTCTCCCCTAGATTGTATAGATAGCTTACACTCTGGGTTAGTCTCTCCCCTAGATTGTATAGATAGCTTACACTCTAGGTTAGTCTGTCCCCTAGATTGTATAGATAGCTTACACTCTGGGTTAGTCTCTCCCCTAGATTGTATAGATAGCTTACACTCTTGGTTAGTCTCTCCCCTAGATTGTATAGATAGCTTACACTCTGGGTTAGTCTCTCCCCTAGATTGTATAGATAGCTTACACTCTGGGTTAGTCTCTCCCCTAGATTGTATAGATAGCTTACACTCTGGGTTAGTCTGTCCCCTAGATTGTATAGATAGCTTACACTCTGGGTTAGTCTCTCCCCTAGATTGTATAGATAGCTTACACTCTGGGTTAGTCTCTCCCCTAGATTGTATAGATAGCTTACACTCTGGGTTAGTCTCTCCCCTAGATTGTATAGATAGCTTACACTCTGGGTTAGTCTCTCCCCTAGATTGTATAGATAGCTTACACTCTGGGTTAGTCTCTCCCCTAGATTGTATAGATAGCTTACACTCTAGGTTAGTCTGTCCCCTAGATTGTATAGATAGCTTACACTCTTGGTTAGTCTGTCCCCTAGATTGTATAGATAGCTTACACTCTAGGTTAGTCTGTCCCCTAGATTGTATAGATAGCTTACACTCTAGGTTAGTCTGTCCCCTAGATTGTATAGATAGCTTACACTCTTGGTTAGTCTCTCCCCTAGATTGTATAGATAGCTTACACTCTGGGTTAGTCTCTCCCCTAGATTGTATAGATAGCTTACACTCTGGGTTAGTCTCTCCCCTAGATTGTATAGATAGCTTACACTCTAGGTTAGTCTATCCCCTAGATTGTATAGACAGCTTACACTCTAGGTTAGTCTCTCCCCTAGATTGTGTGCCCGCTCCGTGGCGAAGGTATTACGGACACAGTTCGTGATCTTGCATACCGCGTTTGAAATATAGCTGCGGTCGATTTGGCAGCAAACCGCCTTGCATTGTGTTATTATACAATGGTATGTGCGCCGGCCTCTGAGAAAGCAATGGCAAACTACAGAACGTGAACTTGCCGAAAGATCAAAAACAGCCAAACAATGACGGGGTTTATTGCGATGTCCTGTAAAGGATATGCAACTAACTTTTGACCAGAATGTAAAGATAGGTACCACTCTTGTTTAGTCTGCCCCTAGATTGTAAAGATAGGTACCACTCTTGTTTAGTCTGCCCCTAGATTGTAAAGATAGGTACCACTCTTGTTTAGTCTTCCCCTAGATTGTAAAAATAGTTTCCACTCTTGTTTTGTCTTTCACTACATTGTAGAGATATGTTACATTCTAGTTATGTCTTCCCTCATGTTCCATAAATTGTAAAGATAGTCCACAATCTTATTTAGTCTTCCTTCGTGAACCCTAGATTAAAGAAATAGCCTGCAATCAGGCATCGTCTTCCGTTTTGAAACCAGGATTGTAGATATGTACAGCATGGACAGTAAGAACAGAGACAGGAGACTTTAAACAAAAAGAGAGTCCGGAAGATGTCAAAAAACACAACGACATATGATATATAGTATTAGCTGTAAGAAAAGAGCATGAGGCAGTGCAAATCACCAGTACAAACGACATACAGTATGGATGTAAGAAGAGGAGCCGAAAGATGTGCACAAAACCGACCATCAATGACATAGAGCATGGGCTCTAAGACAAGCGCTGGAGGCAGTGAACACACATTACGAGCAACGGCATACAGCAATGACTGTAAGAAGAGTAGGAAGCGGTGGAGAAACACGGCGACTAACGACATACATCAAGGACTATAAGAAGCGAGTAGGAAGCGGTGGAGAAACACGGCGACTAACGGCATCCAGCATGGACTATAATGAACATGGAGAAGAAAGAGTAGCAGATAGGTAACCGGGTGCCCACATCTAGTGCGCGACAACCGCAATGTTACGGCTGATCATTTATTTATTACCAGCGTCTGGGAGGGAGGAAATTGACTGCAGGCACTGAGGGAATACACCCGAAAGGTTTCCACGGCTCTGGGGAAAAGTAGCGTGTTTCAGATAGTGTTGGTTGGTGCGAGGTCAAGTCTTACTGGTGTGTTCTTGGATTGCTGCTGTCATCAATCAGTTTTTCAGTTTCTGGTGCCATCAGTCATCTATCAGCTGATGATGTCATCAATCATCTTTTAATTGTTAGTATCATCACTTATTTTCAACTGCTGCTGTCATCAATCATTTTTCAGTTGCTGGTGTCATCAGTCATCTTTCAATTGTTGGGTGTCATCAGTCATCTTTCAGCTGTTGCTGTCATCAACCATCTTTCAATTGTTGGTGTCATCATTCATCTTTCAGCTGTTGCTGTCATCAACCATCTTACAATTGTTGGTGTCATCATTCATCTTTCAGCTGTTGCTGTCATCAACTATCTTTCAATTGTTAGTGTCATCATTCATCTTTCAGCTGTTGCTGTCATCAACTATCTTTCAATTGTTAGTGTCATCAATCATTTGTTTCTTCAGTTGTTGATGTTATCAATTATTTTTCAGTTGTTGGTGTCATCAATCATTTTTCAGTTGTTGATGTCATCAATTATTTTTCAGTTGTTGATGTCATCAATTATTTTTCAGTTGTTGGTGACATCAATCATTTTTCAGTTGTTGATGTCATCAATTATTTTTCAATTGTTGGTGTCATCAATAATATTTCAATTGTTGGTGTCATCAACCATCTTTCAATTGTTGGTGTCATAAATCATCTTTCAATCGCTGGTGTCATCAATCATCTTTCAATCGCTGGTAGCATCAGTCATTATTTAGTGATCTGTGGATACGTACTACATACATGTGCATTGAGGTCCATGTTTTGTGTACAAGTACTTGAGTTAGAAGTTCTTGCACTATTTTCTATGTACAAGTACTCGAGTTAGGAGTTCGTGCACTATGTCCTATGTACAAGTACCTGAGTTAGGAGTTCGTTCGTGCACTATGTTCAATGTACAAGTACTCGTGTTAGAAGTTCTTGCACTATGTTCTATGTACAAATACTCATGTTAGAAGTTCTTGCACTATGTTCTATGTACAAGTACCTGAGTTAGGAGTTCTTGCACTATGTTCAATGTACAAGTACTCATGTTAGGAGTTCTTGCACTATGTTCAATGTACAAGTACTCATGTTAGGAGTTCTTGCACTATGTTCAATGTACAAGTACTCATGTTAGGAGTTCTTGCACTATGTTCTATGTACAAGTACTCATGTTAGGAGTTCTTGCACTATGTTCAATGTACAAGTACTCATGTTAGGAGTTCTTGCACTATGTTCAATGTACAAGTACTCGAGTTAGGAGTTCTTGCACTATGTTCAATGTACAAGTAATCATGTCAGGAGTTCTTGCACTATGTTCAATGTACAAGTACTCATGTTAGGAGTTCTTGCACTATGTTCAATGTACAAGTACTCATGTTAGGAGTTCTTGCACTATGTTCAATGTACAAGTACTCATGTTAGGAGTTCTTGCACTATGTTCTATGTACAAGTACTCGAGTTAGGAGTTCTCTGCTCCATGTTATGTGTACAATAACCCAAGTTATGTGTTGTGATTTCTATGTTCTGCTTAAAGACACTCAATGACCTATGTACAGTGCTCCATTTTCTGTGCACACGTAGTCGTGTTACATACACTGTGCTCCATGTCCTGTACACAAGTACTCCATGCTGTATGTTCTGTGCTCTATGTCCTGTGCACAAGTACTCCATGCTGCATGTTCTGTACTCCATGTCATGTGCACAAGTACTCCATGCTGTATGTTCTGTGCTCCATATCTTGTGCACAAGTACTCGATGCTACAAGGTGCTCCATGTCCTGTGCACAAGTACTCCATGCTATATGTTCTGTGCTCCATGTGCTCTGCACGACTACACCGTATTATGTTCCTCAGTGCTATATGTCCTGCGCTTCGTGCACTGGGTACAAGTACTACATGTCATATGCACTGTACTCCAATCTCTGTGTACTGTGATCCGATACATGTGTGAAGTGTAACGTATCAGGTACTACTTCAAGATTACCGTACCTTAGACGGATGCTTCTTCTAGCCACACATCAGTCTGTCCCTGCCAGCCACTCTTCCATGACAACACAAACAGCTCCATGTGGATCCTGAGACATTTGAACAGCCCGTGCCTGTCACTCGCGAATGACCTCTCAGATATCAAGCTCTCGGCGCCCTACAGTCACTCGACGTGTGCTTGAGATACCGGGTCATCAGTGGTTAGTTAGGGAGTCTCCGAGGCGATGGCCGTGGGTTCGATTCTGCACTACGTCGTTCTGTTCACGAGTGCAGTTTTCTAGGAGACACCGTGGGGTCGTCGCTGGAGCTACGGATCTCGTGCTTTGTGAGGCTTTCGACGCCCTGTGGAAAGAGACCGAGCCATATGGGATACAACCAGGTGCAATGAAGTCGATTATGTTATGTTTTAAATCCTGTTTCCAGTGGTCAGTTGAAGGACACAAGTACAATAAACACCCCCAACTCCACAACATTGCGGCTGGTTGGAAATATCGTTACATGTTGTGGCATAACGCAGCCAACATTATTCATCTTATCAACAAATGCCGCAAAAAGAGGAAACAACATTAAAAGAAATTGACTTCACAAACGCAATTGGAGATTGGGACGTAAAACTTAACATCGAAACTGGAACTGAACAAGTGACAAATGACGTGGATTCTTAGAAGGATTTCATCAGACCAAGCTCGGAAAATCATTGGACGAAAAAACCACCTGACCCGCCTTCGCGCCAGTGCATAATTAACATATATCCCCATTTCATCAGAAATGTTAATCAGCCGCACTTTTGTCTGAATTCGCTCCATGGACGGAGGTGAGAAGAGTGTGTGATCAAAAATTCAATGGACAAGGCAAAAGTCTGGATCCGAGGTACGTTTGTTAGCCCTTGATTAGACTAAGAACCCGATGTATCAAGTGTCAAGTAACGTAAACCCATGTTTGTGATGTCAATTGAAATGTATGATTATTAATTAAAACCTCAGAAATGTAAAAATGCTCGACTGTAGATTCTAATGACGCAAAGCCATTCCCGGGCAGAATATTCTCTTCGATGAAACTACAATCTCTGATATTCTTAGAGATAATTATTAACTTTAAGAAGTGCATTCCACTATTACATTCTATTCTAAACAACTGTGAGAGGTGATGATTCGAAAGCAATCTTGTGCATTTCACCAGAAACAGGATGCTATCACTGTCTACAGCTGAAATGACAGTTCGTGTACTAGAACAAGTGCCTTGTTCTAAAACAGACTTATCTATGCCTATTTACAATCTAGAAAGCTGAAAGTGAAATCAATCTTTCCTTTCTCCTTTGTCTATAGAAATAATAGGGTTTGGCGAAATAAATATTTATATTTATGTCAAATTTAATTAGATAAGAGCACTTAGGAACTGCAATACATGAGAAAGTTGTGCTTCGCGGAACACCACCACGCGAAGTGAACGTAACTCATTACTCAACATAACTTAAAACACAACACCACTCATCACCACACAACACAACACTCAACATCACAACAACAACAGGTAATGGAAGAGAGTTATTGGACACAACAAGAAGAAGAAGTAGTTAATTGGGAAAACACAGAGAATTATTTATACACATTGTGAACACCATTGAGTAGAAGAAATGTTATAAATGTATGTCATTTATTTACATGCATCTTGACACCTTCTCACTCTTGTCATTGTCTCACTGTACACGTTCACTGACCCCAGGTCAAATGAAGACTTACACACAGCAGGAACAAGTTGATACAAGGCGTACACAGTGTGATAAACTCTGACCACCCCAAATTAACCCAACACTAGCTTAGAGAAAAAGAGGGGGAGGGGAACTAGTTCCTACTTCAGGAATTTAGGTTCTTTTACCTACTTTTAAAAGATTGTATTTGGTAGGATTGTATATATTTATGTGAATACTCATCAGTGATCTTGGTGGCTACATACCAACAACCACCCAACACATCAGCCAATTTAACCACCTAAATCAGACCTGAGAGAGGGAAGCCGAGAGAGGATGAACCACAAGTGAGATGGAGGATGACTTCGCTATGAGCAGAGCATGGGGAGGCCTTCAGTGGAGCTATAAGGGCAGACCTGACGTGGATCCATCAGTCAATGAACCCTGGCTTACCTAATCTTCCAGTCACCAGGTTACATTTTCCTTGGTCGAACCCACACCCAATTTCAGGAAAAACTGATAAATATTATGGTTGAGACACCACTATCATACTTAATATGTACAACATCAAAATGTTTACTATGTTTTCACACTTGTTGACATCTCATATATTGATGCTTGTTATTGATTGTCTGGGACAATGGTCCAATGTGCAACTGTTCTATTACTTGGTGTAAATCACAATAGAGATGTATGTACTGACCAGAAGGCTCAGGCCAGTCAATAAATGATTAACATGAATTGACCTTCTGTTAATTTGTCAAGTTCAAACCTATCTGTCAACTACTTCTTTGTGCATCATGTTGTCAAAATCTAATGTGATTGATTATGTGTTTGATTGTTAAAAGATAAATTAACTCATAATGACTTACTAAAGGGGGAAATAAAAGACTCTATACCTATAACCTGCTCAACATCCATGTGTTCTTCATCTAAATCAGGCTGAGAAAATTCTCCTGACTTTCCTCAGATTTGATAAACTAAAAGGGGGCTCCAGAGCTATCAGAATCATTGGAGAAGGGGCAGATTCCCAATTAGTAAATTACCATTCTTACCAGGGCCATAATCTATATCTCCTAGACAATACTTAACAAAACGAGGCCTGCAGATAACTCAAGGTTCATATTCTGGGGTTATTGAAGATAGAAGAGGATGGGGCTCTACATCTTTTGTTAGAGATGGGGCATGCACTACAGTGATCTCCCACTCCCTTCAAAAATATATGACATATTGTGGGCTAAGTCCTGGATGGTTCCCATATATTAACCTTTAAACAATCACACAAAATACATGCATACAGTTATCTTTAGATTTTGAACATTGTCATTTTCTAGAATGTTTAACAGATACCATGTGGGGGATTGATTGACAGCCACATGATATGAATGACATTTATAGATAAATAAGATAGGTGACTAATCTTTACTCCTGGAGAAGGAGCCATGTTCATATATTGCTTCTACTTTAGAAAGAGGTACTCCAGGTGAAATATATAGTGTGTATCTACTCTACCAACACTACTTCTCTTCCAGAGAAGGTGTTCTATTCCTGTGAAGTCTGAACTTAACAGCATTTCATCAACCACCGGAAAATCTTATCCGTTGGGAAACCTCTGTCTAATTTCAGATTCTTTTCTTTACTAGGAATTAATTGTGGTTACTTCAGTGCCTGCTGCCTTTGGCTTTTCCAGCATTGACAGACAGACATAACATAGGGTGTTTTTAATATTGCACATGCTCTGTTGTATCTTTGCAGATCAGGGACTGACAAGCGTACGCGGATCAGACTAGCTGCAATTATATTGTTAATCAGAGCACAGCAATAAAATCTAGACATGGCGGAAACTGCAAAGTTTAGAGCCCAAATAACAGAAACAGGTAGGGAATGCGGTTAGATGGCCTTGAGCTAGCTAACTATGTTTCGGATGCATTTGACAAAAGGGAAAGACTGCAAGCTGAATTGGCTAAGAAAGAAAAACAGCTTCAGGCTGAATTGGAGGAGAAAGAGAAACGATTTCAAGCAGAATTGGAGGAGAAAGAGAAACGACTACAGGCTGAAATGGAAGATAAGGAGAGAGAGCGTCAACACCAACTGGAGTTGAGGAGAATGGAGATTGAAGTGGAGATCCGGAGAATAGAGAAAGGGAGTGGTCCTACACCCTCAACCTCATCAGGATCGCCAGTGACAGAACCACCTCACGTCTCTCAACTTAATTCAGGAGCTATGTCATTTCCTCTGGACCCCTTTAATGAACAGACTGACCACATCGAAGGATTTTTATCACGCTTCGAGGCAATGGCTGTCAGCTGTGGGCTTGAAGAGAGTAGATGGGCGACGAAGTTAGCGCAAGCCTTAAGATCCACGGCGTATGAAGTGTTCTCAAGACTCACTAGAGAGGAACAACAGAACTACACAACACTCAAGACGGCACTCTTAAGCCGATTCGAAGTGGACGCCGAATCTTATAAACTCAGGTTCAAAGCCGCAAGGAAGGAACCGGGTGAGAGCTACGCACAACTAGTCGAAAGACTGAAGTCATACATACAAAGATGGACCTGCTTGGGAGGATTTGAGGACAATTATGAAGGACTCCGTGAAATGATTATCATTGATCAGATCAAGGGGAAAATGCAGAACGAAATGAAGGCATTCCTAACCCAAAACGGGGCTGACCGCCTGGAAACTATAATCATCCTGGCAGAGAGATTTGAGAAATCTCAAAAGGAGATGGGAGGAAAGGGACGTTCGAACAACACCCCCTCTCAAAACAAAACTCCACAGCCAAAAGAGGGTGAAAACACTGTAGCCACCGGGAAAAAGGGGAAATCCCCGAAAAACACTCAACACTCAGTCCAAACAGCGCCGAAGGAGGACAAACCATTCTGTACTCATTGCAAAATTAAAGGTCACACATTTCAGAGTTGCAGAAAGAAGCCACCTCCACACACAGCGGCATGTTTGGCCAACCGAAAAGAGAGAAAAGTGAGCACTGGTGAAACGTCCAAACAGACACCTCATCAAGACACAGCATCTCGTATTCCGGTTGTAGAATCCATCTTGCTAAATGGATTCCAAACGACCTGTTTATATGATACTGGATTATCGTATGACTGTGTTGTTTCATCATCCTTAGTTCACCCTGAACAGGTGACAGAGGAAATAGTGGAATTGCAGGGACCACTGAAGAGTTCAACAAATATGTCTCTTCCAGTGGCAAAAGTGAACATAGCCTCGCGGTATGTCACCGGGACGATCAAGGCAGCAATCTTGGACGATCCGATATATCCTGTAATCCTCGGGTGTAGATTTATCGTTCTAGGAGAACCTGTTCAACCTGTGGCGATGGCGACCATGACCACTCGATCACAGGCAACAAAAACTCCAGAATCAACTACGCCAATCCCTCGAACGGAGGAACTGAAGAGGGCACAAGCAGCCGACAGCACCTTGGAACCCTGCTTCAGAAAACTGCCAAAATCACATTTACCTCTACGTAAAGGTGATCTGTTCATGAAGTCAGCACTTCTTTACAGAAAAGCAGGACGAGCTGGACAAGAGTTTAATCAACTTGTTGTACCGACTCAATACAGGACTCAGATCTTAGAGATGGGTCACAGTCTACCATTCAGTGGGCACATGGGTATCAACGCTACTACACAGCGGATTACCACTCACTACTTTTGGCCAGGGATGAACTCAGACATACAACGGTTTGTAAAATCATGCCCACAGTGTCAGAAAGTATCACCAAAACACCGGACACCACCGGCAATGTTGGGTGAATCGCCAATCACTGGAATTCCATTTGAGAAAGTGGCAGTAGACATAATCGGACCTCTTTCAGCAACGAAGAGGCGAAACCGATTCATATTAACGCTTGTGGACACAACAACCATGTGGGCCGAAGCAGTTCCTATGCCCAGCTGTGACTCCAAACACGTCGCTGATGCATTATTAGGAATATTCACACGTCTAGGATTCCCACAAAGGATCTTGACGGACAACGGTTCACAGTTTCGTGGTAAACTCATGGAAGAGACCTTCAGACTTTTTCATGCACGCCATATCTTCAGTTCACCATATCACCCTCAGTCAAATGGACTTGTGGAAAGGTGGAACGGGACATTGATTAGTATCCTGCGCAAAATTGCCCAGGAGAAGACAGAGGATTGGGACTTGTATTTACCCGCAGCTTTATTCGCTTACAGGGAAGTACCCCATCACTCAACAGGTTTTGCTCCAGCCACACTGTTGTTTGGACGACCGATCAAGGGACCACTGGAGGCGTTACTCCGAACGTGGACTGATAATACTACAGATGATACAGTCGTGACTGCATCAACATATGTTGCCGAGTTGAAAAATCGTTTACAACACAGTTGGAAACAAGCGAATGTCAATCTACGTCAAGCCAGACGAAGAATTGCTCGTAACTTCAACCGCAAGGCAAAGGATAGAGAGTTAGAGGTAGGAGAGAAGGTGATGTTGCTGCTTCCAACCAGTCAGAATAAGCTGCAAATCGGATGGAGAGGACCTTATGTAGTGACGGAGAAGATCTCACGTACCAACTACAGAATTTCAGTCAAAGGCAAGATGAAAGTATTTCACATAAACCTCTTGAAGAAATATCATGAAAGACCCTCAACCACCGAACCTGCACATCTGATGGCCATGAGTGTGGCTACTGAAGTCGAAGAAGGATCAACAATGGGAGTCGAGTGCCAACTGCAAGCCAAAGAGACCTTTAAGGATGTGGAAATCAATCCCAACTTAACAAAGGATCAGCAAAAGCAGATTAGGGAACTTATGGCAAAATATGCAGAAGTACTTACTGATAAGCCAGGAAGAACTGATTTGGAGGAATTTGACATGAAGTTAAATGACACAGTGCCTGTGCGAGTCAAGACTTACCCAGTTCCTTATGCAAAGCAAAAGACTTTAGAGGAAGAAATACAACAGCTGCTCACCGCAGGAATAATCTCACCATCTGAATCACCTTACAGTGCTAGCGTCGTCTTATTGAGAAAGCCAAGCGGAGAACATAGATTGTGCATCGATTATCGACAGCTCAATGCTATAACTGAATTCCAAGCAGAACCTCTGCCGGATCAGAATAAACTCTTCACAGCACTCAACCGAGCTAAGTACTTTACTAGGATTGATCTCAGTAAGGGATATTACCAGATTCCTGTAAAACCGGAAGTTAGACCATGGTTAGCTTTCAGCACGCCTGGAGGACACTATGAGTTCAACGTTCTTCCATTCGGATTAAGTAATGCTCCCAGCGTCTTTACACGTATGATGAGAAAATTACTTGACCCACTACAGCATCCAGACATCAGTCACTTCATGGATGACATCCTGATCGCAACTGAAACATTTGAAGAGCATGTAGAAACCCTGCATCTTTTGTTCAGGCGCCTCAGAGAAACTGGATTGACGGCTAGACCAAAGAAGTGTCAGATAGGATTCCAAGAATTGGACTTTCTAGGTCATAAGATATCTCATGGACTGATAACTCCACAAGAGGGAAATGTGGACAAACTCCAGAGAGCACCTCGTCCAAAAACAAAGAAGGATGTAAGATCATTTGTATCCTTATGTGGATTCTATCAAAAATACATCAAGGACTTCAATACTCTGTCAGCACCTTTAACGGATCTTACCAAAAAGGGGAAACCAGAGAAAGTCACTTGGTCAGCTGACTGTGAGAGAGCTTTCACAGCACTAAAGCAGGCATTAACTGCTCATCCAGTCTTACATCTACCAGACCTCGACCAACCATTCGTGCTGCGCACCGATGCCAGTAACATAGGAATTGGGGCAACGCTGTTGCAGAGAAAGGGAGATGTAACATCAGAGCTATTCCCTGTAGCCTATGCTAGCAGGAAATTGAATGCAGCAGAGAGAAATTACAGTACTATCGAGAGAGAATGTCTTGCGCTCGTATGGAGTGTACAGAAATTTCAAGCATACCTATATGGCAAACATTTCACAGTGCAATGTGACCATCAACCACTCATGTTTCTCACAGCATCTAAGACTCTGAATGCCCGACTTATGAGATGGTCGCTGCTTCTTCAACCTTAATCGTTCCAGGTTGAATATGTTCCTGGGAAAATGAATGTGGGAGCGGACTTCCTGAGTCGACACCCAGTGCCTGATGAACCAGGTCAATCAGATGCAGAAGAGAATACAAGGGAGGACAAATGGGAACAGCTTGATAACTGAAAATGTTGGAAACATAGTTCCATACCATAGAACAATCTGGAGTGGGGCCATGTGGCATAACGCAGCCAACATTATTCATCTTATCAACAAATGCCGCAAAAAGAGGAAACAACATTAAAAGAAATTGACTTCACAAACGCAATTGGAGATTGGGACGTAAAACTTAACATCGAAACTGGAACTGAACAAGTGACAAATGACGTGGATTCTTAGAAGGATTTCATCAGACCAAGCTCGGAAAATCATTGGACGAAAAAACCACCTGACCCGCCTTCGCGCCAGTGCATAATTAACATATATCCCCATTTCATCAGAAATGTTAATCAGCCGCACTTTTGTCTGAATTCGCTCCATGGACGGAGGTGAGAAGAGTGTGTGATCAAAAATTCAATGGACAAGGCAAAAGTCTGGATCCGAGGTACGTTTGTTAGCCCTTGATTAGACTAAGAACCCGATGTATCAAGTGTCAAGTAACGTAAACCCATGTTTGTGATGTCAATTGAAATGTATGATTATTAATTAAAACCTCAGAAATGTAAAAATGCTCGACTGTAGATTCTAATGACGCAAAGCCATTCCCGGCAGAATATTCTCTTCGATGAAACTACAATCTCTGATATTCTTAGAGATAATTATTAACTTTAAGAAGTGCATTCCACTATTACATTCTATTCTAAACAACTGTGAGAGGTGATGATTCGAAAGCAATCTTGTGCATTTCACCAGAAACAGGATGCTATCACTGTCTACAGCTGAAATGACAGTTCGTGTACTAGAACAAGTGCCTTGTTCTAAAACAGACTTATCTATGCCTATTTACAATCTAGAAAGCTGAAAGTGAAATCAATCTTTCCTTTCTCCTTTGTCTATAGAAATAATAGGGTTTGGCGAAATAAATATTTATATTTATGTCAAATTTAATTAGATAAGAGCACTTAGGAACTGCAATACATGAGAAAGTTGTGCTTCGCGGAACACCACCACGCGAAGTGAACGTAACTCATTACTCAACATAACTTAAAACACAACACCACTCATCACCACACAACACAACACTCAACATCACAACAACAACAGGTAATGGAAGAGAGTTATTGGACACAACAAGAAGAAGAAGTAGTTAATTGGGAAAACACAGAGAATTATTTATACACATTGTGAACACCATTGAGTAGAAGAAATGTTATAAATGTATGTCATTTATTTACATGCATCTTGACACCTTCTCACTCTTGTCATTGTCTCACTGTACACGTTCACTGACCCCAGGTCAAATGAAGACTTACACACAGCAGGAACAAGTTGATACAAGGCGTACACAGTGTGATAAACTCTGACCACCCCAAATTAACCCAACACTAGCTTAGAGAAAAAGAGGGGAGGGGAACTAGTTCCTACTTCAGGAATTTAGGTTCTTTTACCTACTTTTAAAAGATTGTATTGGTAGGATTGTATATATTTATGTGAATACTCATCAGTGATCTTGGTGGCTACATACCAACAACCACCCAACACATCAGCCAATTTAACCACCTAAATCAGACCTGAGAGAGGGAAGCCGAGAGAGGATGAACCACAAGTGAGATGGAGGATGACTTCGCTATGAGCAGAGCATGGGGAGGCCTTCAGTGGAGCTATACGGGCAGACCTGACGTGGATCCATCAGTCAATGGACCCTGGCTTACCTAATCTTCCAGTCACCAGGTTACATTTTCCTTGGTCGAACCCACACCCAATTTCAGGAAAAACTGATAAATATTATGGTTGAGACACCAGTAGTAGGTTACGTCCTAACTGATTATGATTTCAGGAGTAATCCTTAGGATTGACCTAGTAAAATCCTTATATAAAAAGTATAGCTCCTGAGCCGTGACGTCAAAAAGCGACTCCTTCGGGGCAAGGGATATAACTCAGGAATACATAACTTAATGCTTTCTTGCGTTATTACCTCCCCTTTTTTGGGTTGAGAATTTTATTTATTTATTTATTTTTTTAATGTAATGATTACTGTTAATTATTGTTGTAGTGGGCGGGGCGTAAAAACTAACAGCATGTAATTGAATGTGTATTAGGGTTACAGTGCTCTTCCTCGGTTTCTTTCCCTTTTATTTTTCTCATCTATTTTATCTATATAGGGCCGGGCGTAAGACTATCAACAATACATTGGGGCTGTGTAAGGTTTAGGGGTACAGTGTATCTCCGCGGGAGCGTCTAGGGTGCGGGTGAACGTAGGGTGGGCGTGCCGGGGTGGGGTGCGAAGGGGGCGGCGCATGGGGTGGGACGAGGGGGGTTCGAACCCACGAGCCGCGCCGAGTGTCATAGGAAAACCGTGATAAGTAAAAGGTAAGTAGGGTTGGTATATGGTATGTAGAGAGTCGTAACGGTTTATTCACTATCATCATACGAGTTACAAATGAAAACCTTAAAAAGGTAAGGATGGCCGATAGTATTGAATGTAGTGAGTATGGATTAGTGAAATTCGTTGTTAAGAGGTGAGTGAGTGGAGGAAAGGTTAGATAAGTACTTCTGATCCTTGTTACGGGGTAGACGAGGGGCAGGGTTGCTAGATAAATACTCCGACAGCAATATTAGAACAACCGAGGTTAAGGCTCATAGTAAAAGCTGAAGCATGAACTCATAGTCGGCTGACTTGAAGGTGAGCTCCTGGGTGACTCAGAGCAAGGCGATGTAGGCGGTGAACATGATTGAACGTATTCAGCCATGTTTTGGGGAAAACATGAATGACTCATCGTGACCTAACCACGGTATACATGCCCAGACATGTTTTTGGGGGTGGGACTGTAAACACTCTAAATCAACGCATGGTAAGACCACTGTATAACGATACAAACCTCTGACTATACATGTTTTAATGAGAATATCTAGGTGTTTTACTGTATACGTCTAACCGGATTGCACTGGTTGTTGTATAGTTTGACTCAACGTCATTATAAAGGAGCTCAAATGTCGGCTAAGGACACTGTGTTTGCAACAAGGGCTATCGAAAATACCTCACTAAAGAAACAGCTGTGGTAAGTAGAGTGTCATATACAGAGTCGCTATACGATGTAGTAGTCTCTAAGATCATACCAGCATAATACAACGGCGATAAATACTAGCTAGTAGTCGGCAAACTGACGCTCTTACCACGGAAATTAACGCTATACTAGTGTACTGTGGTGAATACGGGTTTATACAATAATAATATATGTAGATGACTACTGAAAGCACAAGTGACCTACTAACCACTTTGTGTCAATCTATGTGAGTGTCTGTATTCTCGGTCGTCCTTATGTTGTCTATGATGTAGGGTAAGTGATGGTAGATGATGTGGTGTATTCTAACTATGTAATGTATACATATGAACAAGTGTGTTTTTCACTAAAGTATATCACCCATGTTTTTTTATGTTTTCCGTTTTCTGTTCACTAAAAGTATCCTGATTCTGGTTCGACAGATTTGAACATAAGAGGAGACACATCAACCACGCAGTGTTGGAGCAACGCAATTCTGTCACTCACAGAGGTATGTGTAGTAGGGGGATCAAGTCATCTACTTGTCTCTCCTATCTCCACTAAGTGTATTGAACAATGTAAGACGAGGATCTATGGTCACTAATTACGTAGCCAGCCACAAGGACGTCATCTTTCTGCGCACTAACTTATGCATATGCAACAGGATGTATCATGTATTCAACTATTCAGTATTTATGGATCATATTTCCGCTCATTAAAGTACACTGGTTCTCCAGTGTGAAAAGGCGGTGACACAAAATGAGCTGTCTGAGTGAAAAACTTGCAGCCACAGGACAACTTATAGTCATTCTCTGTGGTCACTAATGTATCAATGTAAATCACTAAGATACACGGTCTCAAAATAATGTGTCTCTTCACATTGTACCAAAGCTACATAAAAATCAAATATGTGGTGTCAAATTCATGTAAATCTTACAATATGATATCCCTTGTGTAAAAATCTTTATCGTTTCACCAGAGTGAAAATTTGCTGACATAACCAGGAAGAATCTACCTTACTGAGGTACATACCAGAAAAAGAAAAGCTCTGACAGTCTACCACAAATTATTGGTCGGCATTCACCATTGTTTTTCACTAAAGGAGCAACACTAAATATTTCACTCCTAGGTATTAGGGGGCATATTCACCTTTGCTCATTAGTATAGTACACCTTGATATGCCATATAAATAACACAAAGAACAGCATTACGAAACAAGCCGCTGCTAGCACAAGAGGAAAAGCATATAGTCATGGAGAAGACCCATTGTATGGACGGGATCAACAGAAACAAATAAATATTTTACTACAAGGGACAGCAAAAGATCAAAATATTCCTTTTAATATGTCTTAAAAGTTATGTGATATGAAATAATTTCTGTAGATATACTATAGTCATGATTGTCTTATGGTTGTGAAAAAATGTAAAATATAATGATTTTACCCTTCTTCACAGCTATTTGGCGACCAGTGCTTACAACGACTTGCGAAAACGTGAAAAAAACTACAGGAAGCTACACAAAACATATTGTGGTTGATCACTATACCTTAGTCATTACAGCGACACGAGATTATTGCGCTGTCACTGAATCGTTATCTAATACCACAAGCGATAACTGTGTTGGATAATATTGTCGTAGTATCACAACTCACACATCAGCTACTGGAACCAACTTATTGCTTTATCACCGTATCATCAAATACTACTACATTTTTTCTATCATGATGGCCACCAGTCAGAAAAATAGCTATCTATGTCACACCTGTGGTAAAAACTTTACAAAAAACCGCAATCTTACACGTCACATTAACACCGCACACAAAACCACAACTCATACATGCCACCTCTGTGGCAATCTATACAACAGAAAAGACAACCTAGAAATACCATATAAAAACACATCACCAGACTTCATCAACAACAACACCCGCAGCAAGCACGGACACTACACCATCAACAGCAAACACGAACAATACACTCTCAACAACAAACACGGATACTACACCCGCATCATGCAAAAGAAAAGCATCCAGCAGACACACAACCATCAAAAAACCATAAACACGATAACGAGCAAGTGGTCAGCAGAGGAAGCCGACATAGAGATAGATGAGGAAGTAGAGATAGATGAGGAACTAAAGACCTTAGACAAACTCCCCGACGACGACGACATCCAACAGACATATAGAGACAACTGGGCAGCCCTTAGGACACATCAGAACATCAACAAACATATATCGACCTACAACTTTTTTCACCGACCAGACGCAGTACAACCAATAGACTGGACCGAGACATTAAAACCAGTATTTAGTAGTCAGACATGCCGCTTTAAGGTAAATTATAGCCATCACATGATTTTAAGACATAAGGAAACGAAAGAACTTAGATTTTACCATTCATCATCAAACAACGCCTGTGAACTCGACGTACCCTTTTTAGTAAACAACGAGCAAGACTTTGATGACTTTACAGCCATAGTCCAGGATAGTGACATGTTCAATAACGCCCTACACAACAGACCCGACACTAAGTACCTGGTAGAGACAATACCCGCGACTAGTTTCTATGTATATCACATCACTGAACATCCGATAGGTAGCTGAAGCATTTCGTATAATGACATTATGTTTTGATATTTTTTTCTTGTTAAAAAAGTACTGTAAATAAACAGGTATAAACTATAACAGTGTGTTGTTTGTTGATTTCCTTTCGTGTTGACGGTGTATATAGTTGCCATGTGGTGAGAAAATGTTACATATTGAGGACAAAGTCAAGAAATATGTCAATAACACTAAGAAAAAGGGTAACCAAAATATAAAAAAAGGCTGACCAAATTCAGAAATATCTCGACCAAACTCATGAAAAGTAGGAAAATTGTTAGTCAAATGTGAAAAATATGGTTCAAGTAGGAAATCATGTTAGCCAAAGGTGAAAACTATTGACCAAGTAAAGAAACTTCTCAGCTAAACTCATAAAAAGTAGGACAAATTTGATAGCCAAAGGGGAAAATGGTGGCCGTATACAGAAATATCTCGACCAAACATACAAAAAGTAGGAAAATATGTCGACTAAAGTAGGAACATTTGTTAGCCAAAGATGAAAAATATTGGTCAAGTAAAGAAATATCGCATCCAAACTATTAAAATGTAGGAAACTTTATTAACCAAATGTGAAAAATATTGTCCAAGTAAAGACATGTTTCAACTAATCTTATAAATATGTCGTCCAAACTTATAAACATTAGGAAAATGTGTTAACCAAATGTGAAAAATATTGTCCAAGTAAAGACATGTTTCAACTAATCTTATAAATATGTCGTCCAAACTTATAAATATTAGGAAAATGTGTTAACCAAAGGGGAAAAATATTGGCCAAATGGAGAAATATCTCAACCATACTTATGAAAAGGAGGAAATGTGTTAACCTAATGAGAAAAATATCGCCCAAGTGAAGAAAAATGTTACACAAAACTTATAAAACTTAGGAAAATGTGTTAACGTAATGAGAAAATATCGACCAATTGAAGAAAAAAAGTTACACAAAACTTATAAAACTTAGGGAAATGTGTTAACCTAATGAGAAAAATATTGACCAAGTAAAGAAAAACGTTCACCAAACTTCTGAAAAGTAAGAAAATTTGTTAACCAAAAGGGAAACATATATGGGCTAAACTATGAAATATGTTGACCGAAGTAAGAAAATGTGTTAACCAAATGGGAAAAAATATTGGCCAAGTGGAGAAATATCTCAACCATACTTATGAAAAGGAGGAAAATGTGTTAACCTAATGAGAAAAAATATCGCCTAAGTGAAGAAAAATGTTACACAAAACTTATAAAACTTAGGAAAATGTGTTAACGTAATGAGAAAAATATCACCCAATTGAAGAAAAAAGTTACACAAAACTTATAAAACTTAGGGAAAATGTGTTAACCTAATGAGAAAAATATTGCCCAATTGAAGAAAAAGTTACACAATACTTATAAAACTTAGGGAAAATGTGTTAACCTAATGAGAAAAATATTGACCAAGTAAGAAAAACGTTCACACAAACTTCTGAAAAGTAAGAAAATTTGTTAACCTAATGAGAAAAATATCGACCAATTGAAGAAAAAAGTTACACAAAACTTATAAAACTTAGGGAAAATGTGTTAACCTAATGAGAAAAATATTGACCAAGTAAAGAAAAAACGTTCACCAAACTTCTGAAAAGTAAGAAAATTTGTTAACCAAAAGGGAAACATATATGGGCTAAACTATGAAATATGTTGACCGAAGTAAGAAAATGTGTTAACCAAATGGGGAAAAATGTTGGCCAAAACATGAAACATCTCGACCAAACTTATAAATATCTCGTGTAAACTTATAAAAAAAGTAGGAACAAATATTGCGTCTGTAGTTATGTCAAACGTGTCTTGAACTTTTATCTGAACAGACATTTCACAAGACATAATCATCAACGTCAACACTTTCCCTCTTTTACATTACCGAAAGCTTCAACTTATCAGTCCAGAGTATCCACTAACGAAGCACTTATGCATACTAATCACCCAGCTCTTCACACTCTTGGTTTTTTTCTTTCTAACACAAAGTGTCTCTGTCTTTCATAGATAGCTTCACAACTTTTCTATGTAGCACCACTAACAACTCCAAACCTTCGTTGCACATGAGCTCTAATGAAACAGTCATAACAACATTTATGGCAATGCAATCTGTGGCTCCATCCTGGGATAGTTTCAATATCATCTGAGTATTCGTCAGCAAAGATCCACTTCCCATGGCTGACATCTTCAACTTTCTATACCACAATGTCTGCTACACTAACCTTCCATTGATCCATCTTTCAACAATACAAAGAGTGTTCTCGAAGTCTAGCTAACATAACATTGCTTACTTTGTCCACCTCTATCACACTTTGTCATTTCACAGCTGCAATAGCGGCAAGTCTGCAACCAACCAACAGTGTCTGTTATGAAGTCGACCTTTCTTAAAGCACGTCCTGCCTTACTGAGCCCTTGAATACCCTCTACCACAGCGTCTAACGACTTTCAACGTTTCATACCAATAACATTAACATTCTCTTTGATTACAGAACAGCTGATTTTCCTGCTGACTAGGCAGATTTTCCAACCTCGTGGAGATAAATCATAGGCCCCATAACCTACTAGGCGCTAATTCTAGACAACGAATATGGTCATCGACCAGCACCCCTAGGCAGAACTTGAAAAAGCAACAGAGCTTGGGTTATTGAGACGAATGAGTTGCATTCCTTGGACTACCAGAACGACCATCAAACACACAAACTCTTTCTTACTAACCCTAACCCTAACTATACATCAACTACCCCTAACCCCAACTATACAACAAACTCTTTCTTAAGAGACATAGATACACACCAGTGTGTGAAATGAAAAAGTTAAATTTATGTGATTACATTTTAATTAAAATTTAAAACTAATAAATCGCACTTTTATTGCCCGCTTCACTTAATATACAGATATAGGGTAAGTATAGTATAAGTTAGGTATAGGACATATATCAAACTTACATCTTGCGCAATAAAAGTGCGATTTATTAGTTTAGAATTTTAATTAAAAATGTAATCACATAAATTTAACTTTTTCATTTCAAACACTGGGTGTGTATCTATTCTCTTAAGAAAGAGTTTGTTGTATAGTTTGGGGTTAGGGTTAGTTGATTGTATAGTTAGGGTAGGGTTAGTAAGAAAAGGAGTTTGTTGTGTTTGATGTCGTTCTGGTAGTCCAAAGGAATGCAACTCATTCGTCTCAATAACCCAAGCTCTGTTGCTTTTTCAAGTTCTGCCTAGGGGTGCTGGTCGATGACCATATTCGTTGTCTAGAATAGCGCCTAGTAGGTTATGGGCCTATGATTTATCTCCACGAGGGTTGGAAAATCTGCCTAGTCAGCAGAAAATCAGCTGTTCTGTATCAAAGAGAATGTTAATGTTATTTGGTATGAAACGTTGAAATGTCGGTTAGAAGATGTGGTAGAGGGTATTCAAGGGCTCAAGTAAGGCAGACGTGGCTTTAAGAAAGGTCGACTTCATAACAGACACTGTTGGTTGGTTGCAGACTTGCCGCTATTGCAGCTGTGAAATGACAAAGTGTGATAGAGGTGGACAAAGTAAGCAATGTTATGTTAGCTAGACTTCGAGAACACTCTTTGTATTGTTGAAAGATGGACCAATAGGAAGGTTAGTGTAGCAGACATTGTGGTATAGAAAGTTGAAGATGTCAGCCATGGGAAGTGGATCTTTGCTGACGAATACTCAAATGATATTGAAACTATCCCAGGTGGAGCCACAGATTGCATTGCCATAAATGTTGTTATGACTGATTCATTAGAGCTCATGTGCAACGAAGATTTGGAGTTGTTAGTGGTGCTACATAGAAAACGTTGTGAAGCTATCTATGAAAGACAGAGACACTTTGTGTTAGAAAAGAAAAAAAAACTAAGAGTGTGAAGAGCTGGGTGATTAGTATGCATAAGTGCTTCTTTAGTGGATACTCTGGACTGATAAGTTGAAGCTTTCGGTAATGTAAAAGAGGGAAAGTGTTGACGTTGATGATTATGTCTTGTGAAATGTCTGTTCAGATAAAAGCTCAAGACACGTTTGACATAACTACAGAAGCAATATTTGTTCCTACTTTTTATAAGTTTACACGAGATATTTATAAGTTTGGTCGAGATGTTTCATGTTTTGGCCAACATTTTTCCCCATTTGGTTAACACATTTCTTACTTCGGTCAACATATTTCATAGTTTAGCCCATATATGTTTCCCTGTTGGTTAACAAATTTTCTTACTTTTCAGAAGTTTGGTGTACGTTTTTCTTTACTTGGGCTAATATTTTTCTCATTAGGTTAACACATTTCCCTAAGTTTTATAAGTTTTGTGTAACTTTTTTCTTCAATTGGTCGATATTTTTCTCATTAGGTTAACAAATTTTCTTACTTTTCGAGAAGTTTGGTGAACGTTTTTCTGTTACTTGGTCAATATTTTTTCTCATTAGGTTAACACATTTCCCTAAGTTTTATAAGTATTGTGTAACTTTTTCTTCAATTGGGCAATATTTTCTCATTAGGTTAACACATTTCCCTAAGTTTTATAAGTTTTGTGTAACTTTTTTCTTCAATTGGGTGGATATTTTTCTCATTACGTTAACACATTTTCCTAAGTTTTATAAGTTTTGTGTAACATTTTTCTTCACTTAGGCGTATTTTTCTCATTAGGTTAACACATTTTCCTCCTTTTCATAAGTATGGTTGAGATATTTCTCCACTTGGCCATATTTTCCCATTTGGTTAACACATTTTCTTACTTCGGTCAACATATTTCATAGTTTAGCCCATATATGTTTCCTTTGGTTAACAAATTTTCTTACTTTTCAGAAGTTTGGTGAACGTTTTTCTTTACTTGGTCAATATTTTTCTCATTAGGGTTAACACATTTCCCTAAGTTTTTATAAGTTTTGTGTAACTTTTTTCTTCAATTGGTCGATATTTTTCTCATTACGTTAACACATTTTCCTAAGTTTTATAAGTTTTGTGTAACATTTTTCTTCACTTGGGCGATATTTTTCTCATTAGGTTAACACATTTCCTCCTTTTCATAAGTATGGTTGAGATATTTCTCCATTTGGCCAATATGTTTCCCCTTTGGTTAACACATTTTCCTAATATTTATAAGTTTGGACGACATATTTATAAGATTAGTTGAAACATGTCTTTACTTGGACAATATTTTCACATTTGGTAACACATTTTCCTAATGTTTATAAGTTTGTGGACGACATATTTATAAGATTAGTTGAAACATGTCTTTACTTGGACAATATTTTTCACATTTGGTTAATAAAGTTTCCTACATTTTAAAAGTTTGGGATGCGATATTTCTTTACCTTGACCAATATTTTTCATCTTTGGCTAACAAATGTTCCTACTTTAGTCGACATATTTTCCTACTTTTTGTATGTTTGGTCGAGATATTTCTGTATACGGCCACCATTTTCCCCTTTGGCTATCAAATTTGTCCTACTTTTTATGAGTTTAGGCTGAGAAGTTTCTTTACTTGGTCAATAGTTTTCACCTTTGGCTAACATGATTTCCTACTTGAACCATATTTTTCACATTTGACTAACAATTTTCCTACTTTTCATGAGTTTGGTCGAGATATTTCTGAATTTGGTCAGCCTTTTTTATATTTTGGTTACCCTTTTTCTTAGTGTTATTGACATATTTCTTGACTTTGTCCTCAATATGTAACATTTTCTCACCACATGGCAACTATATACACCGTCAACACGAAAGGAAATCAACAAACAACACACTGTTATAGTTTATACCTGTTTATTTACAGTACTTTTTTAACAAGAAAAAAATATCAAACATAATGTCATTATACGAAATGCTTCAGCTACCTATCGGATGTTCAGTGATGTGATATACATAGAAACTAGTCGCGGGTATTGTCTCTACCAAGGTACTTAGTGTCGGGTCTGTTGTGTAGGGCGTTATTGAACATGTCACTATCCTGGACTATGGCTGTAAAGTCATCAAAGTCTTGCTCGTTGTTTACTAAAAAGGGTACGTCGAAGTTCACAGGCGTTGTTTGATGATGAATGGTAAAATCTAAGTTCTTTCGTTCCTTATGTCTTAAAATCATGTGATGGCTATAATTTACCTTAAAGCGGCATGTCTGACTACTAAATACTGGTTTTAATGTCTCGGTCCAGTCTATTGGTTGTACTGCGTCTGGTCGGTGAAAAAAGTTGTAGGTCGATATATGTTTGTTGATGTTCTGATGTGTCCTAAGGGCTGCCCAGTTGTCTCTATATGTCTGTTGGATGTCGTCGTCGTCGGGGAGTTTGTCTAAGGTCTTTAGTTCCTCATCTATCTCTACTTCCTCATCTATCTCTATGTCGGCTTCCTCTGCTACCACTTGCTCGTTATCGTGTTTATGGTTTTTTGATGGTTGTGTGTCTGCTGGTGCTTTTCTTTTGCATGATGCGGGTGTAGTATCCGTGTTTGTTGTTTGAGAGTGTATTGTCCGTGTTTGCTGTTGATGGTGTAGTGTCCGTGCTTGCTGAGGGTGTTGTTGTTGATGAAGTCTGGTGATGTGTTTTTATATGGTATTTTAGGTTGTCTTTTCTGTTGTATAGATTGCCACAGAGGTGGCATGTATGAGTTGTGGTTTTGTGTGTACGGTGTTAATGTGACGTGTAAGATTGCGGTTTTTGTAAAGTTTTTACCACAGGTGTGACATAGATAGCTATTTTTCTGACTGGTGGCCATCATGATAGAAAAAATGTAGTAGTATTTGATGATACGGTGATAAAGCAATAAGTTGGTTCCAGGTAGCTGATGTGTGAGTTGTGATACTACGACAATATTATCCAACACAGTTAGTCGCTTGTGGTATTAGATAACGATTCAGTGACAGCGCAATAATCTCGTGTCGCTGTAATGACTAAGGTATAGTGATCAACCACAATATGTTTTGTGTAGCTTCCTGTAGTTTTTTTCACGTTTTCGCAAGTCGTTGTAAGCACTGGTCGCCAAATAGCTGTGAAGAAGGGTAAAATCATTATATTTTACATTTTTTCACAACCATAAGACAATCATGACTATAGTATATCTACAGAAATTATTTCATATCACATAACTTTTAAGACATATTAAAAGGAATATTTTGATCTTTTGCTGTCCCTTGTAGTAAAATATTTATTTGTTTCTGTTGATCCCGTCCATACAATGGGTCTTCTCCATGACTATATGCTTTTCCTCTTGTGCTAGCAGCGGCTTGTTTCGTAATGCTGTTCTTTGTGTTATTTATATGGCATATCAAGGTGTACTATACTAATGAGCAAAGGTGAATATGCCCCCTAATACCTAGGAGTGAAATATTTAGTGTTGCTCCTTTAGTGAAAAAACAATGGTGAATGCCGACCAATAATTTGTGGTAGACTGTCAGAGCTTTTCTTTTTCTGGTATGTACCTCAGTAAGGTAGATTCTTCCTGGTTATGTCAGCAAATTTTCACTCTGGTGAAACGATAAAGATTTTTACACAAGGGATATCATATTGTAAGATTTACATGAATTTGACACCACATATTTGATTTTTATGTAGCTTTGGTACAATGTGAAGAGACACATTATTTTGAGACCGTGTATCTTAGTGATTTACATTGATACATTAGTGACCACAGAGAATGACTATAAGTTGGCCTGTGGCTGCAAGTTTTTCACTCAGACAGCTCATTTTGTGTCACCGCCTTTTCACACTGGAGAACCAGTGTACTTTAATGAGCGGAAATATGATCCATAAATACTGAATAGTTGAATACATGATACATCCTGTTGCATATGCATAAGTTAGTGCGCAGAAAGATGACGTCCTTGTGGCTGGCTACGTAATTAGTGACCATAGATCCTCGTCTTACATTGTTCAATACACTTAGTGGAGATAGGAGAGACAAGTAGATGACTTGATCCCCCTACTACACATACCTCTGTGAGTGACAGAATTGCGTTGCTCCAACACTGCGTGGTTGATGTGTCTCCTCTTATGTTCAAATCTGTCGAACCAGAATCAGGATACTTTTAGTGAACAGAAAACGGAAAACATAAAAAAACATGGTGATATACTTTAGTGAAAAACACACTTGTTCATATGTATACATTACATAGTTAGAATACACCACATCATCTACCATCACTTACCCTACATCATAGACAACATAAGGACGACCGAGAATACAGACACTCACATAGATTGACACAAAGTGGTTAGTAGGTCACTTGTGCTTTCAGTAGTCATCTACATATATTATTATTGTATAAACCCGTATTCACCACAGTACACTAGTATAGCGTTAATTTCCGTGGTAAGAGCGTCAGTTTGCCGACTACTAGCTAGTATTTATCGCCGTTGTATTATGCTGGTATGATCTTAGAGACTACTACATCGTATAGCGACTCTGTATATCGACACTCTACTTACCACAGCTGTTTCTTTAGTGAGGTATTTTCGATAGCCCTTGTTGCAAACACAGTGTCCTTAGCCGACCTTTGAGCTCCTTTATAATGACGCTGAGTCAAACTATACAATAACCAGTGCAATCCGGTTAGACTTATACAGTAAAACACCTAGATATTCTCATTAAAACATGTATAGTCAGAGGTTTGTATCGTTATACAGTGGTCTTACCATGCGTTGATTTAGAGTGTTTACAGTCCCACCCCAAAAACATGTCTGGGCATGTATACCGTGGTTAGGTCACGATGAGTCATTCATGGTTTTCCCCAAAACATGGCTGAATACGTTCAATCATGTTCACCGCCGACATCGCCTTGCGCTGAGTCACTCAGGAGCTCACCTTCAAGTCAGCCGACTATGAGTTCATGCTTCAGCTTTTACTATGAGCCTTAACCTCGGGTGTTCTAATATGGCTGTCGGAGTATTTATCTAGCAACCCTGCCCCTCGTCTACCCCGTAACAAGGATCAGAAGTACTTATCTAACCTTTCCTCCACTCACTCACCTCTTAACAACGAATTTCACTAATCCATACTCACTACATTCAATACTATCGGCCATCCTTACCTTTTTAAGGTTTTCATTTGTAACTCGTATGATGATAGTGAATAAACCGTTACGACTCTCTACATACCATATACCAACCCTACTTACCTTTTACTTATCACGGTTTTCCTATGACACTCGGCGCGGCTCGTGGGTTCGAACCCCCCTCGTCCCACCCCATGCGCCGCCCCCTTTCGCACCCCACCCCGGCACGCCCACCCTACGTTCACCCGCACCCTAGACGCTCCCGCGGAGATACACTGTACCCCTAAACCTTACACAGCCCCAATGTATTGTTGATAGTCTTACGCCCGGCCCTATATAGATAAAATAGATGAGAAAAATAAAAGGGAAAGAAACCGAGGAAGAGCACTGTAACCCTAATACACATCAATCACATGCTGTTAGTTTTTAAGCCCCGCCCACTACAACAATAATTAACAGTAATCATTACATTTTAAAAAATAAATAATAAATAACAATTCTCAACCCAAAAAAGGGGAGGTAATAACGCAAGAAAAGCATTAAGATTATGTATTCCTGAGTTATATCCCTTGCCCCGAAGGAGTCGCTTTTTGACGTCACGGCTCAGGAGCTATACTTTTTATATAAGGATTTTACTAGGTCAATCCTAAGGATTACTCCTGAAATCATAATCAGTTAGGACGTAACCTACTACTATTTGTCAGTTATTTCGTCATGTGGTCACATCAGGTATATGAAACCATTTGGCAATATCAACAGTTTACGTTTTTTTTTTTCCCGCATATCCTTTTCAGGACATCGCTGTCAACACCAGCACTTTACCGCTGTTGATTTCTTGGCAAGATTATGCTCAGTAGTTTGCCATTGCTTTCTAAGCGGCCGATCACTTACCCCGTAAATTACCAACGCGGCGAGAACCGCTACCAATCTCGCGCGCTTCGTTACCTCACTTGGATAACGGGATAACGATTAAAGTGGCACATTTTGTGGCAGGGAGTACTTCTCGATTTTATGCACCTCTGTAAGTGGTACCAATGTTATCAGTCTTAGTCAGTCATGACTGAGCTATTGTATGACAGTAACGGTACTACCTCTTTCTGTTAGCGCCGATGTTAGGCGGCGCTCACGAAACATTGTGACAACGTCTTCGGGCGGAGGAGCGCATTCGAGAGGGTACAAACCGTATCTTGTGCGAGAAAATGCAACACAAAGACTAAATATCATGACAGCGTGGACCAGGCCTTAAGCCTTGGTCGGAAGCTATCTAGATCGTAGCTCCGACAGAGACAGAAAGTTAAAGCATTGCTTTGCTTATCCGTCAGCTTCTTCAGCTTGTCTTGATCCAGACGTATTTTTTCTTCTGCAGTAAACTAGGCAGGACGAGAATGGGATCATGATGCATAGGCAACAAATGGTCTCTACAATTTAACTCAGGCTTTGTTGTATGGTTTGGTTATCATGCTCTTTTTAAGCACAATAACTATCGTCTGTCAAGATGACAAGATGCCTGTATATATGGTGGTGCCCTTTTGTTTTTTTGCAATGTCGGTAATTTCCACCTCGTGTTGCGTACCACTGAGATGTACGTCTCTATTCGCCACAAGTGCTCAAAAGTCTAGCCTTTTATCTGCCCTGCCTGGAGGAACTCTCACCCGCAGTCAATAAACTACATCTCTCTAGTGTGACGAAGACATCATAAACAATAATATTTACAGTTTCTGGTCTCATCGGTTGAAAACCACAAATAGACAGGACAGACAAGGTGCTTATCCAAAGAATCTCTCGGTATGAAGCATTATGATCGATAGTTCAGGACTCTGAATTTGTGAGTGTGAAAACTTGTTACTTATTGGGCTTTTATTGTTTGTATTATGTGTGAGATAATTGTTATCAGTATCAGTGATAGCAAATTGTAAACTTCTCAATTATCTTGTTTATATGTACATATATACATGTGTGTGTGTGTGTGCGCGCGTGCTTATGTGTGTGTGTGTGCGTGCGTGTGTGTGTGTGTGTGTGTGTGTGTGTGTAACGTGCGTATTAAACGCCAAGAAAGGACGGATGTTGGGGTTAAAAATCTGAAAATTACAATCAAGGTACAGGTGCGGAGATAAGAGGAAAAGCGGATGTGGGGTCAGAGAAGTTGATTAAGAAATTCAAAACATGGGTTAGACCCAACACAAGGGATTGTTATAGCACGCAGAGTCAGTCTTTGCAGATAAATGCCGTCTTGCCCGTTGAATCAGTGATTTCATACGCGCAGTCTGCAGAATCCCGTCTTCACGTGCTGGGTAGGCATACCTTAGTTTATCGCTTGGTTTGAGACAAAATCGTCTACCCACGCCTGTTTAGCCAGCCTCAAACAGCTGTTGCCCAGGGGGTTGGCCGCTGTCGCATGCTGACAGCTACTAGGAGCCACAGGCACGAGCTGGGTGTCAGGCTTGGACCAGTGGGCGATGGGGCCTGAAAGGACATGAGAGTCCTCCTTACCAAAGGTACTACCAATGCCTAACACCCCTTACACACACACACACACACACACACATACATACATATATATATATATATATATATATATATATATATATATATATATATATATATATATATATATATATATATATATATATATATATATATATATGCCGGTCTCTCTGGCTGTGGGGTTACAACACTTTCTCTCTGTAATCCCGTTTATCAGCGGAGTCTCGTAGCGGAGCGAGAGCTGAGGCGGTTCGACCCCGCTCGTTGACTTGCGGGATACTGAGCCGGCCGCTCAGAAAGCAATGGCAAACTACTGAGCATAATCTTGCCAAGAGATCAACATACAGCTGAAAGATGCTGGTGTGGACAGCTAAGTCCTGTAAAGATATGCTAAAAAAAAAAAAAAAAAAAATATATATATATATATATATATATATATTTATATATATATATATATATATATTATATATATATATATATATATATATATAATCAGTCCTCTAAAAAGTACTGGAGAGTTTTGGTCATAGACCATAACTTTATGAAGGGAAAATCCCAACTGCACCTCCCCGTGGTAGAGGATGGAAACACACCACGGTGTGGCTAACACAGCTCTGGGGACCGAGTATCCACCGGAAATAAGTGGACAACTCTGCAGCTGAGCAGAGCAGGGCACTCACTTGTCCTTACAGTCGGAAATGGCTGTTAAAGGTAGAGGTAAAAGACCACCATGTGGAATGTGGAAGGCAAGGGGAAACCACCACATTATCTTCCCAAGACTTCATGGCAAAACACATATCAGAGTTAGTGAACGACGTTAATGGCTGTCTTAGGACATCCTCGTCCTGTAGGGACAGTCATGAGCCACAAGTGACACCAGACCGTCATCCAGCTACTGATGGCAAAATCATAAATAAAATAAATAAATTTAGAGTAGGAACATGGAATGTTAGGACATTAAATGAGCTAGGAAAGTTGAACAATGTTCTAAGAGAAATGGATAGCATGAATATGAATATACTAGGCGTTAGTGAGATGAGATGGAAGGGATCGGGCAAAATTATAGCTGACAACCACACAATAATTTATTCTGGAGGGGATACACATGAAAAAGGTGTAGGAATAATACTTGACGAAGAAACAGCCAAGTCACTTAATGGATACTGGTGTATTTCAGATAGAGTTATTTTGGTCAAAATCAAAGGCAAACCAATAGATATAAATATTATACAAGTATATGCACCAACAACAAGCAGTAGTGATGAAGAAATACAACACTTTTACGACGAAATAGAAATGGCGATGGCTCAAATTGGATCACAGGAAATAAAAATAATACTTGGAGATTTTAATGCAAAAGTAGGAAAGGGGAAAATGGAGGATGTAGTGGGGAATTATGGTTTAGGTACAAGAAATGAAAGAGGGGAAAAGCTAATAGAATGGGCAAATATCAATGATATGATAATTGGAAACACGTGGTTTAAACACCATAAAAGACGACTATACACATGGAAAAGCCCTGATCAGAAAATACGCAACCAAATTGACTACATACTAATTAATAAAAGATTTAGAAATGCTCTAATTAATGTAAAAACAATGCCTGGCGCCGACTGTAATAGTGATCATGTACCACTATGTGGACAAATAAAAGTAAGATTAAAGAGAGGGAAACAAATGGTTAGGAACATGAGACTTAATAAAGAGGTTCTGAAAGTAGATAAAGAAATTCAAGAACAATACATAGTGACTGTGAAAAATAGGTACAATGCAATAGCTAAAATACAGAGTATAAATGAACAATGGGAAATGTTAAGGGACTCCATTCATCAAACTAGCAAAGAAATATTACCGGAGAGAAGTCAAATAGCTAAGAAAAAATGGATGAATGAAGAAATCTTAATGCTGATGGACAAAAGAAAACAGAGTAAAAATGACAAACAAGAATACGCTAAGATAAATAAAGAAATAAAAGATAAATGTTGGAAGGCAAAAGAAAGTTGGTTAAATGAGCAGTGCAAAAAAATTGAATTAAATGCCATTAAAGATACAAAAAATATGCACAGACAAATCAGTGAGCTCACGGGAAGAAAAATAAGAATAAATACAGGGTGTTTGAAATCAAAAACAGGAAAGATATTATTGGAGGAAGATGATATAATGAAGAGGTGGAATGAGTATATAAAGAATTATATGATGGGGAAAGGGAAGAATTAACAGAAGAAAGTAACTTAGAAGGTCCACCTATTCTAAAAGAAGAAGTCGCTGACGCTATGAAATATATGAAGAAAGGAAAAACAGCTGGACCAGATGAAATCACAATAGAAGAATTAGAAGTATTGGGAGAATTTGGAGTAGATATATTAACCAAAATGTTAAATGATATTTACAGCAGTGGATATCTACCCAGTGATATGCTGAAATCTGTATTTATAGCTATACCAAAAAGACCAGGAGCAATTGAATGTGAAGATTTTCGTACAATTAACCTCATAAACCATATCACTAAGCTTCTGCTCAGAATCATAATGAGAAGAACCAGAAAGAAAATAAAAATGGAAATTAGTGAAGAACAGTATGGATTTGTGGAGGGAAAGGGCACAAACAATGCAATATATACATTACGGACACTAATAGAAAGGTCAATAGAGAAACAGAAAGACATATATTTATGCTTCATAGATTATACTAAGGCATTTGATAAAGTAAAACATGATGAGCTGATTAAAATGTTGGAAGATATCAACATTGATGGGAAAGATTTAAGAATAATAAAGAATATTTACTGGAACCAAGTAGCAGCAATTAAAATTGGAAATAAAGAGGGTAGTTACGAACACATAAAGCTAGGAGTACGACAGGGATGTGTCTTGTCACCAGATCTCTTCTCCCTATATAGCGAAGTAATAATGAGAGAGATCAAAGAGATGCCAGGAATACTAGTTGGAGGTTATAATATAAATAATATACGCTATGCAGATGACACAGTATTGGTGGCAGATAAATCAACAGACCTACAACAATTGTTGGACACTGTAGTAACAGAGAGTGCAAGGAAAGGACTCTCCTTGAATATCAAGAAAACAGTAACAATGGTGATATCAAAGAAAATGGTGACACCAAAATGTGACATAGAAATAGAAGGAAAAATTCTTAACCAAGTGGATAATTTTAGATACCTAGGGACATTTATAACATCAGATGGAAGATGTACAACAGAGATTAAGAGCAGAATAGGGCAGGCAAAGGCCGCATTTCAGAAAATGAAGAGTATCTTGTGCAATAGGTCACTATCACTGAGTGTAAGAAAGAGAGTGCTGAAATGCTATGTAGAACCAGTTTTGCTGTATGGCAGTGAATCTTGGAATGTAAATGAACAAATTAAGAAGAAATTAGAAGCAACAGAGATGTGGTTCCTGAGACGAATGTTGAGAATTCCTTGGACTGCCAGAGTAACTAACGACGACTGCCTGAAACAGGCTAATGAACCTAGAACATTATATACACCAGTAAGAAAGAGACAAGCAGCTTTCTTTGGCCATGTGATGAGAAGAAAGGCATTGGAGAACATCATGACAACTGTAAAGCTCGAGGATAAGAGAGGCAGAGGCAGACCAAGAGAAATGATGCTGGATGGATTGAGACGGTGGCACGGAGGAATATTAGCAGCAGAGTTGATCCAGAAAACCAAAGACCGAGATCTGTGGAGAGCCATGAACGCCTACGCCAGCTGGCAGGGCACTTGATGATGATGATAATATATATATATATATATATATATATATATATATATATATATATATATATATATATATATATATATATATATATATATATATATAGTGAGAGAGAGAGAGACGGCTGTGACGGAGAGCAAGAGAGAGAGAGAGAGAGAGAGAGAGAGACAGAGAGAGAGAGAGAGAGAGAGAGAGATGTTGAAACATACATGGACAAATCTGCGCAATCTGTAATAGGATTGGAGTATGGTCTGGAGGTGTCATCCGTTCCTTGTCCGCTCTGTTGACATCTCATAGCAATGTCTATGAGGAGAGCAGGAATAAACTAAAGAATTTACCAGAGATAAAAAATCATACATCAAGAACCATACATGGATCAAGTCACTATTGACAAGAAATGGACATTAATAACACAGGTTATTTCGTAGTTCAGAGATGGGCTGGTAGTTGAGTGCACACGCACGCGACAGTCACGTCATTCGGTCTGTCAAGATCAAAGGGGTCTTTCTGTAAAATACTCCCCTCTGAGACTCAGCGCTCAAATATCAAGCGTTTAGGAAGATTTCAGGGAGGACAGTTTAGTGGATTGGCAGCTGTCGGCTTCTTTCACCAGTAAACAGATATATAATCTTCATCTGTTTATATGTCAATATATGCAGAAATTAAGAAGGTGATTCATAATGTCTTGCAAGGCCGAATGGATAAGAACGCGTGTTCTTAAACGTCCGGTATGCTGATGCCGAGGTAAGAGGTTCAGTCCCTACACCGGACAGTGGACTAAAATCTTGACCTGTCGTCCTTGACATGGGGAAGTAAATTACAAGTACCTCTGAAGTCGGAGTGGATTCGCCTGATGGCGAGGGCCACTGTTAATAGGTAAAGCTAATCCGTAAGAAAAATTCAGTCCTGCACTACTAGAAGTAGTTTGTATGGACTACGCTTGAGTTCAAAGCGAGCGAGTGCCAAAAATATCATCATGTGCCTTACGAACTGGTGTATGTCTGCCCACAGATCTCGGTCCTTGTTGTTCTGGATCAACTCTACTGATGATATTCCTCCATGCCACCGTCTCAGTGCATCCAGCAAAATTTCTCTTGGTTTGCCTCTGCCTCTGCCTCTTTTCTCGCTGAACTTTTCAGCTGTCACGATTTTCTCCTATTCCCCTCTTCCCATCAGACGACCAAAGAATGCTTCTGTCTCAGCGGCTTAAATTCTGTACGTGGCAACAACTAAACGATGAGTGTTTTCTGGTGGCGGTTAATTTTAATTGCAACGGTCAAAGCAAACTTCAAACTAAGGGTTTCTGTGGGTATATATTTCAGTATGACACCACTGCAATGTTTTATTAACGGTTGTATGTGTACTGTTGATGTTTGATAGATGTCACGAAGTGACCAAATTACCACAACGTCCAATATGTATCAATACGAAAAGCAGCGGAGACAAGACATCTGCCTTGTGTTAGAGATAGTTTCCACATATTTATGGGGCGAAAAGTTCTGGATAGGACAAGCCACTGGATAATAATGTTGAAGAGCTGAGTTGTTATATATTAAGCATTCTAATTAATTTAAATATTTTCTATATATAAATTGTGTTAATAATTTTTTTTTAAATCTATTCATCTTTATTTCCCTGGATATTTCATGGAGCTATCTGAGGCTAGATCGGTGTGGGCGGGCAGGTAAATTAAAAAGAAAACCCAGTCTCAATGGGAATTCGAACATATGTCACCTGGCAGGAAGGCAAGGGGAATCAAATGGTAACTGTCTAATATAGAAGTGTGTCTGTTGCCGCATTGGTGGCACGAGTAGGAAGTTTAGCTGACAGTGGCATGAGTGCGGTCTGTTGAGCGTTCGAGACCTGGGCTCGTCGTTCTCAACGGGAGAGAAAGACCGACCACCTATTCCTCCCCGTGCACTCGGGCCGATTATTTGTAATGGTCCAAACACATCACAGAGCCTTAGTTGGCTCCTAAGTGGGTCGGTGGACTACTGGCTGTTATAAACTGGGTCACGGGTTACTTGAGTATTGTAAAATAGAGCCACGAGTTAGGTAAGTTAGTTGCATATGCTTTACAGGACGTCGCAGTCAACCCCAACATTTTTTGGCTGTTTGTGATTTCTTGGCAAGTTTTCGTTCATTAGATTGTCATTGCTGTCTGAACGACAGGCGCTCATACCATATCATCAAAACCAACGCAAGGCGGTTAGCTGCCAAATCACATTCAATGTTAGTTAGTTAGTTAGTTAGTCGACAGATCATCCTCGTTGCACATCGGACCATTCAGTCCATAAGTGCTCGGATCCCCTCCTCAGCAAATCCCGCAGCGTGTAGCGGCTAACGACGCCAGTTCTGTGTTGGTTTATCAATCTTCTTTGCTGACTGCGTAGTGTTCTTGTTTGGCCACCCTCTTTTAATTTGCTGCTCTCGCAGTCTGGCCATTGTTGTAGATTCACAGTCATCACTTGGTTCTTGCAAAAGTCTCACTTCTCGTAGAGCATTCAGAATGTCAGCCTGGTCCATGGCGCGTCCGCCCTCCACAGTAGCCTCACCTGCGAGCTTGTCAGCCCGCCTCATTTCCTTGTACTCCCGCATGACCTGGCACGAAGATGAAACTAATCTTTGCCAGCCGAGACCGCTCCAGAGGCAGCAACCATTCTCTTCGGATCGACACCTCCTCTATACTCTTGATCATGTTCATTGAGTCGCTAAGGAAATAAGCCTAGTGAATGTCTGTGTCTCGAGCCATGTTATTGCTTTACTTCTGCCATGACTTCCATGGTCAGGCTACTTGTGGTTTCAGTGAAAGCACCAGAGTCCTCCTTCACAATTCTCCTCCGGCCCGAGCTGTAAAGGCCCATGAGCTTCTCACATGTCGGACGACCGACTCATCTGTGTAGATGACCGCGTCACTGTCTAGCGAATTCTCGAAAATCAACGCTTGTACTTCAGCCTCCACAGCAGCCGGATTTTCTTGTCTGCATTTTCTATCTAGTTGGATGCAAACTGAAAAGGATGTGCAGAAGTCTGTTGGCACTTGCACCCACTCCTCGCCAGGTTCTAAGTCCTCAAGTGAACACACCTGTTGAAGAATGTCTTCGGCTTGGACCCATCCACGACCGTCCTCTTTTTAACCTGCTGCCTTCACCTTCCTAATTTCACTATGCAGTGGATGCTGTGTGTTTGCGTTAATTCTGAGGTAGGCGCGTGCCCTGCAAACTTGCATTCTCTCTTCAATGGTTGGAAAATCAAGAAGGTAGCGCATCGCCCTGCATGCCGTATCTCTTGTACATCCAAGAATAATGCGCATAGCTTCATTCTGTATCCTTTCCATCCTTTCTATCTGCTTATGGCTGAGAGTCAGGATTGCCATTGCTATCTTCAATGTTGCATTCTGGTTTTTTTTAATGCCTCATTATTTATTGTCCCGTGTCAACCGTCCTCTAGGTAGACCTGTCTCGTATTTCAAGAGCCTTCCATTGGTTCTCTCTAAAGCACTGTGACATTCAGTGTGACAAAGTGCTTTAGTCTCCGAGACGTGATTGCTGTTTATGAGCTCGTCTTCTCTGATTTTCACTTTTTTTAAAGAGTGTCTTTGGTTAATTTCTTCTTGGTCTACAGGGTTATAATATTTATGTTGTAGGACTACAGTCGGAATTTTTTAAAATTTATCTTACGTAATATATCTGAAATTTGGAGTGACTCTCTCTCCTCTCTTTCCCCTCCCTCCCTCTCCCCCCTCTCTACACTCCCCCCCCCCTCTCTCTCTCTTGAAAACTTCAACTGACTGTTACATTTCTAACAAACACGTTGTTTACAATAAGGGTAAGAACTTATGGCCATCCTCTGTCTCTAGTATTTTGGATGTTTTTAGTTTCCTTTAAAATTATTATTGTCAGGGGGAAAAGGTACGGGTAAACAAACACAACTATGGCCGGTGCTGATCTAGTGCTCCAGGCAAGGCCAACTGATCTGCTTAACGCTGCACCCTCTAATGGTCTTTGCTGCATCCATCCCTAATCTGGCCCCTAGACAGCGCCCTAATTGGCTTAACAAGAGAATTGATCTTGAGCAGAGAATAAATAAATAAACCAAAGCTGTCGTAAACAAATTCTCTTTTTTACAGGCAAGGCTAAAAATAGTGAAGGTCACCTTTTCACGCCATGAGCCAGTCTGGGTACACGGTGCTGGTTCCATGTTGTTAGATCTACGGGCAGCCATGAGTGGTGGGGTTACAACCAGTAAATTATCTGGCATCCATGGGTGGTGGGGTTACAACCAGTAAATTATCTGGTAGCTATGTTTGCTGCCTTGATGGGTATTCAATTACATGACCATCGGTAGTAGGGCAAGCCTGCTAGTCATGGTGCCCGGGGACGCTTCTCTATATGGTAGGTAAGTGAACAAGTAAGTAAGTGAACAAGTAAGTAATTGAACAATTAAGTAAGTAAGCGACCAGATAAGTAAGTAAGTACGTAAAGAAGTAAGTAAGTAAGTAAGTAAGTAAGTAAGTAAGTAAATAAGTAAGTAAATAAGTAAGTAAGTAAGTAAATAAGTAAGTAAGTAAGTAAATAAGTAAATAAGTAAGTAAGTAAGTAAGTAAATAAGTAAGTAAGTAAGCAAGCAAGAAAGTAAGTAAGTAAGTAAGTAGATAAGTAAGTAAGTCAACACGTAAATAAGTTAGTAAGTAAGTAAGTAAGTAATTAAGTAGGCAAATAAGCAAGCAGATAAGTAAGTAAATAAGCAAGTAAGTAAGTAAGCAAGCAGATAAGTAAGTAAGTAGGTAAGTAAGTAAGTAAGTTAGAAAACAAGCATGTAAGTGATGTAAGTGAGTAAGTAAGCAAGTAAGGAAGTAAGTAAGTAGGTAAGTAAGTAAGTAAGTAGGTAAGTAAGTAAGTAGATAAGTAAGTAAGTCAACAAGTAAGTTAAATATTAAATAAGTAAGTAGGTGTGTAAGTAAGTAGGTAAGTAAGTAGGTAAGTAAGTAAGTGAACAAATAAGTAAGTAAGCAAGTAAGCAAGTAAGTAAATAAGTAAGTAAATAGGGAAGCAAGTAAGTAAACAAGCAAACAAATAAACAAGTAAGTAAGCAAGCAAGTAAGTGAGTAAGTAAGTAGGTATGTAAGCAAGTAAGTTAGTTAGTAAGTAAGTATTATGTAAATATTATGTAAGTGAGTGAGTAAGTAAGTTAGTAAGTAAGTAAGTAAGTAAGTAAGTAAGCAAGCAAGTAATAAGTTAGTAAGTAAGTAAGTAAGTAAGGAAGGAAGGAAGGAAGGAAGGAAGGAAGGAAGGAAGGAAGGAAGGAAGGAAGGAATTAAAGGACCATTTTTCACAATTCTTTAGGCATTTTGGGCATATGGTTTTTAAAAAACATTGCATATCCTTTACAGGACGTCTAGAGATTGCTATTGTATACAGCGGGAAACTAGGGTTAGCATTAAATTGTTAGAAAGCAGAAATTATGGTCATGTCCAGAAAGAAATACAACAATGCAGCACCCAAGTAAATGGAAACATTCCTACACAGATGAATCAATACAACTGTCTTAGAACAGTCATAGATATCTGAAAGAACATGCTTTGTAGAGATTAGAACAAGAATCGTCATGGCATGGTTAGCCGTTTTGAAGATGGAAAACAAATTCAGCCCAAGAGACAGCTGCCAATTGCAATGATAACTAGAGAGCGCTATATGGAAACGTCATTGTTATTTGCATGTAAAACTTGGGCGATACGGAGACAAACTCAGAAACATGTTTGCATGTAAAACATGCCTGATACGGAGACAAGCTCAGAAACATGTTTGCATATAAAACATGGGCGATGTGGAGACAAGCTCAGAAACATATTTGCATGTACAACATGGGCAATACGAAGACAAGCTCAGAAACACCGAATGACAATGGAGGTCAGCGGACCGAATGGATAAAAGCGTCCGTTCTTAAAATATCCGGTGTACTGATGCCGAGTTTCAACCCCTGCACCGGTCAATTGGCCTAAAATGTTGAATTCTGATCCTTCACTTGGGAGCGCACATTACAAGTACCTCAGAAATTGGAGTGGTTTCGTCTGATATCGAGGGACACTGGTAATATGGAATGTCAATCCACAGGCTAAGATCAGTCGAGTCGACTAGAAGTAGTAGCACCTATTTGGACAATGCATGAGTTCAAAGCGAGCGATCGTTAAATATATATATATATATGTATGTGTGTGTGTGTGTGTGTGTGTGTGTGTGCGTGCGTGCGTGCGTGCGTGTGTGTGTGTGTGTGTGTGTGTGTGTGTGTGTGTGTGTGTGTGTGGGCAACGGTAGTACCTTTGGTAAGGAGGACTCTCATGTCGTTTTCAGGCCCCATCGCCCACTGGTCCAAGCCTGATATCCAGCTCACGCCTGTGGCTCCTAGTAGCTGTCAGCATGCGACAGCGGCCACCCCCTGGGCAACAGCTGTTTGAGGCTGGCTAAACCAGGCGTGGGTAGACGATTTTGTCTCAAACCAAGCGGTAAACTAAGGTATGCCTACCGAGCACGTGAAGACAGGATTCGGCAGACTGCGCGGATGAAATCACTGATTCAACGGGCAAGACGGCATTTACATGCATAAACTGACCTCTGCGTGCTATAACAATCCCTTTTGTTGGGTCTAACCCATTTTTTGGAATTTCTTAATCAACTTCTCTGACCCCACATCCGCTTTTCCTCTTATCTCCACACCTGTAACCTTCATTGTAATTTTCAGATTTTTAACCCCAACATCCGTCCTTTCTTGGCGTTTAACACGCACGTTACACACACACACACTTACACACACACACACACACACACACACACACACACACACACACACACACACACATGTATATATGTACATATAAACAAGATAATTGAGAAGTTTACAATTTGCTTTCACGGATACTGATAACAATTACCTCACACATAATACAAACAATAAAAGCCCAATAAGTAACACAGTTTTCACACTCACAAATTCAGAGTCCCTGAACTATCGATCATAATGCTTCATACCGAGAGCTTTCTTTGGATAAGCCAACCTTGTCTGTCCTGTCTATTGTGTGTTTTCAACCGGATGAGACCAGAAACTGTAAATATTATTGTTTATGATGTCTTCGTCACACTAGAGAGATGTAGTTTATTGACTGCGGGTGAGAGTTCCTCCAGGCAGGGCAGATAAAAGGCTAGACTTTTGAGCACTTGTGGCGAATAGAGACGTACATCTCAGTGGTACGCAACACGAGGTTTGGAAATATACCGACATTGTAAAAAAACACAAGGGCACCACCATATATACAGGCATCTTGTCATCTTGACAGACGGTAGTTATTGTACTTTAAAAGAGCATAATAACCAAACCATACAACAAAGCCTGAGCTAAATTGTGGAGACCATTTGTTGCCTTTGCATCATGATCCCTTTCTCGTCCTGCCTAGTTTACTGCAGAAGAAAAGTAACACTAATACGTCTGGAACAAGACAAGCTGCAGAAGCTGACGGATAAGCAAAGCAATGCTCTAACTTTCTGCCTGTCGGGGCTACGATCCTAGACCAGCTGCCGACCAAGGCTTAAGGCCTGGTCCACCCTGTCATGGTATTTAGTCTTTGTGTTGTATTTCCTCGCACAAAGATACGGTTTGTACCCTCTCGAATGCGCTCCTCCGCTCGAAGACGTTGTCACAATGTGGGATGTCGGGTTTCGTGAGCGCCGCTTAACATTCGGCGCTAACAGAAAACGGGTAGTACCGTCTACTGTCATACAATAGCTCAGTCATGTCTGACTAAGACCTGACTAACATTGGTACCACCTTACAGAGGTGCATAAAATCGGGAAGTACTCCCTGCCAGAAAATGTTGCCAATATAGTAAACTGTTGGCCGTCTCCCTGGCCTAGGAGTTTAAACGACTTTAATTGTAATCCCGTTTATCCACGTGGTGTAAAGCAGCGCGCGGGAATTGGTAGCGGTTCTCGTCGCGCTGGTAACTTACGGGGTAAGTGAGCCGGCCGCTCAGAAATCAATGGCAAACTTCTGAGCGTAATCATGCCAAGAAATCAACAACGGTAGAATGCTGGTGTTGACAGCGATGTCCTGTAAAAGGATGTGCGAAAAAAAAAAAACGTAAACTGTTGATATTGCCAAATGCGTTTCATATACCTGATGTGACCAAACTGACGAAAGAACTGACCTAATAAACGTAACAGTTAACTTTAGTAGATTAATGTTTTCTTTTAAGGTATGCCCTGTGCAGGATGTTGCAATCATACCCAGACCCTATTGACGATGTTTGATTTACTAGGAAATTGTACGTTCAGTAGTTTGTTGCATTCTGAACGATCAGTCCACATCCAGGTCCAACTGACCGGTGTATGAAATGAACCCACTACCACGTTCACCAAAGAAAGTTTAAAACCGAGCGCATTACACTTTTTAGAGATGTCGACCTCATTACTGTATACCACTATCTTAATATACGTTTATTTCCTTTTCGGCATTGCCAGATATGTTTCATTGAATTAATGTGTCCGTACTGACAAAATAACTGGCTTTATGTACGTACATGTAAAGTTGCATATAATTGATGTGTCCGCGTGACAAAAGAACTGACTTGATACACGTACACGTAAAGTTGCATATACTTGATGTATCCGCACTGACAGAAGAACTGACTTGATACGCGTACATGTAAAGTTGCATATACTTGAGGTATCCGCACTGACAGAAGAACTGACTTGATACGCGTACATGTAAAGTTGCATATACTTGAGGTATCCGCACTGACAAAAGAACTGACTTGATACGCGTACGTGTAAAGTTGCATATACTTGATGTATCCGCACTGACAAAAGAACTGACTCGAAACACATACATGTAAAGTTGCATATACTTGAGGTATCCGCACTGACAAAAGAACTGACTTGATACACGTACAGTACATGTAAAGTTGCATATACTTGAGGTGTCCGCGTGACAAAAGAACTAACTTGAAACACATACATGCAAAGATGAGTATACTTGAGGTATCCGCACTGACAAAAGAACTGACTTGAAACACATACATGTAAAGTTGCATATACTTGAGGTATCCGCATGACAAAAAAACTGACTTGATACACGTACAGTACATGTAAAGTTGCATATACTTGAGGTGTCTGCGTGACATAAGAACTGACTTGAAACACATACATGTAAAGTTGTATATACTTGAGGTATCCGCACCGACAAAAGAACTGACTTCATACGCGTACACGACGCACTGACAAAAGAACTGACTTGATACGCATACATGTAAAGTTGCATATACTTGAGGTATCCGCACCGACAAAAGAACTGACTTGATACGCGTACATGTAAAGTTGCATATACTTGAGGTATCCGCACCGACAAAAGAACTGACTTGATACGCGTACATGTAAAGTTGCATATACTTGAGGTATCCGCACCGACAAAAGAGCTGACTTGATACGCGTACATGTAAAGTCGATTTACTAACTAACTAACTAACTAACTAACTAACTAACTAACTAACTAACTAACTAACTAGCTATTTAACTAACTAGCTATTTAACTAACTAACTAACTAACTAATATATTATATATATATATATATATATATATATATATATATATATATATATATATATATATATATATATATATATATATATAATGACAGTGAAATGTGTTTCATGGGGTAAATGCGAAGAATACTATGGACCACAGAGCAAAACGAATGAGACATAACAGTTCTTTAAGAAATAAATGTAGAAAGTAGGCTTATTACACTAAGTAAACATTATTATTCGGGAAGGAGTGGGGGTGAGGGGGTGTCGAGAATGTAAAGAAGAAAAATCAACTGGAAAGCATAGTAACAACTGGTAAAACTTGATAGGAAAAGGACGAGAAAAAGACAACGAGGTGAATACCTGGATGGCTGGCCACATGGCATAATGTGAACACGAGCACAAACCAAGTCCAAGATCTGTTGATCATGTGAGATGGCGCAGCAGGACTACCCATATTTTGCGGGGTGGTGGATGATGATGATGATGATGATGATGATGATGACAGCGATGATGGTTATGGCACATAAACACAAGCTCAGTACAGTTCAAAGGACACATATGGCTCAAGATGAAATACTTCCAACCGTCCCTTCCCCTCTTTTGGCTCATTTTACAGCAAATTTGGGCAACAAACTATCTTTCATATTGAGATACATAATAGCATAATAATTTGACGTAAGCTCGACTGAAGTATAGTGGCGCAACTAGCTTGCGCACACGGACACATAACATAAATACACACATAACCACACGCATATGCACAACACCCACATAATCACACCCACACATAGTTAAACACTGCATCCAGATCTCAGCGATCATTTGCATTTGTTGCCATATTTACCCAATGAAAATGGTCTTTCAGTCGATTCTACGCCATTGCTGCTGGCTATTTCCTCTTCTCTGGGGACCACCATTGTTGGGTGAAGAGCGAATGCCGTTTGAAGGTAAAAAGTACCCTTTGTTCGTTCTGTGACAGAACACCGTATGTGGCATTTGGTGAGTTTTTTTTACTATTGAGTACCTCCTTGCTTGACATTACTCAGCAGCAGTGATGGCTACATTGTTCATCTTCCTTTCTTGTTTCCCTGGGTAATATAAACATTGGAAGTCGCGGTGGCGCAGTAACTAGCGCATTCGCTTGCCGATGCAACTGTTCTGAGTTCAAATTACCTTTGTGATGGGGATTTTGTTTTGAAATGTGACCATATTTATACCGGGTTTTAAAGTAACCTTTAATATGTGAGTATTTGTAAACACGTAACAAGGCAGCACCTTGTTACGGGTCTGTGTTGTGACAGTGTAATCACAATGTCTAAGTCTGAATGCACGGAGAAATAGGTGGCCAATTTTTCCCTCACTTAGTGAGACGCCGAAGGCAAGCATGTGACCCTCGTCCGACACCGCGCTCGTGGCATTATCAGCGTAGCTCCCTATCAGTTATGCTGACGCGCCCCATGTGAGTGTCAGAGTCCTAACTATCTTTTCCTTCTAGCTCACTGGACTTGGACAGGCAAATTACAACATCTACGACACATATACCAATAACAATGACTGCAATCGGAAACTCACAGGAGCTGTCTCCTGAACAACCTTTATTACATTACATTACATGATAACATTATGGTCTCACTCCACCGTCAACTCGCGTACGATTAAGCAATCATTCTACACAGGCAGCCAAACGCTCGCTCACGTCCACCTGGGCGATATGTACACTGTCGCCCGTATGACCATTCGCAATCACAGTCTCACATCATCCCGCACATATCACAGTTAGTACATTCCTCGAATATCAATACACAACGTTCATCTCATCTATCCGTCACAAACACTATCGTTCGATCGTTCTATAACTCTCTAGATCTCCACACGTCCGTCTCTATTCGCTGTCTCACACACACTGACTCCCTCCTCCTTGACCTTCCCACATCACGTGGGTCTGTCCACGGGCTTCTTGCCTGACCGTCCGTTAGCCAAGCCGTGGTGTCCCCTACTGTCCTTGACCTCAGCTATTACTTACACTGACTATTGCTTACATACAGGCAATTACACTATTGCTTACATACAGGACCCTGACAGTGAGTATATGGCACTCTTCCGAATTCCGGTCCCAAATAGTTCTGCAGTGAATAAGTGATTAGGGTTATGATTAGGGTTAGGGTTAGCTATATAAAATTATTCACTGCAGAACTATTTGGGACCGGAATTCGGAAGAGTGCCGAGTATATATATATATATATATATATATATATATATATATATATATATATATATATATATATATATATATATATATATATATATATATATATATATATATATACACACACGTGTCAGATCTTAGTCAGATATGACTGAGCAACCGTTTGACAGTAGATGGTACTACCGTCTTTCTGTTAGCGCCGATTTTTGGGCGGTGCTCACCAAACCCGACACCCCATATTGTGCCAACGGCTTCGGGGGAAGGAGTGTAACTGGGAGGGTACGAGCCTTACTCTAGTGCGAGGAAATGCAACCTAAAGACTAAATGTCATGACTGGGCAGACCAGGCCCTAAGCCTTGGTCGGCAACTGGTCTATGATAGAAGCTCCGTTAGATGGACAGTTAGAGCATTGCTTTGCTGATCCGGCAGCTTCTGCAGATTGTCTTGTTCCAGATATATTGGCGTTATCTTCCCTCTGGAGTAAACTAGGCAGGTCGACAGAGGGATCATGCTGCATGGGCAACACATGGTCTCTACAATTCAGCCTAGACTTTGTGCTAAGGAGAGGTATAGCCCCATCCCTGGTCTTTACCGGTCTCGTAATTCGCCACAGAGCCGGCCTTTCCCACCGATGTTCAGATGATTAATATGATGATGGTGATGATGAAGAAAAAAACAAACTGCCAACTGTCGTACTACAACATCTAATGGGAACTCGGTAAATGAGGAGCCCGATGATCAACTGGTGATGCTAGAAACCGATCGTGGCGCTGTCTTTATTATTCTTTGGGTCTAACATTATAAGTTAACTGTTGTTCTTGTCAACGAATCAGTCAGCTCTATACATGGCCTCGGGACACAGAGCGGTTGATTTGCCATGACAATAAGTAAACAGTAACCGACCATTTACACGCCTTGAGGTGTTCTGGGCATAGGGAATAGCCCATCATGCTACAAAATCATTGTCACTTAATGGGTAATATGATCTTTAGTGTATTCCATAAATTAGTTCAACCTGGACCTACGCAATAATAACATAAATCAACGAGAGGTAAGGTTGAAGGGCAACTGACAAACATATATCGATCGATACAAATAAAACGACTGTCAGCTAGGTACAAAGACGGACGAACAGTCAGACGGAGAGAGAGAGAGAGAGAGAGAGAGAGAGAGAGAGAGAGAGAGAGAGAGAGAGAGAGAGAGAGAGAGAGAGAGAGAGAGAGAGAGAACAGACAGACTGACAAACAGACAGACAGACTAACAGAAGGACGGACGGACGGAGGGAGGAAGGGAGGCAGGGATCGACCGATCGACCGACCGACCGACCGACCGACTGACCGACACGCAGCAGGCAGAAAGACATAGATAGATAGATAGATAGACAGACAGACAGACAGACAGATAGATAGATAGATAGATAGATAGATAGATAGATAGATAGATAGATAGATAGATAGATAGATAGATAGATAGATGGCTATATGGATAGATGGCTAGATGGATAGATGGCTAGATAGATAGATGGCTAGATAGATAGATGGCTAGATAGATAGATAGATAGATAGATAGATAGATGGATAGATAGATAGATAGATGGATGGATAGATAGATGGATGGATGGATGGATGGATGGATGGATGGATGGATGGATGGATAGATAGATAGATAGATAGATAGATAGATAGATAGATAGATAGATAGATAGATAGATAGATAGATAGATAGATAGATAGATAGATAGATAGAATGCAGACAAAACATTGCCACAAAAGAAGGCGTTGTTAGCTGACTAAAAAGTCCCCACTTGAAAACATAATTTCCCTCTGACTTCATCCGCCCGCTACTATAAACCAGGCAATTCGCGGGTAGCTCGAAGACGGGTCCTGGATTCTCAATGCCATTACTGGCAATATTTATCGGCCGATCAGGCCCGGCTCAACATAACGTTCGAGTCATGTGACGTCTCAGTGTTGGCCTTAATATCCCCGACCTGTCTGGGCCGTACCTTTTAAATCTGTTTAAAAATGGCGGCGACATGAGACGAGGCCTTAATGTGTGGTTATTACACGGGTCGCAGCTGCGTTGGCCAATAGTCCTTTATTTGAAACTTAACCTTGACCCAGATGTTCACCACTTATTGTCTGGAATGATTTATTTCTCAAGCTGTAAATCTGTCTTAATTGCAAAAGTAATTCCCTGACAGGTACTCTGCTGGGCGCGTGAAATGGTAGCTTTTAAGATACTGGATTGGCCCGGAGGTCAGTATGGCTGAATGGATACGAGCACTCGCTCTTAAACTTCCGTTGCATTGATGCCTAGTTAGTAGGGTCAATGCCTATACCGGTCAGCTGGACTAAAATGCTTATTTCTAGTCCTTGACTTTGGGACGTAAATTAAAAGTACAGTATCTCAGAAGTCTGGGTTTGACTGACGGCGAGGGGTAATGGTAATATAGAAAGCTAACCCACGCGCTTTGTAGCCCTGTGGTAAAGGAGTTACGAATTCAATTCGCATTCCCGAATACCGCGTTCGAAATACAGCTACGCGCGATTTCGAAGCAGACCTCCTTGCCTTGGTTTCCTATACAAAAGTATGAGTGCCTGTATTTCAGAAAGCAATGGCAAACTGCTGGACGTAAACTTGCCAAGAAATCACAAACAGCCAAGAAATGCTGGGGTTGACTGCAACGTGCTGTAAAGGATATACAACTAACTTTAATCCACACGCAAAAATCAATCCAATGAACTATAAGTATTTACACATGTGTGGACGACGCTTGAGTTCAAAGCAAGTGAATGCAAATACAAACAAAAACAATCATTTTTAGTCTCACCAGCGAGTATTCCCAGTGTTGGGTGGTATGGGTGACATGATGAAAGCATCGAATCTCCAGCGAGTATTCCCAGTGTTGGGTGGTATGGGTGACATGATGAAAGCATCGAATCTCCAGCGAGTATTCCCAGTGTTGGGTGGTATGGGTGACATGATGAAAGCATCGAATCTCCAGCGAGAATTCCCAGTGTTGGGTGGTATGGGTGAAATGATGAAAGCATCGAATCTCCAGCGAGAATTCCCAGTGTTGGGTGGTATGGGTGAAATGATGAAAGCATCCAATCTCCAGCGAGAATTCCCAGTGTTGGGTGGTATGGGTGAAATGATGAAAGCATCCAATCTCCAGCGAGAATTCCCAGTGTTGGCTGGTATGGGTGACATGATGAAAGCATCGAATCTCCAGCGAGAATTCCCAGTGTTGGGTGGTATGGGTGACATGATGAAAGCATCGAATCTCCAGCGAGAATTCCCAGTGATGGGTGGTATGGGTGAAATGATGAAAGCAACGAATCTCCAGCGAGAATTCCCAGTGTTGGGTGGTTATGGGTGACATGATGAAAGCATCCAATCTCCAGCGAGAATTCCCAGTGATGGGTGGTATGGGTGAAATGATGAAAGCATCGAATCTCCAGCGAGAATTCCAGTGTTGGGTGGTATGGGTGACATGATGAAAGCATCGAATCTCCAGCGAGAATTCCCAGTGTTGGGTGGTATGGGTGACATGATGAAAGCATCGAATCTCCAGCGAGTATTCCCAGTGTTGGGTGGTATGGGTGACATGATGAAAGCATCGAATCTCCAGCGAGTATTCCCAGTGTTGGGTGGTATGGGTGACATGATGAAAGCATCGAATCTCCAGCGAGAATTCCCAGTGTTGGGTGGTATGGGTGAAATGATGAAAGCATCGAATCTCCAGCGAGAATTCCCAGTGTTGGGTGGTATGGGTGAAATGATGAAAGCATCCAATCTCCAGCGAGAATTCCCAGTGTTGGGTGGTATGGGTGAAATGATGAAAGCATCCAATCTCCAGCGAGAATTCCCAGTGTTGGCTGGTATGGGTGACATGATGAAAGCATCGAATCTCCAGCGAGAATTCCCAGTGTTGGGTGGTATGGGTGACATGATGAAAGCATCGAATCTCCAGCGAGAATTCCCAGTGATGGGTGGTATGGGTGAAATGATGAAAGCAACGAATCTCCAGCGAGAATTCCCAGTGTTGGGTGGTATGGGTGACATGATGAAAGCATCCAATCTCCAGCGAGAATTCCCAGTGATGGGTGGTATGGGTGAAATGATGAAAGCATCGAATCTCCAGCGAGAATTCCCAGTGTTGGGTGGTATGGGTGACATGATGAAAGCATCGAATCTCCAGCGAGAATTTCCAGTGTTGGGTGGTATGGGTGACATGATGAAAGCATCGAATCTCCAGCGAGAATTCCCAGTGTTGGGTGGTATGGGTGACATGATGAAAGCATCGAATCTCCAGCGAGTATTCCCAGTGTTGGGTGGTATGGGTGACATGATGAAAGCATCGAATCTCCAGCGAGTATTCCCAGTGTTGGGTGGTATGGGTGACATGATGAAAGCATCGAATCTCCAGCGAGAATTCCCAGTGTTGGGTGGTATGGGTGAAATGATGAAAGCATCGAATCTCCAGCGAGAATTCCCAGTGTTGGGTGGTATGGGTGAAATGATGAAAGCATCCAATCTCCAGCGAGAATTCCCAGTGTTGGGTGGTATGGGTGAAATGATGAAAGCATCCAATCTCCAGCGAGAATTCCCAGTGTTGGCTGGTATGGGTGACATGATGAAAGCATCGAATCTCCAGCGAGAATTCCCAGTGTTGGGTGGTATGGGTGACATGATGAAAGCATCGAATCTCCAGCGAGAATTCCCAGTGATGGGTGGTATGGGTGAAATGATGAAAGCAACGAATCTCCAGCGAGAATTCCCAGTGTTGGGTGGTATGGGTGACATGATGAAAGCATCCAATCTCCAGCGAGAATTCCCAGTGATGGGTGGTATGGGTGAAATGATGAAAGCATCGAATCTCCAGCGAGAATTCCCAGTGTTGGGTGGTATGGGTGACATGATGAAAGCATCGAATCTCCAGCGAGAATTCCCAGTGTTGGCTGGTATGGGTGACATGATGAAAGCATCGAATCTCCAGCGAGAATTTCCAGTGTTGGGTGGTATGGGTGACATGATGAAAGCATCGAATCTCCAGCGAGAATTCCCAGTGTTGGGTGGTATGGGTGACATGATGAAAGCATCCAATCTCCAGCGAGAATTCCCAGTGATGGGTGGTATGGGTGAAATGATGAAAGCATCCAATCTCCAGCGAGAATTCCCAGTGTTGGGTGGTATGGGTGAAATGATGAAAGCATCCAATCTCCAGCACTTCTATGATTCAGCACTGTATAGAACTGCAGGGACACTGTTCTGTCCATGGCGTGCTGCCCTAAGCCTAGTGTTGTATGTGCCTTCATCGTCTCCCCTAGGACTTTAATTGTGTCCTGGAGCATGTTTTTGTTTTTTTTAAAGAAGTTGTGAACCCTGTATTAGTATATAGTGTGTGGTATGTATGTGTGTGCGCGTGCTTATGTGTGTGTGTTTGTGTGTGTAAGTGTGTGTGTGCGTAACGTGCGTGTTAAACGCTAAGAAAGGACGGATGTTGGGGTTAAAAATCTGAAAATTACAATCAAGTTTTCAGGTGTGGAGATAAGAGGAAAAGTGGATGTGGGGTCAGAGAAGTTGATTAAGAAATTCCAAAAAAATGGGTTAGACCCAACACAAGGGATTGTTATAGCACGCAGAGGTCAGTCTTTGCAGGTAAATGCCGTCTTGCCCGTTGAATCAGTGATTTCATCCGCGCAGTCTGCCGAATCCTGTCTTCACGAGCTGGGTAGGCATATCTTAGTTTACCGCTTGGTTTGAGACAAAATCGGCTACCCACGCCTGGTTTAGCCAGCCTCAAACAGCTGTTGCCCAGGGGGTGGCCGCTGTCGCATGCTGACAGCTACTAGGAGCCACAGGCGTGAGCTGGATATCAGGCTTGGACCAGTGGGTGATGGGGCCTGAAAACGACATGAGAGTCCTCCTTACCAAAGGTACTACCAATGCCTAACACCCCTTACACACACACACACACACACACACACACACACACACACACACACACATATATATATATATATATATATATATATATGACATAAGCCTGGGTCATTGACATTGAGTTGAGTGACCGGGCATGAGGAAGAATGGAGATGAGATTGGGAGACAGTAAAGTGACTGACCTGGCTATGAGAAAACAGGCAGTCCTGAGAAATAAAATAATGGGAAGGGTGAGCGTGGACCCCAGGGGATGGGGGAAGGACAGGTTAGCTTTGTGTGAAGTCAAGGCACTTCAGGGAGTTGATGTGTAGATGCCGAACTGATCGGTAGTCTAAGGAGAAGCGGAGTTAGAGATCTCCGTGTTGTGTTGTTCTCCGAGTTATGAAGACAGGCCTGAACCAGAGTGGGTTCTATAGGGAGTGAGGGCCTAAAACCCAGAGTGGGTTGCATAGTTGAGCAGTGGCTCCGACCCAATGTGTGGGTTGTATTGTAGGATTCCAGCCGTGGATAGTAGCTGGATTACCTGTCTTGTGGATTGAGATTAGAAGCAGGCCGTGAGAAGGCATTGATGTGTGCTGGTTAAATTGTGAGGAGGATATTTATATTCTATGGATTACATTGTTTCTGGATATATATATATATGTTCCGTCTGTCCGTCTTATTTCTGGAATAAATGATTATGTGCGCCAACTCAATCTTGTTTCATGACTGGTGAAGGTGCACTTCTGGGGTGAGTTGGATTAAGAGACAGTTAGATATCTCAATTGACACACCATGAACATCGTTACCTAGACAACGACCATCACACGACAATATCAAGCAAAGATCATCAAGAACATTGATATTATCATCAAGAACGACGTGTGACAATCTGAGGGCTACGTCCGATCAATAACATCTGGGCGCTCGTCGCTTAGGAAGGAGTATCTGGAAGGCTACGTACGGTCAAAAGCATTATAGACATTGTGTCATTCTAAGATATCTGTGGGCTCTTCGCTGAGAGAGGAGTTATTATCTGTGGCTTCGTTCCATCAATTTAGACAGTACTGCGTCAAGTGATTAACAGCAACTCTTTTGTGTGTGTAAGACGCCACATCGAAAAAAAAACTGTCAGCGCGCGGGGAAAATACGCGGCGGAGGTCACAGGCGAGTAGTCAGTTCACGTCAGGTTTACTACAGGTAAATTAACGACGGTCGGTACACGTAAACAGACAAGACAGGGCGCCAGGAGAATTAACGCAGTACAAATCGACCGGGAGAGTCCATTACGGTGACAGGTAAATTTGATACCAGGCAGGAGTGCTGAAACTAGCAGACGCGGCGATGAAAGACCAGTGTTGAATCCAGAGTGGCGAGGGCAGCGTGTGTGTGTGTGTGTGTAGGACATTACCGCTGTCGGTGATAAAGACACGCCATACAGACTAACCGGGAGAGTCGATTGCAGTAGCAGGGGTGTTTGGTCACGGACAGCACAAAGGAAATGTCGCGTGGACAGTGAGGGGTTTGCAACAAGTGAGGTCAGCCCTAGTGTGTGTTTGATAAGGACAGGATTGAACCAAAGATTGAAGACAGCGAGCAATTTCGTCGCAACATCCTGTGTGTGGGGAGAAGTGTGTATGTGTGTGCTGAGGAAGCGCACTGTGTTGTCGCAAGTTGACTGGTCAAGATTTGTCGACGCCGTTAAAAGACGGGGCGGAGTTAACAGACAGTGCAGGTGGAAATTGTGAGTCTCCGCGGACAATTCGGGTCAGCGCTGTTTACGAGAACATTAAACTCCCGGGAAGGGGAGAGTTAATGAATGTGTAGAATACACAGAGAAAAGTGACAGTCGCGGATTCAACGGGCAGGTGTCTTTGTGGAAACAGTGCCCCTACCGCCAGAGTTGGGGCGGGTTAATGGTGTAAAGTGTTTTCCACGAAGTTAAAAATAGCAGCCGGGTCGGGGCTGAGAAGTTGTGTGGAAAGTGTTTTTGTATGACGGAAAAGTGTCCGGTCATTTTACAGACAGTCAGTGTGGATTATTGTGACAAAGAAGACTGAGATACTGACTTGAGGTGTCCGGCAAGGTCAAGGTTGGGGATAGTGGAAAGTTACTGGGATTTTCCACAGGAGATCGGGATAAACAAGGTTGTTTTGAAAGAAAGCCAGACTTGATGTTTCGTCTTTGTTCAAGCCTTTGTCATCATTATTTTGTTATGAGCAAAACAGTTTTAACTTATCGTCATCGCAACCATTGTCGTATTTCGTTGCCAATAAGGATCTATATATCCAAATGTAAAGCGCTGAACATTGGCTGCCATTCTCCTTTTCTTTTTGGTGAATCTTGTCGGATAACGGCAATCCAGAACATTTTGGGATAATTACCATCATCTTCAATTCGTACGACAATCGAAAGAACACTTTGGATTATTACTGTGGTGCCACCACGTACAGAGAAAGTACAATAAAGTTACGGACTGTGTCGAGACAGAACAGTTTGGATATCACTATCATCTTCAACTTTTGTCGACAGTTGGAACTTGTGATCACCACGTGAATTCAATAACCACTCAACAAAACAAGAAGTCGGTTTGAAATCTAGCGTCGTGGACATTTCCAGCGGCTTACGAATAACTATTGAAGCGAGAAAAAACTTTGGTGACTGAATAAAAAGAACTTGTTGCGACGGATTAATGGGCACATATTTGTCGGCCAACGATTTGGACATTCTGTTTGCTGCTCATTGTCTTATAAATATTGTTTTCGGTTGTTAAGCTATTACTTGTATGTGGTCCGGTGTTTGTCAGGTGTAGGGGATTTTTGGGGTGTTTCTCGAGAGTCGGGATACAGCACAAAAATTTATTTGCTTTCTGGTGCTTACGATATTTTTGTAAGGAAAACGTTAATGAGTTAACGTGTCGCGCAGTGGAATTGGAATAGTCTTAACCAATATCTAGAACCGAGTTGTCTGACGTCAGATTTGTGTATATGTGATGCTATAAATTGTTTTTGTTTCTCTTTATTTTCATAATATTTGCATATGATATTTGCTGTGTTCGGATATATGGTATTATTGTGAACTTTTGTCGTGTCTACTATCTAGTGGTATCTGAGTCAGTTTATATTTTACGCGCACTGTGGGTGTCCCTACACAAGCTTGTGGTTGTTACTGTGGTTTATTTCTGTGTGATCATCGTCTCCGTGTACTCAGCTTGTGAAGTCTAGCGTTGGATAGTCATCACTTAGTGTTATCATCCATTTGTTTGTATATGTATTTATATGTATGTTGAACAATATTTCCAGGGACTTCATGAACTTGTGGTCATAGATATATAGATATAAGGGAGTATAGGTGATACTTTCCCCCTCACTACCTAGTGCTTATAGAGTGACTGGGTGAGTACAGAGTGATATTTTAGCACTACGAAGTTACGTGCACAAGGAGTGGTAGTGTACGTATTGAAGGCACACAAAGGACTAGTAGCAGAGTCTTTACATTTATAGTTGGCTGACAGACAGAAACGTGTCCACAAGTACAAGATGCCTACTTTAATGGAATATATTGAAGCAGATGAAAGAATAGGCCTGAAAGGTAAAGAGTTACAGGAGTATGCCGAAGCAAAAGAACAAAAACAGATTGAAAGAGAGGAGAGGCATAATGAACGTGAAGCAAAACGTCTGCAGGAAGAAAAGGTAGCTGAAGCCAAGCGTCTGCAGGAAGAGAAAGAGACACAAGTGAAACTACAAATGGAACAACTAGAACTTGAAAAGTTAAAACAAACAAATGCGGTGGAAATCGAGAAAGAGAAGATTAAGATGGAAGCGGAAATTGCTCTCAGGAAATTAGAACTATCTTCGAAAGGTCAAAGTGAGGAAAGCAGAAGACCGTCGCAGTCGTCACAGAGATTAAAACTGCCATATTTTACGGACCGGGATTGTCTTGAGGCCTATCTTTCGATATTCGAATCATCTGTGAAAACTCTAGGGATCCCGGAAGCAGAATATGGGATGCGACTTGGCGAATTTCTTACGTGCAAGGCACTAGACACCATGTTCAATTTACCTGTAGAAGAAAGAAACAACTACACTATCTTACGTCAACGTTTGCTCACAAAGTTCCAACTCACTGAGCATGGATATAGAACAAAGTTTAGACAGTTAGTGCCAGAGACAAATTCAAGATTTCACAGACTTTGTTAACACTGTAAAGAATGCATTTAACAAATGGATGGAGCTTGCAGAAGTAGGGAAAGATTTTAATAAATTAGTAGATCTAATGTTAAGAGACAAGGTAGTATCTGCATGCAATTCTAATTTAGTGGCTTTCTTTGAGGAACGGAAGCCAAAGGACATAGACACAATGTCTCAGTTAGGGCAAAACTATATGACTGCACATCCTAACAGTTCTATTGGGAAACTAATGAGTGAGGAAATAGTCTGTGCAGCGTACACTAAACAGGACCAGAATCCAGTCATCAGACCAAGGGCGAAAAGTGTGGATTCAGCACAGAAAGGTGAGCAGCAAGAACTTCAAGATAATGGTTTCCGAGGAAACAATGTTGGTAGAGTAGGACGGTACCCATATAGAAGAGGGAACTTCCAGAGACGTCCAAATTATGCCGGATGTTGGAATTGTGGGAGCTGGAGACACAAGGCAGCAGAGTGTGATACACAACCATCAGATGGACCAACGAACAACAGTAAAAGGGAGATTACTTGTTTCAAATGATGAAGGAAGGGGCATATCAGCCATCAATGTAGGATGAGAGAAACAAAGCACTCAAATGCAGCGCAAGTAATTGAGACGCTAAACAATGAAGATTGTAGTGGGTGCAAACCTCTTTTTGAAAAAGACAGTCAGCCAGTCCTAATATGTGGTCATACAGTGAAAGCAGGATCAGCAGTCCATGAAGGAGGAAGTTTGAAGCTACATCAGGGATTTGTCAATGATAGACCAGCGTTAACAATTAGGGATTCCGGATGTACGTCTATCGGAGTGAGAAGAAGTTTAATAGATCCCTCGGATTATACAGGGAAAAGATTAGATGCATAACATTCAACGGCACAGTAGAGTTCTACCCATTAGCCATAATAACAGTAAAAACACCATATATCACTGGAAGAGTGACAGCGTGTGTTTTGGACTCACCAGTGGCTGATTTGATCATAGGAAATGTTATAGGAGTTAAAGATTGTACAGAAGAGGAAGTAGTTTATTGGGACCAAAAATATAGTGTAAGCAGTAATGAGGTAGTTACCACAAGAGAACCTAAATTAGAGAGTATAGCTGAGGTAGAAGAGGCACTTGAAGTAGACACAGGAACTCAGGACAAGGATAGTACAGCTGAGCAGATGAGAATGGATCCGAAATATAGTGCTAGTGGCTCCCAGAGACAAGATACTACTCTGAACAAATGTTCCCAAGGGTGTAGGAGAGTAGAACATAGGCAGTCAAAGAAAGGTAGATGGTGCTTCGAGAGGAAGAACAATGTTCTCACTCGCAGGTTTTCAGATAGTGGAACTGCACGTGGGCAAGGAGCAGTACCTTTAGCACATAGAGACCGATATACTAGAACAGCTCAGGATAGTGCATGTGCAGGGCACATAGGCATAAGGCGTATGCAGCAGAAAGCAAGGTGCCAGATACTATGGGCCAAGATTGAATAAAGAGTTCAGACTAAACAGAGACTCAAGTGTAACGGTGCAATATGCAGATAGGAAAGTTGAGTCAGGTCAAAAGAGTGTTCGCGACATTACTGACCCAGGGCTAGGGATATCAAACAGATGTTGTAATTGTAGAGGTACCATGAGTCATGGGTACATGAAAGGTAGACACAGCATCGACAGGAATCAGAGGTGGGTTGATGCAAGAACAGAACCACCTGATATAGGGTCGTTACACAAATAGTATTGTGGGGTCGTGAAGTAGTAAGAGACCTGTGGTTACATAAGTATAATGCTTTTCTATGATGTATTATTATTATTATGTGATGTATTAGTTCATGCATTGATACACAAGATAGAAAGATGGTTGTATTTATGTGTGGGGAATATGGGAGTGTACTATGAGCATTTGATGTATTATTTAGGGTGGTAGCTGGAGTAAGGTGCAGCCATACTTAGGGCTACCCAGGCTATATGTCTGGGTCACATGTTTAGTAAGTTTTAGTCTCCCAATATTTGAAAACGAAGTTTTCTTTTAAGAGGGGGGTGATGACATAAGCCTGGGTCATTGACATTGAGTTGAGTGACCGGGCATGAGGAAGAATGGAGATGAGAGTGGGAGACAGTAAAGTGACTGACCTGGCTATGAGAAAACAGCCAGTCCTGAGAAATAAAATAATGGGAAGGGTGAGCGTGGACCCCAGGGGATGGGGGAAGGACAGGTTAGCTTTGTGTGAAGTCAAGGGACTTCAGGGAGTTGATGTGTAGATGCCGAACTGATCGGTAGTCTAAGGAGAAGCGGAGTTAGAGATCTCCGTGTTGTGTTGTTCTCCGAGTTATGAAGACAGGCCTGAACCAGAGTGGGTTCTATAGGGAGTGAGGGCCTAAAACCCAGAGTGGGTTGCATAGTTGAGCAGTGGCTCCGACCCAATGTGTGGGTTGTATTGTAGGATTCCCAGCCGTGGATAGTAGCTGGATTACCTGTCTTGTGGATTGAGATAGAAGCAGGCCGTGAGAAGGCATTGATGTGTGCTGGTTAAATTGTGAGGAGGATATTTATATTCTATGGATTACATTGTTTCTGGATATATATATATGTTCCGTCTGTCGTCTTATTTCTGGAATAAATGATTATGTGCGCCAACTCAATCTTGTTTCATGACTGGTGAAGGTGCACTTCTGGGGTGAGTTGGATTAAGAGACAGTTAGATATCTCAATTGACACACCATGAACATCGTTACCTAGACAACGACCATCACACGACAATATCAAGCAAAGATCATCAAGAACATTGATATTATCATCAAGAACGACGTGTGACAATATATATATATATATATATATATATATATATATATATATATATATATATATATATATATATATATATATATATATATATATATATATATATATATATATATATATATATATATATAATCAGTCCTCTAAAAAGTACTGGAGAGTTTTGGTCATAGACCATAACTTTATGAAGGGAAAATCCCAACTGCACCTCCCCGCGGTAGAGGATGGAAACACACTACGGTGTGGCTAACACAATTCTGGGGACCGAGTATCCACCGGAATAAGTGGACAACTCTGCAGCTGAGCAGAGCAGGGCACTCACTTGTCCTTACAGTCGGAAATGGCTGTTGAAGGTAGAGGTAAAAGACCGCCATGTGAATGTGGAAGGCAAGGGAAAACCACCACATTATCTTCCCAAGACTTCATGGCAAAACATTTATCAGAGTTAGTGAACGACGTTAATGGCTGTCTTAGGACATCCTCGTCCTGTAGGGACAGTTATGAGCCACAGGTTACACCAGACCGTCATGATCGTAGTGATGAAGAAATACAACACTTTTTCACGAAATAGAAATGGCGATGGCTCAAATTGGATCACATTGGCACCTTTCCGTCTTGACAGACGATAGTTTGGTACATTGTGCATCAAAAAGGCTTAATAACTACGACCCATGGCGGTGGCGAGTTTGGCTGGTAAGGCCAATTCTTGCTGCAAATGTTTGCCCACAGTAGATGCATGTGAAAACATGGTCATTTCCACAATTTTGCACCATCTTACGTCTCTCACGCTCTGTGTGCTTTATCTGCAATCATTTTCTCCTTTTTCTTTATTCCATTTCTGATAGTTGTCCTCCATGCAACACGTTCAGCGGCGACTTGCTCCCAATGTGCATTATCAATGCCTGTATCAATCATGTCCCGCTTACACACATCTTTGTATCGTAGTAGAGGCCGACCCTGAGATCTCCTACCCGTCTGTAATTCACCAAAAAAGATGTCCTTTGGTATTCTACCATCATCCATCCTCCTAACATGTCCTATCCATCTAAGTCTACGAATACTGAGCATGGAATACACCGTCACACAACCTGATCTTTCCAATACTTCAGTATTTGTGATTTTGTCTTGCCACTTAATACCAAGTATTCTTCGCAGACACCGCATATGAAAGCTGTTTAAACTTTTCTCTTGGCGTGAGTAAGTTGTCCAGGTTTCACTGCCATAAAGAAGAATACTAAGGACACAGGCTTGGTAGACGAGGACTTTTGTTTTGGCAGTAAGCTTCCTGTTCTCCCAAACTCTTTTTGCTAACATGTTCATTGTTGTTCCTGCCTTGCCAATCCTGTAGGTGTCTCCCACCGTCAGAGGCAACGCGTGGAGCCCCATGTCTACGCCAACTGACAAGGACTTATAACCCGTAACAGTTACCTCTCGCTTTGATTCCGAGACCGGTTACGACCAGGGATGGAGTTATTGCCTCTCCATAGCACAAAGCCTGGGCTAAAATAAAGAGACCATGTGTTGCCCATGCAGCATGATCCCTCTCTCGGCCTGCCTAGTTCACTCCAGAGGAAAGTTGACACCTATACATCTGGAACAAGACAAGCTGCAGAAGCTGCCGGATCAGCAAAAGCAATGCTCTAACTGTCCGCCTGTCGGAGCTTCGATCCTAGACCAGCTGCCAGCTAAGGCTTAGGGCCTGGTCTGCCCTGCCATGACTATTTTGTCTTTGGGTTGCATTTCCTCGCACCAGGATAAGGCTTGTACCCTCCCAATTGCGCTCTTCCGCCCGAAGCCGTTGGCAAAATGTGGGGTGTCGGGTTTGGTAAGCGCCGCCCAAGCATTCGGCGCTGACAGAAAGCAGGTAGTACCGTCTACTATCATACGGTAGCTCAGTCATATCTGACTAAGACCTGACAACCAGGTTTTTTGGTCCGCCTCAAGCTGGGCAGCCCCCGGCCAATTGGGTGCTGATCCGCCACAGCCTGCCTGCTTGATCAAGTCTACCCCGAATCACAGTGCGGCTTCCGTCAGAACTGGTCTACCATTGATATGATATTCTCATTGCGACAAAACAGGACAAAAACATTGGATCACAGGAAATAAAAATAATACTTGGAGATTTTAATGCAAAAGTAGGAAAGGGGATAATGGAGGATGTAGTGGGGAATTACGGTTTAGGTACAAGAAATGAAAGAGGGGAAAAGCCAATAGAATGGGCAAATATCAATGATATGATAATTGGAAACACGTGGTTTAAACACCATAAAAGACGACTATACACATGGAAAAGCACTGATCAGAAAATACGCAACCAAATTGACTACATACTAATTAATAAAAGATTTAGAAATGCTCTAATTAATGTAAAAACAATGCCTGGCGCCGACTGTAATAGTGATCATGTACCACTATGTGGACAAATACAAGTAAGATTAAAGAGAGGGAAACAAATGGTTAGGAACATGAGACTTAATAAAGAAGTTCTGAAAGTAGATAAAGAAATTCAAGAACAATACATAGTGACTGTGAAAAATAGGTACAATGCAATAGCTAAAATACAGAGTATAAATGAACAATGGGAAATGTTAATTCATCAAACTAGCAAAGGAATATTAACGGTGAAAAGTCAAATAGCTAAGAAAATAATGATTAATTAAGAAATCTTAATGCTGATGGACAAAAGAAAACAGAGTAAAAATGACAAACAAGAATACGCTAAGATAAATAAAGAAATAAAAGATAAATGTTGGAAGGCAAAAGAAAGTTGGTTAAATGAGCAGTGCAAAAAACAAAAAGAATTGAATTAAATGCCATTAAAGATACAAAAAATATGCACAGACAAATCAGTGAGCTCACGGGAAGAAAAATAAGAATAAATACAGGGTGTTTGAAATCAAAAATAGGAAAGATATTATTGGATGAAGATGATATAATGAAGAGGTGGAATGAGTATATAAAAGAATTATATGATGGGGAAAGGGAAGAATTAACAGAAGAAAGTAACTTAGAATGTCAACCTATTCTAAAAGAAGAAGTCGCTGGCGCTATGAAATATATGAAGAAAGGAAAAACAGATGGACCAGATGAAATCACAATAGAAGAATTAGAAGTATTGGGAGAATTTGAAGTAGATATATTAACCAAAATGTTGAATGATATTTACAGCAGTGAATATTTACCGATCGATATGCTGAAATCTGTATTTATAGCTATTCCAAAAAGACCAGGAGCAGTTGAATGTGAAGATTTTCGCACAATTAACTTCATAAACCATATCACTAAGCTTCTACTCAGAATCATAATGAGAAGAACCAGAAAGAAAATAAAAATGGAAATTAATGAAGAACAGTATGGATTTGTGGAGGGAAAGGGCACAAACAATGCAATATATACATTACGGACACTAATAGAAAGGTCAATAGAGAAACAGAAAGACATATATTTATGCTTCATAGATTATACTAAGACATTTGATAAAGTAAAACATGATGAGCTAATTAAAATGTTGGAAGATATCAACATTGATGGGAAAGATTTAAGAATAATAAAGAATATTTACTGGAACCAAGTAGCAGCAATTAAAATTGGAAATAAAGAGGGTAGTTACGAACAATAAAGCTAGGAGTACGACAGGGATGTGTCTTGTCACCAGATCTCTTCTCCCTATATAGCGAAGTAATAATGAGAGAGATCAAAGAGATGCCAGGAATACTAGTTGGAGGTTATAATATAAATAATATACGCTATGCAGATGACACAGTATTGGTGGCAGATAAATCAACAGACCTACAACAATTGTTGGACATTGTAGTAACAGAGAGTGCAAGGAAAGGACTCTCCTTGAATATCAAGAAAACAGTAACAATGGTGATATCAAAGAAAATGGTGACACCAAAATGTGACATAGAAATAGAAGGAAAAATTCTTAACCAAGTGGATAATTTTAGATACCTAGGGACATTTATAACATCAGATGGAAGATGTACAACAGAGATTAAGAGCAGAATAGGGCAGGCAAAAGCCGCATTTCAGAAAATGAAGAGTATCTTATGCAATAAGTCACTATCACTGAATGTAAGAAAGAGAGTGCTGAAATGCTATGTAGAACCAGTTTTGCTGTATGGCAGTGAATCTTGGAATGTAAATGAACAAATTAAGAAGAAATTAGAAGCAACAGAGATGCGGTTCCTGAGACGAATGTTGAGAATTCCTTGGACTGCCAGAGTAACTAACGATGACTGCCTGAAACAGGCTAATGAAACTAGAATACTATATACAACAATAAGAAAGAGACAAACAGCTTTCTTTGGTCATGTAATGAGAAGAGAGGCATTCGAGAACATCGTGACAACTGGAAAGATCGAGGGGAAGAGAGGCAGAGGCAGACCAAGAGAAATGATGGTGGATGGATTGAGACGGTGGCACGGAGGAATATCAGCAGCAGAGTTGATCCAGAAAACCAAAGACCGAGATCTGTGGAGAGCCATGAACGCCTACGCCAGCTGGCAGGGCACTTGATGATGATATATGTATATATATATAGTGAGAGAGAGAGAGAAAGAGAGAGAGAGAGAGAGAGAGAGAGAGAGAGCGAGAGAGAGCGAGCGAGAGAGAGAAAGAGTTGAAGACAAAGAAAGTGTGAGAGAGAGACGGCTGTGACGGAGAGCAAGAGAGGGAGAGCGAGAGAGAGAGAGAGAGAGAGAGAGAGAGAGAGAGAGAGAGAGAGAGAGAGAGAGAGATGTTGAAACATACATGGACAAATCTGCGCAATCTGTAATAGGATTGGAGTATGTTCTGGAGGTGTCATCCGTCCTTGTACGCTCTGTTGACATCTCATAGCAATGTCTATGATGAGAGCAGGAATAAACTAAAGAATTTACTAGAGATAAAAAATCATACAACAAGAACCATACATGGATCAAGTCACTATTGACAAGAAATGGACATTAATAACACAGGTTATTTCATAGTTCAGAGATGGGCTGGTAGTTGAGTGCACACACACGCGACAGTCACGTCATTCGGTCTGTCAAGATCAAAGGGGTCTTTCTGTAAAATACTCCCCTCTGAGACTCAGCGCTCAAATATCAAGCGTTTAGGAAGATTTCAGGGACGACAGTTTAGTGGATTGGCAGCTGTCGGCTTCTTTCACCAGTACACAGATATATAAACTTCATCTGTTTATATGTCAATATTTGCAAAAATTAAGAAGGTGATTCATAATGTCTTGCAAGGTCGAATGGATAAGAACGCGTGTTCTTAAACGTCTGGTATGCTGATACCGAGGTAAGAGGTTCAGCCCCTACACCGGACAGTGGACTAAAATCTTGACCTTTCGTCCTTGACATGGGGAAGTAAATTACAAGTACCTCTGAAGTCGGAGTGGATTCGCCTGATGGCGAGGGCCACTGTTAATAGGTAAAGCTAATCCGTAAAAAAAAATCAGCCCTGCACTACTAGAAGTAGTTTGTATGGACTACGCTTGAGTTCAAAGCGAGCGAGTGCCAAAAAAATATGTGCCTTACGAACTGGTGTATGTCTGCCCACAGATCTCGGTCCTTGGTGTTCTGGATCAACTCTGCTGATGATAATCCTCCACGCCACAGTCTCAATCCATCCAGCATCATTTCTCTTGGTCTGCCTCTGCCTCTGCCTCTTTTCTCGCTGAACTTTTCAGCTGTCACGATTTTCTCCTATTTCTCTCTTCCCATCAGAGGACCAAAGAATGCTTCTGTCTCAGGGGCAACAACTAAACGATGAGTGTTTTCTGGTGGCGGAAATGGGATAGCTGTGGTTAATTTTAATTGCAACGGTCAAAACAAACTTCAAACGAAGGGTTTCTGTGGGTATATATTTCAGTATGACACCACTGCAATGTTTTACTAACGGTTGTATGTGAACTGTTGATGTTTGATGGATGTCATGAAGTGACCAAATGACCACAACGTCCAATATGTATCAATACGAAAAGCAGCGGAGACACGACATCACACTTGTGTTAGAGACAGTTTCCACATATTTTATGGGGCGAAAAGTTCTGGATAGGACAAGCCACTGGATAATAATGTTGAAGAGCCGAGTTGTTACATATTACACATTCTAATTAATTTAAATATTTTCTATATGTAAATTTTGTTAATAATTTTTTTTTAATCTATTCATCTTTACTTCCCTGGATATTTCATGGAGCCATCTGAGGCTAGATCGGTGTGGGTGGGTAGGTCAATTAAAAAGAAAAGCCCGTCTCAATGGGAATTCGAACATACGTCACCTGGCAAGAAGGCAAGGGGAATCAAATGGTAACTGTCTAATATAGAAGTGGGTCTGTTGGCGCATTGGTGGCACGATTTGGAAGTTTAGCTGACAGTGACATGAGTGCGGTCTGGTGAGCGTTCGAGACCTGGGCTCGTCGTTCTCAACGGGAGAGAAAGACTGACCACCTATTCCCCCGTGCACTCAGGCCGATTATTTGTAATGGTCCAAGTACATCACAGATCCTTAGTGGGCTCCTAAGTAGGTCTGTGGACTCCTGGCTGTTATAAACTGGGTTACGGGTTTCATGGGTATGTAAAATGGAGTCACGATTTAGGTAAGTTAGTTGCATATGCTTTACAGGACGTCACAGTCAACCGCAGCCTTTTTTTGTTTGGCTGTTTGTGATTTCTTGGCAAGTTAACGTTCATTAGTATGCCATTGCTGTCTGAACGATAGGCGCTCATACCATATCATCAAAATTAACGCAAGGCGGTCTGCTGCCAAATGACATTCAATGTTGCATTCTGGATATTTTGAATGCCTTATTATTTATTGTCCCGTGTCAACAGTCCTCTTGGTAGACCCGTCTCGTCTTTCAAGAGCCATGCCTTCCATTGGTTCTCTCTAAAGCACTGTGACATTCAATGTGACAAAATGCTTTAGTCTCCGAGACGTGATTGCTGTTTTTGAGCTCGTCTTCTCTGATTTTCACTTTTTTACAAGAGTGTCTTTGATTAATTTCTT
>JACEFZ010021574.1:85000-122500 GCA_014155875.1 Cepaea nemoralis | reverse complement strand
ATAAGGAAATAAGTAAGTAAGTAAGTAAGTAAGCAAGCAAACAAGCAAGCAAACAAGCAAGCAAGCAAGTAATAAGTAAGTAAGCAAGTAAGTAAGGAAGGAAGGAAGGAAGGGAGGGGTGGAGGGAGGGAGGAAGGAAGGAAGGAAGGGATTAAAGGACCATTTTTCACAATTCTTTAGGCATTTTGGGCATATGGTTTTTAAAAAAAATTGCATATCCTTTACAGGACGTCTAGAGATTGCTATTGTATACAGCGGGAAACTAGGGTTAGCATTAAATTGTTAGAAAGCAGAAATTATGGTCATGTCCAGAAAGAAATACAACAATGCAGCACCCAAGTAAATGGAAACATTCCTACACAGATGAATCAATACAACTGTCTTAGAACAGTCATAGATATCTGAAAGAACATGCTTTGTAGAGATTAGAACAAGAATCGTCATGGCATCGTTAGCCGTTTTGAAGATGGAAAACAAATTCAGCCCAAGAGACAGCTGCCAATTGCAATGATAACTAGAGAGCGCTATATGGAAACGTCATTGTTATTTGCATGTGAAACATGGGTGATACGGAGACAAGCTCAGAAACATGTTTGCATATAAAACATGGGCGATGTGGAGACAAGCTAAGAAACATATTTGCATGTAAAACATGGCGATACGGCGACAAGCTCAGAAACATGTTTGCATGTAAAACATGGACGATACGGAGACAAGCTCAGAAACATGTTTGCATATGAAACATGGGAGATACGGAGACAAGCTCAGAAACTTGTTTGCATGTAAAACATGGGCGATACGGAAACAAGCTCAGAAAAAATGCTTGCATGTAAAACATGGACGATACGGAGACAAGCTCAGAAACATATTTGCACGTAAAACATGGGCGATACGGAGATAAGCTCAGAAACATATTTGCATGTAAAACATGGGCGATACGGAGACAAACTCAGAAACACCGAATGGCAATGGAGGTCAGCGGATCGAATGGATAAGAGCGTCCGTTCTTAAAATTTCCGGTGTACTGATGCCGAGTTTCAACCCCTGCACCGGTCAATTGGCCTAAAATGTTGAATTCTGATCCTTCACTTCACATTACAAGTACCTCAGAAATTGGAGTGGTTTCGTCTGATATCGAGGGACACTGGTAATATGGAATGTCAATCCACAGGCTAAGATCAGTCGAGTCGACTAGAAGTAGTAGCACCTATTTGGATAATGCGTGAGTTCAAAGCGAGCGAACGCTAAATAAATAAATAAATATGTGTGTGTGTGTGTGTGTGTGTGTGTGTGTGTGTGTGTGTTTGTGTGTAAGGCTTCCGGTCAATATGGCGAAGGACGGTTGTGTTGTGTTTCTGATCGCGACCTTTTTGCGTAGGAGATGAATATTTTCATCTTCTATGCGTAATTTGTGTGCCAGGATGTAAAACTAGAAGTTTTCTCAAGATCTGCGCCGATGCCACAGAGTTTCGTGCATTGAGCGAAGTAATCCTTGAGTGAATTTTCGCAGCGTGTGTGGTTCTGTGGTGTTCGGTTTTTTCAACATGGCGGAACACTTTGTGAGTTCCTTACGGACGGCAGTCAACAAAACAAGACGGTGGGGCCAACGTGGTGGCCGCAAGCAACGCAAGCGTGGAGGGGTAAGGCTTTTTAGACTTAAATGTGACCGTCTGGGACTCAGGTATACTTGCATCCTATATTGGAACTGCGTCAGCGTAAAACAACGTGGCCCAATTCTCGAAAACCTGGTTTACAGGAACGACATTGTAGCACTCCAGGAGACGAGACTGGGTGATCAGCTACTCAAAATGGCCGTCTTCAAATGTTTCTACAACAGGCGACATCTGGAAATGGCGATTCTCATCCGCGATAGTATAGTCAGAGGTAGACATGTCCAGCTGGGACAATGACGACATACACATACAGGCGGTCAAAGTTCCATCCGGTCTGACATTCGTGTTGGTTAATGTTTATGCCCGTAACGCCCGTGTGGATTCCCAGATGTGGCAGTGCTTAAGTGACATATTAGGTCATGAAAATAATGTCATTTTCTGTGGCGATTTCAACGCTAAAGGCAGATCATGGAGAAACATTTCCTCCAACACACAGGGCAAGGAGCTCGAGTCACCAGGACAGCTAGCCGCCCAGGTGATGAGGACAGTGCTATTGATCTGGCGCTGGTTTCTCCTTCACTCACTACATTGTGTAGATGAGGTGTTCTAGGTTACCACGGCAGCGACCACCACCCTTGCAGCATATTGGTGGAGAAAGGCAGAACCAGGCAGCACAAGTCAACGGTCAAGACCTTCCAGTATGACAGTACAGGGCAAGATGTGGTGAGTAAAATAAGACATGACAAGCGCAGAAAGTTTCAAGGCAGAAAAAACAGTTGGGAACAGCCACTTTGGTGGAATTTTGGGTGGAGAAGGCCTGGATGGATAAGCGTAGTGCTGTAAGGAAATGACGAAACGGAAAGAACAACAGAGTAGCCTATCCTGGTCCCTGCATGCACTTAGAAAGAGAGATGCACACAAAAGTAAGCTATTTCAAAAAACCGGTTAAGATGGTTAAATGTGAAAAATGGGCAGAGGTATGTCAAAAAGTAAGCACAGAGAGGTCACTGAAATTGTTCTGGCGACTACATAAAAGCATGAGTAGGGTAGTCAAGAATAAGAGAATTTTTGACTTTCAAGGTGCTGATCTCATCTGGCAGAGGACTGACCTCTTCGAACGCTATTTAGAGCAGAGCAACCAGACAGACATGAAAAGCCGAAATCTTACCAAGGAGGTCACCTCAGACAGGTGCAAGGCCCAGAACATTTCGGATGAAGACACAGTGACCGTGAAAAAAATCAAGGCTGTGCTTCGACGATCAAAAAACAGCGCTCCAGGGCCAGATGGCATAAGATATGACGACATCAATAGGTGTACCGACAACGAGCTAGAGAAACTAGCAGACATGTAAACAACAGTATAGGGAGTGCTAGCATCAAGGAGGAGTGGTTACACATCTATCTGATTCCCTTGCCGAAGCCTGGCAAAGAACACACAAAAATTCAGGGATATCGAGTAATCACCATGCAGAATACAATAGGCAAGCTGCTGGAGAAGTTAATTGCAGGAAAATATCAAGCCAGCTAGAGAAGCAAGGTGTTTTCCCACCTACCCTGGGAGGGTACCGTCCCAAAGAGAAACCTAGACCAATGCAGCAGTTTTTTCCCATGATGTTTAAGAAGGTTTCCACTCAGGCATTGAAACTTTTTCTGCAGCAATTGATCTTGAGGACGCGTACAACAGGGTACCATTGGATTTTCTAATGCTCCAGCGTCTTGAACTCAAGAAAAGTCCGTTCCTCCATATTTGGATCGCCGCAGCCCTCTTCCAACGGAAAGTAGATTTTAGAAGTGGCAGTTGGACATCGGAACCAACAACAATATATCCTGGCCTACCACAGGGATCACCATTATCTCCGGTGCTGTTCAACGCCTACACTGTGAGAATCACCAGCGAGCAGATCACTGGACCGGGGAGGACATTGTCATATGCCGACGATGTTTTAGTGTATCGTCAGGGTAAGGATAGAGATCAGGTTGCTGTGGAACTGCAAACCGAACTCAATCGCATAAGTACTTGGTGTGCTGAAGCTGGGGCAATGGTAAACCCAACAAAGGCAACAGTGACATGGTTCTCTTTGAATAATCATATTGTCAACACTCCAACACCAACTGTTAATCTGTGTTCAGAGACTGTGGAAAGAACGCAGGCAATGAATTACCTGGGGATACGTTTTGATCGAAGCCTTGCTTATAATGAGCACATAGACCAGGTGATAACAAAGGCCAAGCGGGGTTTGGCTGCGATGCGGATGATGGCGGCAGCAAACTGTGAGCAGCGCCATCTATGCCTCCTATATGAGGGGCTGGTCATGTCTGTTTTTGAGTATGCGATGGCAATCCTGACTCTCAGCCGTAAGCAGATAGAAAGGATGGAAAGGATACAAAACGAAGCTATGCGCATTATTCTTGGATGTACAAGAGATACAGCATGCAGGGCGATGCGCTACCTTCTTGATTTTCCAACCATTGAAGACAGACTACAAATTTGCAGAGCACGTGCCTACCTCAGAGTTAACGCAAACACACAACATCCACTGCATAGTGAAATTAGGAAGGTGAAGGGCAGCAGGTTAAAAAGAGGAAGGTCGTGGATGGGTCAAGCCGAAGACATTCTTCAACAGGTGTGTTCACTGGAGGACTTAGAACCTGGCGAGGAGTGGGTACAAGTGCCAACAGATTTCTGTACGTCCTTTTCAGTTTGCATCCAACTAGACAGAAAATGCAGACAAGAAAATCCGGCTGCTGTGGAGGCGGAAGTACAAGCGTTGATTTTCGAGAATTCGTTAGACGGTGATGCTGTCATCTACACAGATGGGTCGGTCGTCCGACATGTGAGAAGCTCATGGGCCTTCACGGCGCGGGCCGGAGGGAGAATTGTGAAGGAGGACTCTGGTGCTTTTGTTGAGACCACAAGTAGCCTGACTATGGAAGTCATGGCAGTAAGTAAAGCAATAACATGGCTCGAGACACAGACATTCAATAGGGCATGTTTCTTAGCGACTCAATGAGCATGCTCAAGAGGACAGAGGTGGGGTGGATCAGAAGAGAATGGTTGCTGTCTCTGGAGCGTTCTCGGCTGACAAAGATTAGTTTCATCTTCGTGCCAGGGCATACGGGAGTACAAGGAAATGAGCGGGCTGACAAGCTCGCAGGCAAGGCTAAGGTGGAGGGCGGACGCGCCATGGACCAGGCTGACATTCTGAATGCTCTACGAGAAGTAAGACTTTGCGAGAACCAAGTGATGACTGCAAATCTACAACAATGACCAGACTGTGAGAACAGCAAATCAAAAGAGGGGTGGCCAAACAAGAACACTACGCAGGAAGCCAAAGAAGATTGATAAACCAACACAGAACTGGTGTCGTTAGCCGCTATACGCTGCGGGATTTGCTGAGGAGGGGATCCGAGCACTTATGGACTGAATGGTTCGATGTGCAATGAGGATGATCATGTCGATTTACTAACTAACTAACTTACTAACTAACTAACTAACTAACTAACTAACTAACTAATATATATATATATATATATATATATATATATATATATATATATATATATATGTATATATATATATATATATAATGACAGTGAAATGTGTTTCATGGGGTAAATGCGAAGAATACTATGGACCACTGAGCAAAACGAATGAGACATAACAGTTCTTTAAGAAATAAATGTAGAGTGTAAGCTTATTACACAAAGTAAACATTATTATTCGGGAGGGGGTGGGAGGAGGGGGTGTTGAGAATGTAAAGAAGAACAATCAATTGGAAAGCATAGTAACAACTCGTAAAACTTGATAGGAAAAGATCGAGAAGAATACAACGAGATGAGTACCTGGATGGCTGGCCACATGGCATAATGTGAACACGAGCACAAACCAAGTCCAAGATCTGTTGATCATGTGAGATGGCGCAGCATGACCGCCCATATTTTGCGGGGTTGTGTATGACAATGATGATGACGATGATGATGACAGCGGTGATGGTTATGGCACGTAAACACAAGCTCAGTACAGTTCAAAGGACACATATGGCTCAAGATGAAATACTTCCAACCATCCCTTCCCCTCTTTTGGCTCATTTTACAGCAAATTTGGGCAACAAACTATCTTTCATATTGAGATACATAATAGCATAATAATTTGACGTAAGCTCGACTGAAGTATAGTGGCGCAACTAGCTTGCGCACACGGACACATAACATAAATACACACATAACCACACGCATATGCACAACACCCACATAATCACACCCACACATAGTTAAACACTGCATCCAGATCTCAGCGATCATTTGCATTTGTTGCCATATTTACCCAATGAAAATGGTCTTTCAGTCGATTCTACGCCATTGCTGCTGGCTATTTCCTCTTCTCTGGGGACCACCATTGTTGGGTGATGAGCGAATGCCGTTTGAAGGTAAAAAGTACCCTTTGTTCGTTCTGTGACAGAACACCGTATGTGGCATTTGGTGAGTTTTTTTTTTACTATTGAGTACCTCCTTGCTTGACATTACTCAGCAGCAGTGATGGCTACATTGTTCATCTTCCTTTCTTGTTTCCCTGGGTAATATAAACATTGGAAGTCGCGGTGGCGCAGTAACTAGAGCATTCGCTTGCCGATGCAACTGTTCTGAGTCAAATTACCTTTGTGATGGGGATTTTGTTTTGAAATGTGACCACATGTATACCGGGTTTTAAAGTAACCTTTAATATGTGAGTATTTGTAAACATGTAACAAGGCAGCACCTTGTTACGGGTCTGTGTTGTGACAGTGTAATCACAATGTCTAAGTCTGAATGCATAGAGAAATAGGTGGCCAATTTTTCCCTCACTTAGTGAGACGCCGAAGGCAAGCATGTGACCCTCGTCCCTCGTGGCATTATCAGCATAGCTCCCTATCAGTTATGCTGACGCGCCCCGTGTGAGTGTCAGAGTCCTAAATATCTTTTCCTTCTAGCTCACTGGACTTGGACAGGCACATTACAACATCTACGACACATATACCAATAACAATGACTGCAATCGGAAACTCACAGGAGCTGTCTCCTGAACAACCTTTATTACATTACATTACATGATAACATTATGGTCTCACTCCACCGTCAACTCGCGTACGATTAAGCAATCATTCTACACAGGCAGCCAAACGCTCGCTCACGTCCACCTGGGCGATATTTACACTGTCGCCCGTGTGACCATTCGCAATCACAGCCTCACATCATCCCGCACATATCACAGTTAGTACATTCCTCGAATATCAATACACAACGTTCATCTCATCTATCCGTCACAACACTATCGTTCGATCGTTCTATCTCTCGCTATTCTCCACACGTCCGTCCCTATCCGCTGTCTCACACACACTGACTCCCTCCTCCTTGACCTTCCCACATCACGTGGGTCTGTCCACGGGCTTCTTGCCTGACCGTCCGTTAGCCAAGCCGTGGTGTCCCCTACTGTCCTTGACCTCAGCTATTACTTACACTGACTATTGCTTACATACAGGCAATTACACTATTGCTTACATACAGGACCCTGACAGTGAGTATATGGCACTCTTCCGAATTCCGGTCCCAAATAGTTCTGCAGTGAATAAGTGATTAGGGTTATGATTAGGGTTAGGGTTAGCTATATAAAATTATTCACTGCAGAACTATTTGGGACCGGAATTCGGAAGAGTGCCGAGTATGTATATATATATATATATATATATATATATATATATATATATATATATATATATATATATATATATATATATATATATATATATATATATATATAACCAATGCACCAGGTACAAACAAAATAAAAATAGAAACCTCAAGCTACGGCTTGCAACCTGGAACGTGAGAACCATGTGTCCAGGATTTTCCACTGACTTGACCAATATTGACGATGTGAGAAAAACGGCTGTGATTGATGCCGAACTCAATCGTCTTAACATTGATATTGCTGGCCTGCAGGAGACTCGCCTCGCTGAGGAAGGGTCACTCAGGGGAAACAACTACACCTTTTTCTGGAAGGGTAGAGGGCAGGCAGAAAAAAGGCAACACGGTGTGGGCTTTGCAGTGAAGAATTCGCTACTGGGAATGATTGAAATTCCAGCAGGAGGAAATGAAAGACTATTATCCCTGCGCTTGGCAACCTCTTGTGGGTTTGCCACCATTATTACTGCATATGCACCGACACTCGATTCCTCTGATGATGTGAAGGATTTGTTCTATGAGGAGTTAGACTCCGTGATCAAGGCAGTTCCAAAATCTGACTACATTTATATGCTCGGTGATTTCAATGCTCGTGTGGGCAAGGACTCGAGTTCATGGCCAGTGTCCCTTGGAAAATACAACATCGGTCGCATGAATGAAAATGGGCAAAGGCTGCTGGAGCATTGCACCAGTAATGACCTATGTATTACAAACTCTTTTTTTAAAACAAAAGAGATGCATAAGGTCACATGGAAACATCCAAGATCCGGCCATTGGCACCAGCTGGACTTCATCATCACACGGAGACAACATCTGAACCATATATCATTGACTCGTAGTTACCACAGTGCTGACTGTGATACAGATCATTCTTTGGTTGTTGCAAGAGTTAGACTGAGACCAAAGAGAATCTACACAGCTAAACACAAATCTAGCCCCAGGATTAATATTATTAACACTCATGATCCTGAAAAGTGCTTTCAGTTTCAACAGCAACTTGAAGACGCTTTCACTGATACACCAGAAAATTGTACAGTAAATGAAAAGTGGGGTCAAATTAAGGAAACTCTTTATAAAACTGCCGTAGGGGTTTACGGCACTGTGGATCATAAGAGGCAGGACTGGTTTGCGGCCAACAGCGAGACTCTGCAGCCCTTGATTGATAAGAAGAAGAAAGCTCTCTTAAGAAACAAGGAAAGACCAACGCGTAACACTCTGAGTGAGCTTAGGCAAGCTAGGAAGGATGTGCAAAAGGCTGCCAGGCAGTGTGCAAATGATTATTGGATCAAGTTATGTGAGTCCATTCAAATCGCAAGTGATAAGGGAGACATAAGAAGCATGTATGAAGGAATAAAGAAAGCCTGTGGTCCAGTGATCAAAAGAAGTGCACCGCTGAAAACCTTGACTGGAGAAATCATCACTGATAAGAAACAGCAGATGGACAGATGGGTAGAGCACTATTTGGAGCTTTACTCAAGTGAGACCAAACTAGCGGATGATGCCCTTAACGCCATAGAGGCTCTGCCAACTCTTGACCACCTGGACACACTTCCCACCATAACAGAAGTTAAGTGTGCTATAAATGAACTTGCATCTGGCAAGGCTCCAGGTAAGGATGGGATTCCAATAGAGGTTATCAGGAGTGGGCAAGACACACTCACTCTACAGATCCACCAGCTAATAGAGCTATGCTGGCGTGAAGGACAAGTCCCACAGGATTTCAAAGATTCAAACATCATAACGCTGTACAAGAACAAGGGTGATCGGAGCGACTGTAACAACTATAGGGGTATCTCACTTCTGTGTATTGTTGGAAAAGTATTTGCCAGAATTGTTCTGCGCAGACTTCAAGTCCTAGGAGATCAAGTCTACCCCGAATCACAGTGTGGCTTTCGACAGAACCGGTCTACCACTGATATGATATTCTCATTGCGACAAATGCAAGAAAAATGCCGTGAACAGAATCAACCACTGTTTATTGCCTTCATCGACCTCACAAAGGCATTTGATTTGGTCAGTCGTGAGGGTCTGTTCAAGGCACTAAAGAAGATTGGCTGCCCACCAACTCTTCTGTCCATTGTGGAATCGTTCCACACAGGCATGAAGGGTATAATCAAGTTTGATGGTGCAACTTCTGAAGAATTTGAAATCAAGAGTGGAGTTAAGCAAGGTTGTGTACTAGCTCCCACCCTCTTTGGAATATACTTTTCACTTCTACTGAAATATGCATTTCGTGATCAGGATGGTGGTATATACATTCACTCACGCTCAGATGGCGGCCTCTACAATGCTCAGAGATTGAAGGCTAAGACCAAAATTAGGAGGGTACTGATCAGAGAGTTGCTTTTTGCAGATGATGCTGCAGTTACGACCCACTCTGAGGAAGAATTGCAATGTCTACTATCTGCATTCTCCAATGCTTGTTCTGAATTTGGTTTAACAATTAGCAAAAAGAAGACACAGATTATGTCACAAGGTGCACATGGGGTACCATCAATCTTTATTGACGACGCCGAACTAGAGATAGTAGACCATTTTACATATCTAGGATCAGTGGTAAATAGCAAATTATCCCTAGATCAGGAAATCAACATCCGGATTGGTAAGGCAGCAACAACAATGAACAGGTTAAGAAAAAGAGTCTGGGAGAACAGGAAGCTTACTGCCAAAACAAAAGTCCTTGTCTATCAAGCCTGTGTCCTTAGTACTCTTCTCTATGGCAGTGAAACCTGGACAACTTACTCACACCAAGAGAACAATTTAAACAGCTTTCATATGCGGTGTCTGCGAAGAATTCTTGGTATTAAGTGGCAAGACAAAATCACAAATACTGAAGTATTGGAAAGATCAGGTTGTGTGACAGTTTATTCCATGCTCAGTCTTCGTAGACTTAGATGGATAGGACATCTTAGGAGGATGGATGATGGTAGAATACCAAAGGATATCTTTTTTGGTGAATTACAGATGGGTAAGAGATCTCAGGGTCGGCCTCTACTACGATACAAAGATGTGTGTAAGCGGGACATGATTGATACAGGCATTGATAATGCACATTGGGAGCAAGTCGCCGCTGAACGTGTTGCATGGAGGGCAAATATCAGAAATGGAATAAAGTCAAAGGAGAAAATTATTGCAGAAAAGTCACACACCAAGCGTTTGAGACGTAAGATGGTGCATGATGGTGGAAATGACCACGTGTTCACATGCACCCACTGTGAACGGACATTTACAGCGCAAATTGGCCTTATCAGTCACACTCGCTACCGCCATAGTTAAAAGTTATTATGCCATTTTAGAGCACAAACTATCGTCTGTCAAGACGGCAAGGTGCCAATGGAATATATATATATATATATATATATATATATATATATATATATATATATATATATATATATATATATATATATACATACACGTGTCAGATCTTAGTCAGATATGACTGAGCAACCGTTTGACAGTAGATGGTACTACCGGCTTTCTGTTAGCGCCGATTTTTGGGTGGTGCTCACCAAACCCGACACCCCATATTGTGCCAACGGCTTCGGGGGAAGGAGTGTAACTGGGAGGGTACGAGCCTTACTCTAGTGCGAGGAAATGCAACCTAAAGACTAAATGTCATGACTGGGCAGACCAGGCCCTAAGCCTTGGTCGGCAACTGGTCTATGATAGAAGCTCCGTTAGATGGACAGTTAGAGCATTGCTTTGCTGATCCGGCAGCTTCTGCAGATTGTCTTGTTCCAGATATATTGGCGTTATCTTCCCTCTGGGGTAAACTAGGCAGGTCGACAGAGGGATCATGCTGCATGGGCAACACATGGTCTCTACAATTCAGGCTAGACTTTGTGATAAGGAGAGGTATAGCCCCATCCCTGGTCTTTACCGGTCTCGTAATTCGCCACAGAGCCGGCCTTTCCCACCGATGTTCAGATGATTAATATGATGATGGTGATGATGAAGAAAAAAACAAACTGCCAACTGTCGTACTACAACATCTAATGGGGACTCGGTAAATGAGGAGCCCGATGATCAACTGGTGATGCTAGAAACCGATCGTGGCGCTGTCTTTATTATTCTTTGGGTCTAACATTATAAGTTAACTGTTGTTCTTGTCAACGAATCAGTCAGCTCTATACATGGCCTCGGGACACAGAGCGGTTGATTTGCCATGACAATAAGTAAACAGTAACCGACCCTTGTACACTCCTTGAGGTGTTCTGGGCATAGGGAATAGCCCCATCACGCTATAGAATCATTGTCACTTAATGGGTAATATGATCTTTAGTATGTTCCATAAATTAGTTCAACCTGGACCTATGCAATAATAACACAAATCAACGAGAGGTAAGATTGAAGGGAAACTGACAAACATATATCAATCAATACAAATAAAACGACTGTCAGCTAGGTACAAAGACGAGCGAACTGACAGACGGGGAGAGAGAGAGAGAGAGAGAGAGAGAGAGAGAGAGAGAGAGAGAGAGAGAGAGAGAGAGAGAGAGAGAGAGAGAGAGAGAGAAAACAGATAGATTGACAAACAGACAGACAGACTAACAGAAGGACGGACGGACGGAGGGAGGAAGGGAGGCAGAGATCGACCGATCGACCGACCGACCGACCGACTGACCGATACGCAGCAGGCAGGCCAGCAGACAGGCAGACAGACAGACAGACAGACAGACAGATAGACAGATAAATAGATAGATAGATAGATAGATAGATAGATAGATAGATAGATAGATAGATAGATAGATAGATAGATAGATAGATAGATAGATAGATAGATAGATAGATAGATAGAATGCAGACAAAACATTGCCACAAAAGAAGGCGTTGTTAGCTGACTAAAAAGTCCCCACTTGAAAACATAATTTCCCTCTGACTTCATCCGCCCGCTACTATAAACCAGGCAATTCACGGGTAGCTCGAAGACGGGTCCTGGATTCTCAATGCCATTACTGGCAATATTTATCGGCCGATCAGGCCCGGCTCAACATAACGTTCGAGTCATGTGACGTCTCAGTGTTGGCCTTAATATCCCCGACCTGTCTGGGCCGTACCTTTTAAATCTGTTTAAAAATGGCGGCGACATGAGACGAGGCCTTAATGTGTGGTTATTACACGGGTCGCAGCTGCGTTGGCCAATAGTCCTTTATTTGAAACTTAACCTTGACCCAGATGTTCACCACTTATTGTCTGGAATGATTTATTTCTCAAGCTGTAAATCTGTCTTAATTGCAAAAGTAATTCCCTGACAGGTACTCTGCTGGGCGCGTGAAATGGTAGCTTTTAAGATACTGGATTGGTCCGGAGGTCAGTATGGCTGAATGGATACGAGCACTCGCTCTTAAACTTCCGTTGCACTGATGCCTAGTTAGTAGGGTCAATGCCTATACCGGTCAGCTGGACTAGAATGCTTATTTCTCGTCCTTGACTTCATCTTCTTCTTCAGCGTTCCGAGCCATTGAGGTTCTTTGCTGCAGATACAATCCGTCTCCATTCGTCTCTCTGGTTGACCTTCTCTTGCCAGTCGTTGATTCCAAGTGCTTGTAGGTCTGTATATATATTATCTCCCCACCGTCTTCTTGGTCTACCTCGGGGTCTACGGTCATTTATTTCCTGAGTGTAAGCGAGTTTTGTTTCCCTTTTATCTTCCATTCTTTCTATATGCCCCAGCCATTGTAGTCTATTAGCCTTCATGATACCAGTGATTAGCGGGGACTTAAACAGGTCATAAATGTCTTTGTTACTTCTTCTTTTCCACTCTCCACTTTGTGTATCCCTAATGGGTCCAAAGATGCGTCTTAAGACTTTGTTCTCAAAGGTTTGTAACAAGGCTTCGTCTCCTTTCGTTGTACTCCAGGTTTCAGAGCCATACAGCACAATTGGTCTGATAAGTGTTTTGTATATTGTGATTTTGGTGTTACGAGATAGCGCATTTAATTTTAGTAGATGTTGTAGTGCATAGTATATCTTATTTCCAGAATTGATTCTAGTTTGTATTTCTTCCCTTATGATGTTGGAGTAGTTGAAGATAGTACCCAGGTATTTGTATGTTTCCGTTCTTTTAATGGTCATATTATCTATTTGTATGTGGCAAGCGTTTTTAGCCATTCCTTCTCTTGAAATTACCATATATTCTGTCTTATCTTGGTTGATAACCAGCCCCATCTGTTGGGTTTTTTCCTTTAAGTGAGTCAATATTTCCAATGTCTTTTGTTAATTTTCCCCTATAATATCTATTTCAACTGCATAACCAAGCAGCTTGGATGTTCCTCCAATATCACATTCCTCCTTTACCCTCCTTACAACTTTCTCTAGAGCCAGATTGAAGATTAGCGGCGATAGTGCATCATCTTGTCCTTGACTTGGGGACGTAATTTACAAGCACAGTATCTCAGAAGTCTGGGTTTGACTGACGGCGAGAGGTAATGATAATAGAGAAATCTAACCCACGCGCTTTATAGCCCTATGGTAAAGGGGTTACAAATTCAGTTCGCAATCCTGAATACCACTTTCGAAATACAGCAGACCGCCTTGCCTTGGTTTTCTATACAAAAGTATGAGTGCCTGTATTTCAGAAATCACTGGACGTAAACTTGCCAAGAAATCACAAACAACCATGAAATGCTGCGGTTGACTGCAACGTGCTGTGAAAGATATACAACTAACTTTAATACACACGCAAAAAATCAGTCCAATGCACTATAAGTAATTACACGTGTGTGGACTACGCTTGACTTCAAAGCAGGTGAATGCAAAAACAAACAAAAACAATCATTTTAGTCTCACCAGCGAGAATTCCCAGTGTTGGGTGGTATGGGTGACATGATGAAAGCATCCAATCTCCAGCGAGAGTTCCCAGTGTTTGGTAGTATGGGTGACATGATGAAAGCATCCAATCTCCAGCGAGAATTCCCAGTGTTGGGTGGTATGGGTGACATGATGAAAGCATCGAATCTCCAGCGAGAATTCCCAGTGATGGGTGGTATGGGTGAAATGATGAAAGCAACGAATCTCCAGCGAGAATTCCCAGTGTTGGGTGGTATGGGTGACATGATGAAAGCATCCAATCTCCAGCGAGAATTCCCAGTGATGGGTGGTATGGGTGAAATGATGAAAGCATCGAATCTCCAGCGAGAATTCCCAGTGTTGGGTGGTATGGGTGACATGATGAAAGCATCGAATCTCCAGCGAGAATTCCCAGTGTTGGCTGGTATGGGTGACATGATGAAAGCATCGAATCTCCAGCGAGAATTTCCAGTGTTGGGTGGTATGGGTGACATGATGAAAGCATCGAATCTCCAGCGAGAATTCCCAGTGTTGGGTGGTATGGGTGACATGATGAAAGCATCCAATCTCCAGCGAGAATTCCCAGTGATGGGTGGTATGGGTGAAATGATGAAAGCATCCAATCTCCAGCGAGAATTCCCAGTGTTGGGTGGCATGGGTGAAATGATGAAAGCATCCAATCTCCAGCACTTCTATGATTCAGCACTGTATAGAACTGCAGGGACACTGTTCTGTCCATGGCGTGCTGCCCTAAGCCTAGTGTTGTATGTGCCTTCATCGTCTCCCCTAGGACTTTAATTGTGTCCTGGAGCATGTTTTTGTTTTTTTTAAAGAAGTTGTGAACCCTGTATTAGTATATAGTGTGTGGTCATGTTCTTTGAAAACAATGTTAACAAAGGAATTAGTAGTCTTGAAATATGGATATACAGACAAATAATCTAACTAGCCTCAAATTTGTGTTGACCAATCTTGCCTCAAAGAGAATTCGAATATATGACAACTGGACTGGCAAGTAGGCGTGCTACCTACTGTACTACAGAAACACTCAGCAAGGTAAGAAGAACATACATGAACTGCAGAAGCTCTCATTTTACACTAGGATGTTTGTTTTCATGTCAAGAATGTGGAAATGGCAGTTTTGTGAACGGAGCATCCACAGAGATAGCCCATTGCACGCAATAGGAAATCACGTATTTCACGGAAGCTCCGGGTGGGGGGTGGGGGAAGAGGTGGAGATAATCAATCTTGGAGTATGTAAAATAAGCACACAGTTTACCATCAATATAGCAAAGATGTATCCCCAAGGCCACTAGGATGTCAGGTCTTAATCAGATATGACTGAGCTACTGTATAAGACTAGACGGTACTACCTGCTTTCTGTTAGCGCTGAATGTTGGATGGCACTCACCAAACGCGACACACCACATTGTGTCAACGGCTTTGGGCGGAGGAGCGCAATTGAGAGGGATCTTGATATATACCACCTCGCTCATCGAGTGCCAATTGGTCTAAATAGATGCGGCTAGCACATTATACAGAATACGCCTCTTGGCATGAACATGGATATTTTTTTTTTTTTACTTTACTTTACTTTCCTTTCCTTTCCTTTCCTTTCCTTTACTTTACTTTACTTTACGTATTAAGACTAAGGCTGTCGAATAATTCTGAAGAGAATTATATAACAGAAAGTAAATTTCCTGATTTAGTACGCAATAAGCAACCAGTTTCATGTGGGAATTATGAAAGAGGCAATCATCTTCCAAGGCGAATGATAAAACAGACAATATATTTCAAGACAGAATGTATAAAAACGTTTATCTTTTTGTGGGTGGTGAGCATTGAGAAGTTAGAAGCCACGGCTGTATTTCTGTAGATTGTTCGTTTCTTTACGAACGACGATATGTACACAAGGCAGGTTGTCAACAATGTCCACCCTGCTCATTCCCCCACACAGGCGGCATTGATTTTACCACAAGCTTTGAATTAAAATCTCGTTTATTCCGAAACCTGACATCACAGACATCTTTAAACCCGACATAAAATGTGAAACAAAACTCGGAAAAACCAGCCAGTAAGAAGCTGCCGTGTGCATTATTGAACTCCAAACAAAGACCGTATTTTCCCTCTATTTTTGGTTCTGGACGCTGCTCTCTTTAGTCTAATCAACGAGGTCCCTTCATCGCCATTCAGGGTGAGCCTGCAAAGTTACTCACCCACTCACGTGTCGTATTAAATCAAGCTGCCGGCAGGTAGGCAAAGGAAATTATCGAGGCCAGTGCTCTCGAGTTGAACAAGCATCAAGAGCAGACTCAAATAAAACTGGCCAGCGCGAGGACTCACTAATTCCCTTTCATTGTAAACCACACACGCGTGGGGAACGTCAAATTGCCTTTATCAGAACTGCTCACGTTTAACGCGTGTCGCCTACTTAGAAAGCACTCAAGCGAAGGTTGGAAAGCGTGCTACGTTGACGGATCAAGCACCTCATGACACGGGAAGCTTGGGTTTGCACAGTGTGCAGGTGTGTGACCTCCCGGCTCTGCTTGCACGTCTCTCCCTGTTAACGCTTTACTAACTGGGGTGTGTTTTTTGTAGCTTGTTTGTCTCCTTTTGTTTCTTGTTTTTGTTTAGTATTAACTGTTATACACGTTATTTCCAAGTCGAGGTGCACAAAGTTAATATCTTTGAATGCAGAGTGTCATAAACTTCGCCAGGAAATTAATTAACAATGATTGGATTTGTGAATTGACAGTTGCTGCTTTTGTGGCTTATGCACGTGAATTCATGATTGTGGCTATGAATGAATGTACATTGAAAGATTGAAAGTGAGTTTTACAATCGCTTCAAGAATGGCAAGTGCCGGAAATGATTTTGTGCTATAATCTACGATAATGGAGGCTCTGTGCAGCGTGGTGGGACGCCTAGCTAGGGATTCTCATTAGAATGAGAAGCAAACTTACAGAAGAGCAAATTGCAGCATTAAAGAGATCGACACCAGTTATATGAATGGGAATCATGGCATCCAAGAGATATCTGTGAGCGCTGTTAGAAAGGTGATTACTATAAATGACGCTTGTCACAAGTGGTTCTCCAACTTCATTGAGCACAACATTTTCAAACAATGGTTACAAGTATAATATTCAGTATATATTTACTGACATTAATTCAGTAACTTTTAAATGATGTAACTTTCTCTCTGTGTCTCTCTTTGTATCTCTTTCTGTCTCTCTCTGCCCCATGTTTTTATCGATCTCTCTGTGTCTCTCTCTGTTTCTCTCTCTCTCTCTCTGTTGTCTATCTGTCTTTATCTCTGTATGTGTCTCTCTATGCCTCTGTAATTTTTGCCTTATGTATGTACGAGTTTATTTATATGCGTGTGTATGTGTGTCTGGCTGCCTGCCTGCTAACTAACATAGTAATATGCATTGTTTGTGTTCACAACTTTATTTGACACTGCTGTTTTTTTTTCCTATGTGAATGTAACATGCACAATAGTTAATTGATGTACGAAAGATGAGTGATTGGAAGGGCCGAATGTAAGACAGACCTGCGTGCCTAATTGGTGACACTTTGAAAATAAAGTTCGTTCGTTCATTCGTTCGTTCGTTCTGTGTCATCTCTCTCTCTCTCACTCTCTCTCTCTCTCTCTCTCTCTCTCTCTCTCTCTCTCTCTCTCTCTCTATCCACATGTTCGTTCGTCCTTCCGTCCGTCCGTCTGTCCGTCCGACCGTCCGTCTGTCTGTCTGTCTGTCTGTCTGTCTGTCTGTCTGTCTTTTTGTATCTCTCTCTACTCCACTCTCTGTCTGGCTTTCTCGTCAGTCTCTCTCTCTCTCTCTCTCTCTCTCTCTCTCTCTCTCTCTCTCTCTCTCTCTCTCTCTCTCTCTGTGTGTGTGTGTGTGTGTGTGTGTGTGTGTGTTGTTTTTTTCTGTCACATGTGCAGTTAATAAACGGATGGACTATGAGTAAGATATATACGCAATCTTAATTAAATCGTAGATATTTACAAAAATGTCAAGTAACAGATGCATAGGTACACTGTAACTGACGAGCATTTAACAAAGTATCTTGTTTTCATTCACAACGGGCACGTTGTGATTCCCAGAAGCTTCCGAGAAAATTGCACCCGTGAACCGTACAACGTAGACCGGAATCAGACTCACAACCTTCGGAGCCGGAGGAAGGCGGCGCAACCACTTCGCCATGGAGACTCCAGTTGTTGTTTTTTTTTTTGGTGGTGGGGGGAGGGGGGGGGTAGTCAGGGTGTATTTTTAATGACTGTGCAGTGTTTGAAAATATTACCGGTCCATGTTTTGTATTCACCTATTATATTGCATGAACTTTACAGAGGATAAGTACAAAACTTTTCTAATATCTAGATGGCTTGGTCACAAGGCATGGTCGAGACAAGAACACGGAGCTGATCAATGACTCTGGTGATCGTGTGAGATGGCGAAACATGACCACCCATGCATATCAGCATGGGGCGTGATGTTGCTGATAATGCGGGTGTAAGAGGAAAACTTTTCTAATATCTAGATGGCTTGGTCACAAGGCATGGTCGAGACAAGAACACGGAGCTGATCAATGACTCTGGTGATCGTGTGAGATGGCGAAACATGACCACCCATGCATATCAGCATGGGGCGTGATGTTGCTGATAATGCGGGTGTAAGAGGAAATGAAGGCTTGCAGATTTGACGGCTGTGGGTGGAGCGGAGGGGCTGTGGGCCAGGCTGACATCCTGAATGCTCTCTGGTGAATCAGGACTGAGTAAATGACCCAAGGGATGGATGCAACTTTGTCCAGGCTGCAGGAACATAATGTCAAATTGGGTGAAACTGGACTAGAGCGCATTGCGGGAAGTCAAAGAAGAATAGTCAACCAACACAGAACTCTAGTCTTTAGATTAATTACACGTTTTTGAAAATACTGAAGAGGCGATCCGAGCATTTATGGACACCTAGTTCGAAGTGCAATGAGGATGATCTGTTGACTAACTTACTAACTTAACTACATATTATTAGTGGCACCTCCTTCCCTCCGCTAGTCTACGGGACATCCTTGCGTAAGGTGAAGCGCCCAAACAGGGTAAAATGCTAACTTGCGAGCAGCTGGCCGGTCGAGCTTGAGAGCAGTCGACAGATAATTACTGGTTATGGTCTTAAGTTCGCAGCGGTATACGGATGATCCCTTTATAGAGGCAATAGCTCCGGTGACCGACCAGTGTGTGTCAAGAAGGACATAAATAGCCGGCTATCTGTTGTGCAAATGCTTGGAAAACTATAGCAGTCAAAGAAAAGGTGTAGTAAGACTGGTGTAGGGATTTACAAAAACAAAAAAGGTTTAAAAGGCGAGATGATCGACTTCATTGCACCGGGTTTTATCCCCACATAGCTCGGTCTCTTTCCGCAGGGCGGCTCACTGAAAGCGTCGCATAAAGCACGAACATTGTAGTTCCATCGACGATTCCCAGAAGCTTCCGAGAAAATTGCACTTCGTGAACCGTACAGCATAGACCGGAATCAGACTTACAACCTTCGGAGCCGTAGGAAGGCGGCGCAACTACTTCACCACGGAGCCTTCAGGTGTTTTTTTTTTTTTGGGGGGGGGGGGGTAGTCAGGGTGTATTTTTAATGACTGTGTGGTGTTTGAAAATATTATCGGTCCATGTTTTGTATTCACCTATTATATTGCATGAACTTTACAGAGGGTAACTACAAAACTTGGACCGGCAATATTTTCAAACACTGCACAGTCATTACAAATACACCCTATACATGACAAGCCACTCAATGATGATGGTTATTAACAGATTCAGTGCAAAACAAAAAGTAGGCTTGGACCAACCTAAAATAGATGGCGGAAAAAGGGAAGTAGGTGTCTGTCACAGTTACGACTTAAAAGTTGTTAATATGGTAGCAGCCATGTTGTCATATACATCAAAAAGTGGGTTGCCTAAGGAAAACTGGTACTCAATAAGTTAATAAGGAACGCGGAATTCTTCTCTTGCAATATGAGTATTTTATCAAGTTGTCGACAGATGGCATATCAACTACTGAAGGGAGATTAAACAGGGCAGAAAGTAGCAAATACAATCACGTGCAACGTGGCTTTGCTCAGGGCAGTGGATACTTGCTAGCTTATTACCATATCTAAACAAAGAAGCCATGATCAATAGCTTGCACAATGTGCTGCCCGGCAGGTTGAGCTGCATCTCGTCTGCTGCCTGCATGCTACAGTGTTATATATCATATCAAGTGAACAGGTGAATCCCTGCCTGCCTGAAATACACAATACGTATAGTCATTGGTAGTGTTCGAATATCGAGAATCAAATCATAAATACAAGAAGCAGAGACCAAAATCGATACCACAACAATGAGGCAAGCTATGTAACGGCCAGATGGCATATGTAAAAACATCGTACATTTGTCCTTGGTCCCCCAGTGGGCCTTGTAGTAAAACACCTATAGCAAAATGGAGAAGAAGACTCATTCGTTTTTGATAAATGATGGTAATGTTTATTATTACTTTTGAAGGCTTGCGAACGCGGTTCGTCAGCCGCTTACCAGGCGTTCGAAACGCAGCCACGACCGATTTGTGCAGCAGACGGTGTCGCGTTGTGTTATAACGTGCTGACATGGGAACCGGTGGTTCAGAAATCAATGGCAAACTACTGAAAGTAAAAACTTGCCTAGTTCATCAACAGCAGCTGAAAAATGTACAAGAGATACAGCATGCAGGGCGATGCGCTACCGTCTTGATTTTTCAACCATGAGGGACAGAATACAATTTTGCCAAGCACGTGCCAATCTCAGAGTCAGCGCAAACACACAACATACACTGCACAGAGAGATTAAGAAGAACGAACGAACGAAAATCTTTATTTTCAAAAGGGTTAAGAATTGAGCACTCAGGCCCGTCTGACATTCTGCCCTTCTTCTCTATTTCCTCTCATACTTTCTTTCATTCAACATCTCTTATGAAGCTTTTCTTTGACAACAAGATAACAATAAGCATTAAAACGCAGGACAAAAAATCAATAATACATGACTCGTTGAGGCAATGTTTGACATGGGCATAATAAATACCCAAGGTGGGTGTAACGTGCCATACATATGGGAATGGTTTTGGCTAGTTGTCGTTAGAGATAATTTACCATTATTATTGTCTTTGTTGCTGTTTCTTTTAAGGATTGGGGGTGGGGGGGGGGGGGGCATGTAGTCTGTCCTGAGGTAGTGTTCAAACAGGTTGTGACTGTATGATATAATGATTGGTGGTGGTTAAGGTAAAGAGCAGCAGGCTAAAAAGAGGAAAGTCTTGGATGGGTCAAGCCGAAGACATTCTTCAGCAGGTGTGTTCACTTGAGGACTTAGAACCTGGCGAGGAGTGGATACAAGTGCCAACAGAGTTCTGTACATCCTTTTCAGTGTGCATCCAACTAGACAGGAAATGCAGACAAGAAAATCCAGCTTCTGTGGAGGCGGAAGTACAGGCTCTGATCTTCGAGAATTCGTTAGAGGATGATGCGGTCATTTGCACGGATGGGTCGGTCGTCCGAGGAGTGAGAAGTTCATGGACCTTTACGGCTCAGGCCGGTGGGAAAAGTGTGAAGGGAGAGTCTGGCGCTTTTGCTTTGACCACAAGCAGCCCAACCATGGAAGTCATGGCAGTAAGTAAAGCAATAACATGGCTAGAGACAGACAATCAATCGGGCATGTGTCCTTAGTGACTCAATGAGTATGCTCAGGATGATAGAGATGGGGTGGGTCTGAAGAGAATGGCTGCAGTCTCTGGGCCGATTTCAGCTGGCAAAAATTAGTTTCATCTTCGTGCCAGGGCATGCAGGTGTACAAGGGAATGAGCAGGCTGACATGCTTGCAGGTAGGGCTACCGTGGAATGCGGACGAGCCATGGACCAGGCAGCCATTCTGAATGCAATCTACAACCATGGTCAGGCTGCGAAAACAGCAAGTTAAAGAGGTTAACCAAAATAGAACACTACGCAGGAAGCCAAAGAAGAGTATTAAACCAACACAGAACTGGTGTCGTGAGCCGCTACTCGCTGCGGGATGTACTGAGGAGGGATCCGAGCGCTTGTGGACTGAATGGCCCGATGTGCAATGAGGATGATCTGTCGACTAGCTAGCTAGCTAACTAACCAACTAACTAACTAACTAACTAACTAACTTTCTTCTATGTGACTATCTGTTATCAATTATCAGTTATCAGTTGGGGTATCTTCAATGCACTCCGGACATGTCCATAGGTGCTCAGATCCTCCCCCCAGCATATGCATCAGCGTCCGGTGGCTAATAGTTCCAGTTCTGTGTTGGTTGACGAGGCGCTTTGTTTTCCCGATGTACCTATCGCGTCTGGCTGTGCCGATTCTTACTCCCAGGTCTTTCATCCTGGACAGCGATGTGGAATCACTGACGTCTAAGGCCTCTGTTCTCGCCATATCTTTAAGGACGTTAATAACATCGGCACGATCCATGGGCTGGCCATCTACAGGGGGTGCAGAGCCAGCCAGTTTGTCAGCTCGTTCATTTCCCTCGACTCCTGCATGTCCCGGGACGAAGATGAAGGTGACTTTACGGACAACAGACTTCCGCAGCGATTCAGTCCACTGTCTACGTACAGATCCAGCTTCGACCTTCTGAATCATGCTCATTGAATCACTTAGTACACACACGTTGGTATATTGCTGTGATTCCAGCCATATGAAAGCCTGTGTAATTGCCATCACCTCCATCGTCATGCTGCTCGTGGTCATAGAGTGGGCACCACTGGATTCTTGAACGGTTCGGCCCGCTGAACGGGCTGTAAATGCCCACGCACTTCTCTGCTGCTTTACAACAGATCCATCTGTATAAATGAGCACTTCGGGGCTATCTGAGTGTTCATAGATGAGCGCGTTAACCTCTGCATTGACAGCGGCAGGGTTCTGCTCTCTGCACCGTCTGTCGAGTGTGATAATGCAGGAGAAAGTGCACTTAAAAGCTGGAGGCACCGGCACCCATTCCTTGCCGGGGTTGATACTGGTAAGACTGCAGACCTGTCTGACGACATCTTCCGCCCGACCCATCCATGATTTGCCCCTCTTTAGCCTGTCACCCTTTTCTCTGAATATAACGTCATGCAGAGGGTGCTGCTCATCTGCACTTATTTTTAAGTATGTACGAGCTCTCCAGATCTTGATCCTGTGTTCCATTGTCGGGAAGTCAAGGAGGTATCTCATTGCTACACAGCTGGTGTCTCTCGTGCAGCCCAAAATGATGCGCATGGCTTCGTTTTGTACCTTTTCAAGGCTTCCAATCTGTGTAGGGCTGACAGTGAGGATGGCCAGGGCATACTCGATGCGTGAAAGCACAAGTCCTTGGAACAGAAGTATTAGCAGTCTTTGCTCGATATTGGCAGTCGCCATGACTCTCATTGCTGACAAACCTTTTCGAGCCTTCGTTATGACATAATCGACATGATCTCTGAAGGACAGGCTACGATCAAGCCTCACGCCAAGATATGTCATTGACTGGGTTCTACTCAAACTGCTCCCATCCATTCTTACTGCCGGCAGGTCTGTTTTCACAAAGTGGTTGTTTAGTGAGAACCATGTAACCGTTGCCTTTGCAGGGTTGACAAGGGCATCGGCATCAGCACACCATGAGGAAATTCGATCTAGTTCGCCCTGCATATCATTAGCAACCGCCTGTCTATCTCGACCCTGTCAATACACGAGGATGTCGTCAACGAATGACAGAGTCCTACCCCTTCCGTCCAACTGTTGTTCAGTGATCGGCACCGTATACACGTTGAATAGTACTGGTGACAGTGGTGAACCCTGCGGCAATCCTGGACATATCGTTATCGGCTCAGAAGACCAACTCCCGCATCTTAGCACCACCTTCCTTTCGAGCAGAACTGCAGCTATCCATCGTACTAGGTGAGGGTGCACTTTCAGTCTGAGGAGGGTTTGCATCAAGTGCTCGAAAGTTACTCTGTTATATGAGTCCTCTAAGTCTATGGCGGCCGCACATGTCTCTTCTCTGACCTGAAATCCTTCGTAAACATCTTGAGCAAAGACCGCCGCATTCAGCCATGACTCTTTGTTGCGTCTGTATCCTCCAAGTGTGGGCGGGAAGCAGCCGAGCTGTTCCAAGTCCCAAGCAAGTCTGTGTGCAACAATTTTCTCCATGTGACTACCTTTACTAAACAAATGTGACTAAATTGGATTCTAAATTGAAGACTAGTTCTGGGGTCGATTCAGTACCATACATCTAGGCACCAGAGGTGTGGGAACATTAAAGGCAGCTGACCTAATACCTGTCAAATTAGTCCATATGTGCTGTTTGTACAGGAAACATGTGGGTCCAAAACGGCAACAACAAACGCCCGCAGAAGTAGGTTGTGTCAGCCGAAAGGCGCAAATATCGCACCTCTGCTGTAAACTGACACAACACAGTGAAATTCGTAACAAAAATATCGGACGAAGGACAAATGAGAGCTAAAAGCTACACCCTCGAAATATCTAACCTAATGTCATCGCTCTTGCTGCATTTTACTCTTCACGCATTCCTCCTCTTATATGTATTTATCTGTATGTTGTCGTTTCCTTATCCCTTTCCTCGTTGTCTGTTTTCATTCACATCTCCTTCGATCCAAGTTGTTAAACTAGGCTGTAAAAGTTAGCGCTGATAAAATACGCACATCTTTAGAATCGAAACAAGCAAGGAAAACAGTGATTACGCGCAAAGCCGCACATAAGTTAAAATCTAAACGGAGAAAATGTCTATAAGGCCAAGGAAAGAGGGAGAAAAGTTTACAAAAAAAAAAAACAAAAAAACAGAAGGAGAGAGAGAGAGAGGCTTTCCATTGCCGACTTCAAATATTTAGATGAAGGGCAGACAAGGTCAGACGCCCGATTCGGACAAATTATAAATAAAGATCATTTTTCAGACGTATCCGGAAACATGTTGACATGAGACCAAGACAAGGAAGAAGCAAGAAATGAAGAAGAGAAAACATGAATGTCTCACACGGGGTGCTTGTAGATTTGAGCCTAGAAAGAACAACCGTTGTTTTAACGAAACGGCTAACAAAGTCAAGCAGATAGGAATAAATCAATTGCTGAATCACATCCCAGGTTCACTGATTTATTCAGGATCTGCAAACTTCTATTTCAAATCCCCCGACCCCCGAAACTGACATCACAAACCTTCTACCGAGTCAAACTTAACAAACGAAAGTTGTCAGTAGCAAAGGAAATTTCATTCGAGCTTGAACATATGCGTTTAATTATGCGACACGATTTTAATTTCTGTCAGGGCTAGGTTGAGTTGAGTTTTGTTGAATTGAGTCAAGAATCGACATCACAGCACTCGGGATATGCCTATACGTGCTCTGAGCTTATCTACATACAGCCAGCGAGGAGTCCTCATACTAATGATACCCGTAGCAGTCTGATGATATATCCGTCTGGCCTTACCTCGGATTGAGTGTCAGCCAGATCCTCTGGTCACTCTCCGCAGCACAATTTTCTCCAGGCCGTGACGATCTACTCGTTTTTCTGCACTATACACACAATCATAGAAGGGCCCCTAACCACATCTGCCTTATCATGCACCAATACCCCACCAAGGGGTGCAGATTCAGCCAATCTGTCATGCCTGCTCATTCCTCAGAACATAGGCTCAAGGTGATGCAGGCGAAGGCATACCTCAGAGTAGTTGCTGACACAGATCACCCGTTGCATGAGGCGCTGGACGCAGCTAAGGGTCAGCGACTGATAAGAGGGAAATCATGGATGGCTCAGGCGGAGGACACGATCAGACAGGTGTGCATCTTGGAGAACATTAGGCGAGGAGAGGAATGGGTCAGAGTGCCAGCGGAGCAGTCAGACTTATGCAAAGTCATAATCACATTGAGCCGGGAGTGCAGGGAGTGGCCAGCAGGGGCCACGGAAGTGGAAATCCAGCAACTAATTCAGGATAATGCTCGCCCGGGTGATGTGATTATATACACAGATGGTTCGGTGTTGAGAGGCAGGAGAAGTGCCTGGGGGTTCTTAGCAAAAGCTAATGGTCGCCGTTTGGTGCAGGAGAGCCTGGCATATGATACCACAACATCTAGCTTAAGAATGGAGGTGGAGGCGGTCAGTGCAGCTTTCCGCTGGATGGAGAATACGATACACACACACACACACACACACACACACACACACACACACACACACACACACACACACACATCGTGATTGTAACCGACTCAGAAAGCATGCTGAGTAGGGTGAGGACAGGCAAGCTTCATGCTGAGTGGCTTGCTTCGCTTGGGAAGTCACGGGTGATAAGCATCTGGATCTTTTCTCCGGGGCATGCTGGTGTGCTGGGATTCGGACAAATTTTGACAAGGCGGACAGATTGGCTGGCCCTGAAAAACTTGGTGGAGTATTGATGCATGATAAGGAAGACGTGGTTGCGGCCTTGTGGGAGCACGTGTACACCTCGGAGGAGCAAATGGATCACCATAGTCTGGCAAGAATACGACAGCGAGGGGTGACGAGGAGATCTGGCCGACGATCAACGCTCAGAGGAAAGGCAAGACGGACATATAATCAGATTGCTAGTGGTACTATTAGTGTTGGAACTCTTCGCTGGCTGCTGAGGATGGGGACGAAGCGCTTATGGGAATGCCCCGAATGCTGTGATGTCGGTTCCTAAATCAATCAATCAATCAATCAATCAATCAATCCTCAGAACACTCGCATGTTCTCAGGGGAAAACACCCAACAGATGTTCACTTTTTTAATTGTTGAATGGTCAGGTTTTAAAGTGCGAGATTTGTATTATCGAGGTGGGAAAGAAAAGCCAGACATTCTTCTATGGGAAAGTTGTTTGTACTGTTTATTGTTTTGTCTAATAACAAATAACACATTTCTTGCTTTGACAAATGTTCCTTTGCTGGTGATGCAGCCACGGTGTTGAAATGGCTGAAAATTAAAGATGGGCTGATAAATGTAATGAAAAAAAAAGTAAATAAAAATAACAAGCATTGCTCTGCTGAGACAAAAGTTAGTTATATGTTCTTGTAAAGGGCGTTGCAATCAGCCCCAGTATTTATAGGCTGTTTATGATTTACTAGTCAATTTTTAACCTTCAGTAGATTGCCATTGCTTTCTGAACGGCTGACTCTCCTGCCTAAGATATCGGCGCAAAGCGACTGCTCCCAAACCTTTTGAAGTTTGTTTCGAACCCTGGATCCGGTGTTTTGGGGAATTGTGAAACTGCGTTCACAAACACCTAAGCCGCAGACGCCGGCTAAAGCAATTAAAACCTTCATGACAAGGAAGAGACACAACAACAACAGTCATAGTAGTAATGTCATAAATATCTCACGTGACCACATACGGGTGCGAAACTAGGATATTTAACAAATAAGCTGAATAGCACATAGGCGCCTGTGAATGTAAGCGTTCAGAAAAAGTATTAGGAAATTAGTGGACGTAACAAGAAAATAAAAAGGATATATCCAACAAGAATTCAGTATTGGAGAAGATTGGTTATTAAGGCAAATAAATTAAGCAAACATGAAATATATATATATATATATATATATATATATATATATATATATATATATATATATATATATATATATATATATATATATAATGTGTGTGTGTGTGTGTGTGTGTATGTATGTGTGTGTGTATGTGTGTGTGTGTGTGACTATTGTGTGTGTATATGTGACTAATGTATGTGTATGTGAGCTTATGTGTGTGCATTTTGTGTGTGGCAGCAGCCCCATGACGACCAATCGCTTTCTACAGCCTACCTTTCTACCTTACAAAAGCGAACGTAAATATGGCTTCAGACAGGTCATTCCACCACAGAACGTACGGATGTGTCATGCGCCTCAAACTGACTATTGCTTTACTGGAGACATAACCGTAGAGGTATGGGTATGTACGAGCAAGACGATGATCAATTGGTAGCTCAAAGAACAACTGATTCCATGACAAATTGTAACGACAGAGGTCCGGGTTCAATCCCAACATGGGCAGAAGATGTTTTTTTTTATTAAGCTTTCGCTCGCTTTGAACGCAGGCGTAGTCCCTACACTTGCAACTACTTCTAGTGCACAGGACGGAATTTTGCGTGTGGATTAGCTTTCCCTATTACCAGTGTCCCTCGCCATCAGGCGAACCCACTCTGACTTTAGAGGTAGAAAGCTTTATCAGATCGGACCCAATCTTATAAAAATTGGCACTGGATAAATTTTGATTTTTCAGGGGGAAATGCCGTTATGAAGAGAACAGGCCACCCTATTTCTGTATACAGCGATCTAAATTATGTACAAATCACGATACAGCCTTTACTTGACACACACTTGGTAGACTCAACGAAACAAATGACCTGAAAAACAAGCCATAACTGGGAATTTAACCAGGTATTAAATCTGTATCATTAACGATACAGCCTTTATTCGTTGCCATTCCGCTGTCTCTACTCAAGGAAACAATTGACCTGAAAAACAAGCCATAACTGGGATTCGAACCAGGTATAGGAGATACTAATTGAGTATAACTGTGGAACTGATAACACGACAGCTAAACATTTGTTGCAGGAGTGTTCAACATATACAGAACAGAGAAAAGTATATTTGACTACAACCGATTGACTTGTGCCCGACATATACAGAACAGAGACTAGTATATTGGTCCACACCCGCTCCATTTGTGTTCGACATATACAGAACACAGAAAAGTATATTGGCCTATACCCACTCCACTTTAAGACACATTTTATGGAGATGTCAATAAGCTCAAATTGACAGCTACTTTCTTTGAATTTATTCACACAAGAAGAAGAAGAAGAAGAAGAAGAAGAAGAAGAAGAAGAAGAAGAAGAAGAAGAAGAAGAAGAAGAAGAAGAAGAAGAATTGAGGATTTATAAGATGATTTAAAAAAAAAAAGAAGCTAAACCGGATGCATCTCTTTGACGTTGAAAACAGATTTGTTGAGCGAGGTCCTCTGACTTGTTCGCAATAAGGCTAACTTGCCCCTAGACAAATTAAAGCCACCGATCTGCAAGAAAAAAAGGCAGTTAAAAATGTAAAGGAAATAAGGCAAACTGTATGCACGCCTGTTTCTTTAGTTTGGAGAAAATGTCCTCGGAGATCGGCACCAATCGATGGATACGTATAAAGGGAGATGACAGAGGCCGAGGAAGAAGGGGAGTTCACAAGAAGGGAGGTAATAAAGCCAGCCAGTACTTGTCAGAAGCGAGTTCTCTCAATCACTTGAAGATGTTACCAAACAAATTTGGTTACTGCTGAGTGCATTAGTATTCATTCACTTGTTCCCCGGCCATGTTCCTCTTGCAGACGTCATGCAGACTGAACTGGTTCCTTTGTATGTTGGCAGGAATAACCAACGCCCGTTGACGTAGTATGATTTATTTTTCTCGACTGCCTATGCCACTTTTAGTCTTTTATACTGTTATTATTAAATGATTAAGTGCCATGGAATGTTCAATCATCTTTAGCGACTCCCGTTTAAGACATTGACTTATATACAGTAGTTTCCCTTGTGTAACCCCCTTTAATTAAATATTTAATACAAAATTTCTGATACCATTTTAACTACTTATAAGTCATAATTGTGACATACCCCAACTTCCCATTTTCCGCATTTTATTTAAATTTTTTGTTTGTTTGTTATTGTCATTGTCTTGGGCAAAATACAGGTAGCACTGAACAGCGAGGGAATGATGAAGATAAAAAGGGTGATGAATACACGGCAGCAAAACCTGTTAAAACAAGTCCTTAAGTCAGCAGCTTGCGGCATGCACGATGCAGCCGTCTTCACAGAAGTTAAAGGCGAGAAAAGTCCAGACGAAAAATATGTTGAAAAAGAAATTTCGGGCACAAATGAACGATCATAAAAAGGACAAAACATAGCTTAATAATAAAATACTTGGGGGAAAAACAGAACCATCGCAAGTTCTGCCATATAGGTTAAAGTGCAAACCTTCACATGTAATAGGAAAGGGTATTACAGGGTTAATGACCAGTTTTCTTCTCGTTAGTTTGTCCAGGATTATAGTGTTTATAACATAAATTCAAAGAAGTATATCTATTTGGTTTAACGACTATCGTTGCTCTTCTTCTTCTGCTCCTTCTTCTTCTTCGTCGTTGTTGTTGCCGTCATTGCCATCGCTATGTCCTTCCTTCTCTATTTTCAGACAGATACATAATAAATCAATGTTAAATGAAGCAAATTTAAAACATAAATATTGTTTTAAATGTCTGTATCGAAGGTACATCCCAATGTTTTCAGCTGCAGTGTTCCATTGTATTCCATTGTTGTATGCGTTACTGCCGCTCAAACATGTTGCTGGATGCAAGTAAACATGTAAATGCCGGGTATTGACTTGATCTACTCAGACAAATATATCAGTAGTAATAAACCGTATTGATTCAGATTCGAGTGGCTCTCGTTGTATTTTTATCACGACATTCAGCTCACTGGCGCGAGATTATATCTCAGTATGAAAGGAATTATTATGTCAACGCCACAGTCTGCACCAGATATATTCACTTAATTGTTATGTGAACTACGCGGTTTGCGTGGTAATGATTCACTTATATACTTATGCTGTGAACTTCCACAATGTGCATCATAAAGATTCACTTCATTAATATGTGAAATCCACAGTTTGCATTTGAAAGACTCACCTAGACACATTTTCTCTGAAGTCCCACTTTTGCATCAGATAGACTCACTTAATTAGTATGTGAACACCACAGTTTGCATTAAAGGGATTCACTTAGACGCTTAGTCCGTGAACTCCCATATTTTGTATCAGGTAGATTCAATTACTTTGTATGTGAACTCCGCTGTTTGCATTATAAGGATTCACTTAGACGATTGTTCTGTGAACAGACGTGTATCACGTGTGCACGAGATCGTACACACTGACACACACTGACATTTTGCATCAGATAGATTCACTTAATTTGCATGTGAACTACTAAATGTGCACTAGAAAGATTCACTTAGACCCCCAAGGACAATGCTGCACGCTACTGAAGACGAGAATCCAAATGACTAGACTTCAGCTATTAACTGAATAAGTGCCATGAGATGATAAATCGTCTTATTTGAACTTAATGTCACTGATATTGGATTATAAATAAACTATAGTTAAAATATCAATACAGTAGTTTTCCGTATGCAGCGCCCTTTAATTTGAAATGTAATACAATATGTCTGCTACCATATTAACAACATTTTGTGTGGCACTAAATCTAGTAATAAACAATTCTCAATAAGGAAACTCATGCGGAGTTCAGCAACATGTTTGTTAGTTCACTGCCCTGCCGGTTTACTGTATCATTCATAGAGTGTTGTTTGGAGAAGGACATATCCGAGCACCATTCCTGTACGACTTCTTGCCTGCTTTTTTACTACAGCATTCATAGAGTGTCATTTGGAGAAGGAAATAGTTGAGCACCATTAATGTACGACTTCTTGTCTATTATATACTTCAGTGGTGTGTGTGTGTGTGTGTGTGGGGGGGGAGTGTATATATATATGTGTGTGTGTGTGTGTGTGTGTGTGCGTGTGTGTGTGTGTGTGTGTGTGTGTGTTTCATTATAATTTTTGTTTTTAAATTTGTGCTTTCCTGGTCAAGGTTGTCATAACCGACACATCAGACAAATGTATTATGACTTTATAATTTACTCTTATTGTCTTTGCCATTTTTATGTTTGTTTTGTAATGTTTCATATAATTTCCTTCAGTTTTCATTTTTATTCACTTGTCGAGGGCCTTTTGTAAGGTGCAGCGTTTTTATATATTGCTACTCTTCACGATCTCGTGCACACGTTTTTGTCTGTCTCATGTTGCATTTCAATATCCTGCCTCAGTCAAGTCTTATTATTTGCAAACGAATATGGAACTGACAGCATACATTCAACTTGTCCTTGTAAGTACCTAGCGTGATACACGCAATATGGTGTTTTGGAGACCTAGTGCGATATATACAATATACCATTGTGGCACCTAGCACGGTATATCAACGTGTCATTGTGGCACCTAACACGATATATCCTCGCCGGTGCTACGGAGTTCGTGCACTGAGCTGAGATTATCCGGACTCAGGCTTGAGTTAGAAGTAGAACGGAACACTTATGGGATACACCCTTGTGCCTGATGTTGATCCGTCGACTACACAAAACGATATATCCAATATGTCATTGTGGTACCTAGCACGATATATCCAATATGTCATTGTGGCACCTAGCACGGTATATTCAATATGTCATTGTGGCACCTAGCACGGTATATTCAATATGTCATTGTGGCACCTAACACGACATATCCAATATGTCACTGTGGCACCTAGCACGATATATCCAATATGTCACTGTGGCACCTAGCACGGTATATTCAATATGTCACTGTGGCACCTAGCACGGTATATTCAATATGTCACTGTGGCACCTAGCACGATATATCCAATATGTCACTGTGGCACCTAGCACGGTATATCCAATATGTCATTGTGGCACCTAGCACGATACATCCAATATGTCATTGTGGCACCTAGCACGACATATCCAATATGTCACTGTGGCACCTAGCACGATATATCCAATATGTCACTGTGGCACCTAGCACGGTATATTCAATATGTCACTGTGGCACCTAGCACGGTATATTCAATATGTCACTGTGGCACCTAGCACGATATATCCAATATGTCACTGTGGCACCTAGCACGATATATCCAATATGTCAGTGTGGCACCTAGCACGATATATCCAATATGTCAGTGTGGCACCTAGCACGATATATCCAATATGTCACTGTGGCACCTAGCACGGTGTATCCAACATGTCACAGTGGCACCTAGCACGGTGTATCCAACATGTCACTGTGGCACCTAGCACGGTGTATCAAACATGTCACCGTGACACCTAGCACGGTATATCCAACATGTCACTGTGGCACCTAGCACGGTATATCCAACATGTCACTGTGGTACCTAGCACGGTGTATCCAACATGTCATTGTAGCACCTAGCACGATATATCCAATATGTCACTGTGGCACCTAGCACGGTATATCCAACATGTCATTGTGGCACCTAGCACGATATATCCAACATGTCACTGTGGCACCTAGCACGGTGTATCCAACATGTCATTGTGGCACCTAACACGACATATCCAATATATCATTATGGCTCTTAACACTATGTAACGAATGTCTCACGGTGGCGTTTGAGCTTACGTATTACAGAAAAGTTCTTAGAATAAGTAGACCAAGAAGAAGACATATACTGACATTCTACAAGATGCGAACATTGAAGACAAAAGGCTCATAAACTCCATCATGTCCCGTAAACTGGAATACTTTGGACACATTAGCCGTCAGAGAGGCTTGGGAAGAATAGGAATGCAAGGCATGGCTTCTGGAAGCAGAGGGAAGGGTCAGTCAGCACGCATATGGACACAGGACATTGCAGATACCTTGGGCATGAACCTATTATATGAAAAGTATATTAACAAAAAGTATGAAATGTATATGATAAGATATACTTTTGTATGGATAAGATATACTTTTGTATGGATGTGAAGCGTGGACAATGAGCAGACAAGATGGAAAAACATCTGATGGCTGTGGCAATATGGTTTCTGGGGAAAATGCAAATAATACCATGGACAGACTGAAAAACCAATGAACAAGTCCTTCAAGAAACAAATGAAGATCGTAAACTGATTAGAGACATTACACGGAGACAGTCAAAATTTTGGACTTGTTATGAGAAGAAATGAATTGGATGACTTGGTGACAACTGGCAAGATCGAAGGGAAGAGATCAAGAGGAAGACTGAGAATTAAATACCTGGATGGCTTGGCCACGTGGCATAGTCGAGAAAAAAACACGGAGCTGATCCACGACTCTGGTGGTCGAGCTGAGATGGCAAAACATGACTGCTCACGCTTATCGGCATGGCACATGATGGATGGATGGGCTTGAGGCTGCATGAGGAAGGGGTCAGCTAGCACGAATGTGGACACAGCTGAACATTGCAGATACCGTGGGCATGAGGCCGCATGAGGCAGGAGAACAAGCCAGAGATCGAGAGGCCTTTCTCCGGACTGTGATGAGAGCGAATTTCTGCAAATGTCCTTATAGATGATGTTGATATCGTGGTGGGGCTTCGCACGATGCATACAATTATGCCTGGAGTGGCATTGGGGTCCTGTATATTGTAAAACAGCTTTTTAGGATGACACAGCATGAACTAAGGCATGCTCAGTAGTAGTTCGTACTGGAGCAGTTAATTTTGCTTGCCTTGAAGAATAACCCAGTGACTTGTTGGCGTTTTCTGTCGTGGTGTTGTATTTCCTTTCACAATATTGTGAGTTCATGTCATTGATCTCGGACGTCAAGTGAGTCGAGAGACACGATTCAACCACCCCTCCCCCTCTCTCCCCTAAACCCGCATCCGCGTTTTTTTTCCTTCACTTTTGACAAAGCCCACTCCATCCACCTATCTGTCAACACCCGCCCCATCCCATCCTTCTCTCCATCTCTCCCGACCCTGTCGTTCCGCTGAGCGGTGAGCCCAAAGCCTTGTCAAAAATAGGGCAACATTTTCCCCCAATCCGATTAATGGTTCACAGGCTGCTGTAGTCACTGCTGTTATATCAGTTGTGACGGGCGAAATCTTGGCACTGAGTGATAGAAGACTCTATGTGTACCTTAACTGTCATAACAACACGACTTTGATTGTGTACTAAGAGTACTGAAGCATAAATAAAAACATCAGCTGTGAAGGATATCCCACCACCAGTTATTATCACAGATTTCACCGATGTGTGGTTGTTGTTGTTATTATTAACTTATGAAAGTGTGGTGTGGTGTTTACTGCTAGTTCTGGGATGTACCGATGCAGAAATGGAAAGGTTGGTACTGATAACAGTCATTATCACCATCACCTGGTTAGTCACTTTAAAGAATTGTGTTGATGATGTCGGACAGGTTATTCCAGTGTCCTATGTCATCATCATCATCATCATCATCATCATCATCATCATCATCATCATCATCATCATCATCATCATCATCATCATCATCATCATCATCATCATCATCATCGTTGTCATCATCATCATCATCATCATCATCATCAACATCAATGTGATCAGTCCACCGACTCGTGTTCAAGTTGTCTGATCATGACAATTCACTGTCCTCTATTCTCATTATCATCATCACCATTATCATTATCATTATTATCATCAACATCAGTTTTAGTAATAAATAATACTGCCCCGAAGTAGTTTCTTGTTTTGGGTCGGTGACGTGAGAGGGCCATCACATGGTGTAGGCCTGACTGCAGAGAGAAATAGTTAGCGAATCGCTCCCTCTCTTAGCAGGCGACGAGGTCACGCATCGAACCTTCGTCCAACAGTGCTTCTGATATTATCAGCGCAGTTTTCTGTCAACTTCGCTAACACACAACGCTTCATCAATTTCAGTTTGTCCAAGTATTCATGCTGAAGTCGGATCGTTATTCCACTGTCCCTTGTTCTCATCATTGTTACCGTCGTCATTATCATCATTATCATCATCAATTTTAGTCAGTCGAGATATTGGCGTTGACGTCGTCTGGTTTGTCACTCTACTGTCCCCTCTAATTTCTTTAGCTCTGTATAAGTTTGAGCCTCAATATCCCTTCATGCTTGTGTAAATGTGAGCCTCAAATCCGTCCATGTTTATGTAAATGTGAGCCTCAAGGTATCCGCCCATGTTTATGTAAATGTGAGCCTCAAGATATCCTCCCATGTTTATGTAAATGTGAGCCTCAAGATATCCGTCTATGTTTATGTAAATGTGAGCCTCAAGATATCCGTCCTTGTTTGTGTAAGTCTGAGTCTCAATATCCGCCAATGCTTATGTAAGTCTGAGCCTCATGATACGTTCATGCAAAGTACAAGAGGGTAAGATGTGATGACATGAGATCCCTTGCATGTAACTTTCCTGATTGTAAAACTAGTAAATTTAGCATTTGCTTCTAACTTTGACATAGTAAAGTCAGTAATGACATCTCTACTAGCCTAAGGCACAGTGGACACAAGGAGCAGGACACATATTCGTATATGACCAAACCACACTCAATGGGCAATGTGGTCGGTATCACCTGGCTGTCCTTTATGTCCCCAAACATGTCCTGCTACCGATTTATGCTAGGTCGACGTGAGACAAGGTCAATTTCAATAATTCAAAACCATCCTTTACGCATCGAACCTAATGATCACGGTACAGTTGGGCAAGCGCCAAGCCTCTACGACAATGCAGCTCCACTAACCTTAACATGGATATAATATGATCATTAGTACAACCCGGCGTGTGAGAGATGGGCAGCAACATCCTGTGCCACGACCAGTCTACTTAGTGTCACACTGAACATCCATCTCCCCTTATAAGGTTTAAACTTGTAAGCAGATAAGAGTTGTCACCCCATTGACAAACAGCCGTTGTTCGGACTTACAGCTGACAGGCGTACAGCGGGTGCGGGTTGTTTGTTGAACACTGGTCTGGTGGGGAAAAGACGATGGCTTCATATAGGATACACTGAGTAAACCAGTGGTACTCAACCTTTTTTGGCCCATGCACCCTTCACCATATGTTCAGAACGTCACCCTCCCCCTCCCCCTTTTCCTACCCATAAATGCCACTCTCCCCTACATAGTGTACGTACAAATGGAAGCTAAATTTAATAACAAGTCTAGACGTCTACATAAAACGTGATTTGCGGGCCTACTTACGTTATAAAATGAATTTCAGAAAGGCGAGAAGTACAGAACCGTAAAGTATTTAGGGAAAAACAATATCAGGTAATCGGTTCTTGTATTAACGCTATCTGTCACATCATTTCAGTGTATCAATTCCGCGCAGCACTGGTTAATGAATGTTTGTAGTTTCATAAATGTTTTAGTCGTTCTCACTGTTTCTGATTGACACAGCACTACCGATTTAACGTTAAATGGTTAAGTTTTCTAAGTCTGGTGTCATTGGTCAAGCCAGGACAATCTTATAAATGTGCACGAACTCCGTATAGCATACCAAAACCATTCATGCTATGGATATTTTGATGTTGGTCATGTTCACGAAAAAAAAAATAGAGTTGGGGGTGGGGGTGCGGTGTGAGACGCGTGGGGTGAGTAACTGCGCAGTCTCCTCACTGATGAAACTGTCTCCTCACACTTGTATACATGCGGATTGTCAGAACCTTCACCACCTCCACATGTTTGGTGATGACGGACTGAAAGTTGATCCACAGAGGCAAACATTCGTGCAC
>JACEFZ010021574.1:45000-82500 GCA_014155875.1 Cepaea nemoralis | reverse complement strand
TCAGACGCAGATTAACACGCGCGGTAGACCGCCGGCGTAGATGCATTTTGATAAAAGAGGTCCCGTTGGAAAGATGCAAAATTATCAATGATTTGGTCTATTAGAGTGATAAAAATTAACACATAAATTCTATAGGAGGTGTTGAATGCAAACATACAATCATTGGCATTGCAATTGCTATTAATATTCCATAACAATATTAAATGTTCATAGTTGGATGACAACAACTGCCATGTCCCGCCATTGAAATACCACAATATACAGCATGCCATCTTTATAATTTCAGTATGATATGTTATTACCAACACTAATAACCGAAAACTACATAATCATAAGTAAAAATGGATGATAAAGTTTTAAAAAAAAACATATTAGAACAATGCACATAGTCTAGTTAAAATGGAATTGACGGGTGTAATTACGTCTTATAAAGTCAGTCTGTATTTCTGTCCAGGACAAGAGAAGACGAGAGGTATAGATTCGTAGCTCGTGGAGGCAAACATAATATCCAGTAATCGGTTTCTGTTTTAGTGCGATCTTGAAATAATCAGGGAATTTAACGTCACCAGTACTCTATATATCCTTAAATCGGAGACTCGGACTCGGCAGACTGCGCGGCAGAAATCATTCCTGATTCAACGGGCAAGACGGCGTTTACCTGCAAAGCGTTGTGGAACGTAATGAGCACGGCAAGGCACGTAGAACGCCTTGGTCATCCACTGCACCTGTATTCGTCTCCAGTCGTCTCGACTTGTCTTGCCACTGGACTCAGATGGACTCAGGCGAGAGAGTGAGGACGACGAATTGCGCAATTCTTCCTCACTTTAATCAAAGTCATCGCGCAAGTCATTCTTCGTCTAACGTCATATATCACCTTCAAGCCCTGTGGCGATGGGCGAGCGGCGAAGCGGCAGGCGTGGGTACGCTGGCAGCCGTAGTCGCAGACCTCCACACAGGCAGCTCAGGCCACATGGTCGTCTTCTACTGACCGGAGCAGCAGTGGGATTCGGCAGCCCCCTGAGCGACTGAGCAGCCCTCTATAGGAACACACTGCTCACCTCCATAGCATGAGGAAGGGGCTAGAAAAAGTGCCCTAAACATTGTCTGCTCCATCACTACCTAACCAGCTAGCCGCGGTTGGTGGGTACCCTAACTGCGGTCGACATACAAACAAAGAGCCATCTTAGAACCCACGGCTCCACACCTTCAACCCCACTGGATGAAATGAATGGTCATCATCATTCTTGATGGACAAACAACATATACATATATATATATATATATATATATATATATATATATATATATATATAATATATATATATATATATAGTGTGTGTGTGTGTGTGTGTGTGTGTGTGTGGTGTGTGTGAGTGTGTTTGCGCGCGCGCGTCTGTGTATGTGTATGTGTGTGTCATTACCAAGTACCTTGCCGCCTCGACGAGTAGTGTAGAAGATCATGTCTCGCCACATCTGGTGATCTCCAACTGAATCCACCTTGATGTTCGAGTGCTGACACCCATGCTATGGTGCAAGGCTGTCAAACATCCTCTCTGACTGTGCTGTCGTCCACTCTAATGCAGGGGTCACCAAACTACGGCCCGCTGGTCGGATCCGGGCCGCGACGTCCGTTCACCAGAACCGCCGTCGGTACTTGAATTTGCTTGATAAAACGTATGGAACACAAGACGTTGTGAGACAATTTAAATGTAAATATTTTGTTTTGAATACTAGGAGACATTCACACGTGCGGAGACCTCCTGGCTGCTATGTGCCTTAAATTTACCATTTTCAAGTTCAGTTGTGCGGAGAACTGAAGTACTCGGAAAGAACATAGCTGGATGAGTCTACTGAAGAAATTTACCGCTGTTATGGCATACCTGTTTGGAACAACTTATGTCTGGGAGCAAATATTTTCAAACTTGAAGTATGTGAAGTCAACACATCGAACGTGATTGACTGATGAACATTTGAAAGCAATTCTCTTTATTGGATGCAGCAATTCCAAAGCAAACATTGATGATATCTTAAAAGCCAAAAGTCAGTTTCACAAATCTCACTAACTATTTTTGCTACTTCGTGAAATTCGAATATGTGCACACTAGGTTTGATGTAACTATCTTTTTGCTAACGTCGCTTTCTGTGATAATTTTTTAAGTAAATAAATATGTTGGTTGTCTTTGTTTTTTATGCATTGCACGCCACCCACACATGGAATACTCAACTTGGTTTTGCGGCTGTTTTCCCAGAGCTTTTGTTCTGGCTTGCAAGTTGTGTACAAAATGATTATACGGCCCGCGCTCGTCATTTTGTGTTATCCGGCCAGCTGTGAAAAAAGTTTGGTGACCCCTGCTCCAGAGAGATCTCTGGTTGTCACAACATTATCTGTGTGTGTGTGTGTGTGTGTGTGTGTGTGTGTGTGTGTGTGTGTGTGTGTGTGGTTGTGGGGGGGGGGTGTGCGTGTCTGTTTGTGTCTCTGTGCATGGGTGTGTGGTTATAGCGTGTGCGTGCGCTTGTGTTTCTGTTTGTGAAATGATAACAGTTAAATATTCAGTAAATTAAAAGGCAATAATATTATGGGAGCTGTCTGCGTATTGATGTACGGATTTAAATATGGGTAGGGGAGGGAGGGTGTTAGAGGGGCTGTTGCTGCGCCCTCAGCCTCCCTCCACCCTCCCTCCCCCCTCCAAAAAAAGCTATAGAGATTTGTGAATTTGGCCCGGAGCCGTCATGTCGCATGTGGGAAGAGTGAAGCGAGAAGGGGCATGGGAATGCATGATAACAACAGGGCCTGGGGGAACCCGCTCCCTTCCATCATGGAAACTTCAATGAAAGAAAGGAACTTGTAGAAAATATCGTTTCCGTCGTTAATGAAGCCACAGCTGACCGCTATGTCTGGGACCTGGGGGTGGTTCCAAAGACGACCTTACTGTGGCGGAAATTGGGACACCCAGTAAGGAAATGCTGGACGCCGAGCAAGGGGGAGAGAAAATGTGACAGAGAGCGTTGCTGGTGGTAGCGGGCTGGGGTGCGAGGGAAATTCGCAGTGACGGACAGAAAATCGACCAGACAGATATAGATAAATTCGTTAATGAGATACTGAGAAAACATTTGATGAGGTGAGGCGTGTGATAGTAGGCAAGTGAATCGGGCGGAAAAGGCACTGGGGATTGTTGGTGTTAGCACTGTAGATTGTACTGAAGTAAAAGAAGTGTGCGAATGTGTGGGTATATGATATGGCGACATGAAGGTATTGGGAGAATGCTAATGGAAAATGGGAGAATTGAAAACAGATTGATAGTTGATAAATGAAGTGGGAAATTGATAGTATGTTTATGAATTGAGGTGGGGGGGGGGGGGGGTATTAAGAAATTGATTGTAGATGGGTGGAGTGAAATACTAAGTCCCCTCTAAAGTGTCTCCACCTTGACGTGGTAGAGGGGCTTGCGTGTCCCAATGACCCCAAGGGCTCTGCCGCCGGAAGCACAACTGCATGTCGTACAGACCTTGGAGTAGGGACCAGACCAAGAGAGACACAACCTGCTTCCCTGCACGTAGACTGAGGATAGGCAGTCAAAGACCATATCAGGCGCACGATGCCACTAACCCTTGGTCTGGACACATACTATAAGGCTCTCCGCTGTGGGATATAACTGAACGCCTCTAAGTCAATATCCCCCGGATATGAGAGCCGGGCCGATACTCATCCACTGCAAAATGGTGGTGAGATGCTAAACTTGATACATGCTTGATTCAGATATCTGTTCGAAGGCTCTCATCAGAGGGACAAGAGGGATCCCCGGATGAGAGAGCCTGGCCGTTTACTCGCTCTCTGCTGCATGGAGGTAAGGTGCTTAGTCAGCAGCACATGTAGCCTACCTCGTGAGCGTTACTAAAGGTGGAAAAGCGTCCCAATCGCATGTAGTGGTTACGATGCATGTCTGTACTAGAGCTCATGAGTGAGTGTAGACAAAGGTGGGAAAATGTCTCATAAACACGAAATGGAACGCTTGGCAGCGAATCCATTACGTGGAAGTCCGAAGTGAAAAATTGCATGGTGAGTGTCGTCTGCAGACTAAGGTAGAAATACGTCTCATTAACACGAAGTGGAACGCTTGGCCAGCAAATCCATTACGTGGAAGTCCGAAGTGATAAGCTGCAGAATGGATGTTGTCTGCAGACTAAGGTAGAAAAACGTCTCATTAACATGAAATGGAACGCTTGGCTAGCGAATCCATTACGTGGAAGTCCGAAGTGAAAGCTTGCTGAGTGGATGTCGTCTGCAGACTGACCGTCCCTGGTCTGTGCGGGGAGCAGCCAGGGGCGAACGAAATGCCCAATACATGGAAGTGAGGAATTTAAGCAGCCATAAGCAGGATGTGGTGATTCTTCGGGTGAGCCCAGTCTCAGAGCACTATGTGTCGGCTCTGCAATTATGGAAGCGTCCCTGGATAGCGGGGAATGCCCATGGACTGTCCCTGTCTTCCATTGAGGACTGACAGTAAAGTCCATGGCCCTTCTAACTTGACTAGCAGAGATGTGGACGACACCACAACAAAATGTCCCTCGAAACCTCCAGGACGGTTAACCTAATTAAAAAACGCCCGCCGAAGTCGGATGTGCAGGCCTAAGGGTGGCAAATAAAAACTGGCACAACGCAGAAACGTCCCAGTGAAATGTCCCTCGTGCTCGGAACAGCTCTGACTAACTAGTCTTCCAAATGTCAGGAACAGCTCTGACTAGCTAGTTTTCCGATTGTCCCTCGTGCTCGGCACAGCTCTGACTATCTTAATGTCCGTCGTGCCCGGAACAGCTCTAACTATTTCGTTTTCCGGGCACAGCGACAAGCATATGTGTGAACCAAAAGCTCGCTGAGAGCATACCGTCTGCTGTCCGACCGTTCCTGGTTTGTGCTGGGAGCGGCCCGTAACGAACGAAAGGCCCGATACATTGAAGTGAGGAATTAAAGCAGCCATGAGCAGGACGTGGCGATTTCCTAGGTGAGCCCAGCACCAGAAGCTGTGTGTCAGCTCTGCAACTATGGAAGCCTCTCTGGATGGCGGATAATGCCCATGGACTCTCCCTGCCTTCCCTTGAGGGCTGATCGCGAAGTATTCGACCGTTCTAACTTGACCAGCTGGGATGTGGACGGCACCACAAAAGTGAGAGTCCCCCAGGAATGCTAACCTGGTCAAAAACGCACGCAAATGTCGGATGTGTTGGCCTAAGAGTCTAGGCCCAAAGGTGCATAACAATACACTGCAATTACATCTGGAAAAAAAAACACTCCGCCGGATGATGGCAGCAGCAGAAGAAGAAGAAGAAGAAGAAGAAGAAGAAGAAGAAGAAGAAGAAGAAGAAGAAGAAGAAGAAGAAGAAGAAGAAGAAGAAGAAGAAGAAGCAGAAGATGATGATGGCTGATCGTGAAGTAATCGACAGATCCAACTTGACCAGCTCGGATGTGGATGGCACCACAAAAAGAGTCCCCCAGGAATGCTAACCTGGTCAAAAACGCACTCAAAAGTCGGATGTGTTGGCCTAAGAGTCCAGGCCCAAGGGTGCATAACAATACACCGCAATTACATCTGAAAAACACTCTGAATGAACGCAGAAGAAGAAGAAGAAGAAGAAGAAGAAGAAGAAGAAGAAGAAGAAGAAGAAGAAGAAGAAGAAGAAGAAATACTGAGTGTAAATGGATGCATTTAATAACTGATAATTAATGGATGAAACTTTGTTTTAAAGTTGATTAAGTTGGTGCATTGAAATATTCAAAGTAGATGGCTGGAATAAAAAAAAAAAACACTGATTGCAGATTAGTGGATTGACAAACTGGTAGTAAATGCTGGATAGAAATATTGATCCTATGTTGATAGTAAATGGGTTCATTGAAAAATTGCTAGTAGATGGATGCACTGAAACATTGGTAGTAGATGTGTAAACTGAAAGACATATAGTCTCATCATCTCATCTCATCATGTTCCTCTTGTACCTTGCGGTGTTGAGGTGAAGTATAAACATCGTGAGAGTGCCCGAATTATGGGCTTCGTGTATCGATGTTCCCATGGACTCTGCTATTCCTTCCGTTCAACGTTTATGTGGTCGGCCATTTCCTCTGTTTCCATCTGGTCTGTACATCATTGCTTGTTGTGGTGTACTGTTGAACCGTAACCTACTTGCTTGGCCAAACCATTTGACTTGCTGCTTTCTAATAATATCTAGTGCATCTAAAACCCCCACTTTAGTCCTGATTTCTTCGTTTCCGATTTTATTTCTTCTTGATACGTTGAGTATTCTTCTCAGGAATCTTATTTCTGTTGTTGTGATTTTTTTCTGTCATTGTCCAGGTTTGGGTTAGTAGCATAGAGTTGGTAGGAAGATTGTATTGTAAAGTGCTTTCTTAGTAGTTATTGATACATGTTTGTTCTTTAGTATTGGTGCCATTTGTCCAATGAGTTGGTTTGCCTTATTGCATCTATTTTCGATCTCGTCTTCTGATCTGCCATTTGATGATATTATAATTCCTAGGTACTTGAAACATTTTACTTGTTTCAAGGGATGTTCGTTTAGGTGAAATGTTGTAATTTTTTCTTCTTTGGTTATAGTCATTACCTCTGTTTTGCTTGTGCTAATTTTCATGTTATGTACCCCCACACATTTCGTTTAGACTATTCATGTGGTCTTGTAATTCAGTTTCTGATTTTGCTATTAGTGCTGGGCCGTCTGCAAACAGGAGTTCTCTAATAGTTAGATTTGCAGATGCTTCTTCTTCTGTGTTCTCGTCATGCGGTATTCTTGCGGTCTCTGTTTGGCTGGTTTCTTTACATATGGTGTTTATATATGTCATGAACAAGAGAGGGGACAGGACACAACCTTGTCGTACTTCAGATCTTATGGTGAAGGGTTCTGTATGTCCTCCAGTTGCCCTCACTATGTATTCACTGTTGTTGTATAAGCTTCTACATAGGTGTGTTAGATCTGTACTCACTCCATATCGTTTAAGGATTTCCCACAGCTTGTTTCTATCTACTCTATCGAATGCCTTTTCTTGGTAAACAAAGGCTAAGTAGAGTGTTTTATTGAATTCGATTGTTTTTTCTATAAGTTGTCTAAGAGCATAAATGGCATCTGTGCATCCTTTGTTTTTTCCTAAATCCAAGTTTAGTTTAGTCGTTTAGTCGTTGGATCAACATCACGGCATACGGTTTAACCCATAAGTGCTCCGTTTTCCTCCTAACTCAAACCTGAGTTTGGAGAAACTCAGCTCAATGCACGAACTCCGTTGCATCGGCGAGGATCCTGAAATGCTTTGGGTAGATTTTTAACTCTAAATTGTGCCCGGGCAGCGCCATTAGGCTACTCTTTTTCGATTTCCAACTCATCATCATCACCAAGTGCCGTGCCGGCTGGCGTAGGCGTTCATGGCTCTCCATAGATCTCGGTCTTTGGTTTTCTGGATCAACTCTGCTGCTGAATATTCCCTCCATGCCACCGTCTCAATCCATCCAGCATCACTTTCTCTTGTCTACCTCTGCCTCTCTTCCCCTCGATCTTTCCAGTTGTTACGATGTTCTCCAATGCCTTTCTTCTCATCACATGACCGAGGAAAGCTGTTTGTCTCTGTCTTATTGTTGTATATAATGTTCTAGTTTCATTAGCCTGTTTCAGGCAGTCGTCGTTAGTTACTCTGGCAGTCCAAGGAATTCGCAACATTCGTCTCAGGAACCACATTTCTGTTGCTTCTAATTTCTTCGTAATTTGTTCATTTACATTCCAAGATTCACTGCCATACAGCAAAACTGGTTCTACATAGCATTTCAGCACTCTATTTCTTACATTCAGTGATAGTGACTTATTACATAAGATACTCTTCATTTTCTGAAATGCGGCTTTTGCCTGCCCTATTCTGCTCTTAATCTCTGTTGCACATCTTCCATCTGATGTTATAAATGACCCTAGGCATCTAAAATTATCAACTTGGTTAAGGATTTTCCCTTCTATTTCTATGTCACATTTTTGGTGTCACCATTTTCTTTGATATTACCATTGTTACTGTTTTCTTGATATTCAAGGAGTGTCCTTTCCTTGCACTCTCTGTTACTACAACGTCTAATAATTGTTGTAGGTCTGTTGAATTATCCGCCACCAATACTGTGTCATCTGCATAGCGTATATTATTTATATTATAACCTCCAACTAGTATTCCTGGCATCTCTTTGATCTCTCTCATTATACTTCGCTATACAGGGAGAAAAGATCTGGTGACAAGACACACCCTTGTCGTACTCCTTCCTAGCTTTATCTGTTCGTAACTACCCTCTTTATTTCCCATTTTAATTGCTGCTACTTGGTTCCAGTAAATATTCTTTATTATTCTTAAATCTTTTCCATCAGTGTTGATATCTTCCAACATTTTAATCAGTTCATCATGTTTTACTTTATCTACTTATATTTACTTTATTACTTATATCTATATATTTACTTTATTACTTATATCTACTTTATATTTATTATGATTTCCAACTGCCAAGGGATATTTTACGTGCGCAACAATACACACGGGCGTCCGATCTCACTACCCAGAGACAAGGGGAAATTACTGAAAGTCCAGGTGAATTTTTTAAATAAATCCTGGTCCTCACCGGGGGGGGGGGGGGGGGGGGGGGACTGAAACGGGACCTCCAGCACTCGAGGCGGATAAATCCAAGTTGTGTTTCGCTTAGCTGGGGTTCTATAGTAGTTCGTAATCTTTTCTTAAGAATTTTGCAAAATATTTTCCCAGTATGACTCAACAGTAAAATGCCTCTGTATTGTGTGAAATCTCTTTTGCTGCTTTTGTTTTTCCAAGTTGGGATAATTATGGCGTTTCCCCAGTCTCGTGGTGTCTGTTGTTCTACCCAAACATGGTTGAATAGTCTATGTAGCCAAGCTGTTCCTCCTTCTTTTGCTGCTTTAATTAGTTCATTTAGTATTTCATCTTTTTCCGGTGATTTGTTCAATTTGGCTAATCTGATGGCTTCTATAATTTCTTCTTTTAGTATGTCTGGTTCTAGTTGTTCGATGGCATCTGTGTAGGTTTCTTGAATTCCTGTGACATCTGATGGGATGTTGAGAAATTGTTCGAAACACTGCTTCCATCTTATTAGGATTTGTTTTTGTTCACTTATCGGCTCTCCATTTTCGCTGTTAATTATTTCAGTAGGTCAAAGGGTTCTCCTCTGGTTGGCATTGCACTTATCTTTTTGTAGAAGTTTCTAGTTGCCTTCTTGTAGATTTTATTTAGGGTTTCACCATACTCTTCCCAGTCTTTTTGGTTTTCCCTCTTTACTATTCTATTCACGTGTCTTCTGGCTATTCTATATTCTATGTAATCATATTCCTGTTTGCTCTTCAACCACTTTTTATATTTTTCCTTTTTGTCTTTTACCGCTTTCTTTACCTCTGCGTTCCATCAACTTGTTATTTTCTTTATCCGTGTTTTGCGTTTTTTCGTGGTTCCACGTTATTTTTGCAGTATTTAAAATGCTTGATTTTAACATCTCCCATTCTTCTTCCACTATTTTTATTTCTATAGATAATTTTACAAAGATTTCAGTTAGTTTTTTTCTCATAATTTTCCCATACTGCCTCGTCTTTAAGGTTCTTTTTTAAAGTTTTCTGATTCGCATGGCGTGTATTTTCCTGCTCTTTGTTTTCTTCTTCTGAGGGTTCTTATTATGGCATCGACTGCTTTATGATCTGTGTTTACACTTAAACTGGGCACTGCCCTTGCATCTAATATATTTCTCTTTCTGTTATTTCTTGTTAATATAAAATCAATTTGGCTTTTAGTATCTAGATGGTTCCATTTATACCAGGTGTATACTTGTGGGTCTTTATGTTTATAGAATGTATTTGTTATATAGAGGTCGTGTTGGCTGCATAGCTCTATCTGTCTACTTCCGTTATCATTCCTTTCAGTATGCTGATCTCCAAATGCTCCAAGATGTCTTTCTATGCCCACTTTGTTATGTCCTAGTCTTGCAGTGAAATCTCCCATAACTATGATGTTGTCCTGCTTATCTATTTTATTTAGCACGTCATGGATGTCTTCGTAGAATTCCTCGCATTCTTGCTCATTTTTGTTCGTATTACATGGTGCGTATAATTGTATATATGTTGTACTTGTTTGTTATTTTATTCTCACTGTAATGATTCTTTATGATATATATTTTATTTCTAGTATTTCTCTTTCTAGCCGTGGTTCGAGTCCGTTTATACTTCTTTGTTTCTTCTACGAGCAGTATGAAGATCCCCTGCCGGCTTGCTAGGCCAGTCGCAGGTTTAGGACACAAATCTGACCATAGGGAGTCCATCCCCTATGGCGAGCCATAGCCCCGTTAACCCATGACATCGAGGTCATGGTTTCCCGGTCTGCACCACGTGGAGGTGGGGGTTGACTTGTGTAGTCTACGGGTCATCGGCAGGCTAATAATTTTCACTTTTCACCCCTCCTGAGAGGCTAGCTGACCCTAACCCTGTATAGTAGATGCATGAATTGAACACACTCATAATGCAATGATAGATTGTACAAATAATAGTAAATGGATACATGGAAACTAATTTTAAATATATTAATATGAAAACATTATAGCCGATCGGTGAATGGATAAGAACCATATGTGACTGCTGATAAATATAAGTTCATGTATAGACAAGTAAAGGGTCGTGCACTGATTAGTACAGACGTGTTCGTGGATAAACGTTAGACCGGAGTACGGATTTTTAAAGCTAGTGCATCATCAAAGGTTTGATCTCCAGAAGAACAAATCGCAAGAAGTAAAAGATCTTGGGGAAGGGCAGTTAATAGGTCGATAGAAGAAATAATGGTCTCACTGCGTTATAAAATGGACAGCTGTGATATTCCACAAAAGTGATATATAAATATATAAATACTATTATAAATGATCCATCCATCATGTGCCATGCCAGAAAGCGTGGGAGGTCATGACTCGCCATTTCACTCGATCACCAGAATCGTGGATTAGCTCAGTGTTCCTGTCTCGACCATGATACTATATATCATGATAACCTTTTGCATACATCACTAGCAATATGCGTCTACGACTGGTGGAGTCAGAAATCCAATTCGGCAATAGCAGGAAGGATCTTGGTAGAGGACGGAGCAGAGGCATACCTAACAAGTTATCTCTTCTTCTTCTTCTTCTTCTTCTTCTTCTTCTTCTTCTTCTTCTTCTTCTTCTTCTTCTTCTTCTTCTTCTTCTTCTTCTTCTTCTCCTTCTTCTTCTTCTTCTTCTTCTTCTTGTCTTCGTCCATTTACCTCAGTGAAGTGTTAGGGGGACATGTAAAGATCTTTTAGGCGCGCTTTCTAATACTGTTTGTAAGTTTGTATTCATTTCTTTAAGGTTGTTCTAAATAGAAGTGTTCTATCTTTTACGTGGTCTTCCCCTTGTTCTGTATTTATTTACCATATGTAGAAAGAATGAGATTGCGGGGGATCGGCAGGAGTTCTGGAAGAATCTCAAAACTGAGAGGGAAGGCCAGGAGAATGTTTAATCAGATAGCGGTGGGAACGATTAGTAGTATGACTCTTCGCTGGCTGTTGAACAAGGGGACGGAGCTCGTATGGGAACGTCCTGAGTGCAGGGATGTCGGTTCTAACTTAACTCAACTCAACTCAACTCTATATCTATCATATTTCTTCATTGTAACTCTTTGTGGCACATTGTACCAGTGCATTCTTGTGAGATGGCACACACCATTTAAACTGTTGTTCTTTAATGACTGGTTCCAGGCTTAGTCTTCTACTACTGGAACTATAATTATGCATTATTTTCGACATCTTCTGGGGAGGGGGGGGGGGGGGGGGCTGTGGAGACGATATGGTCACTTCCCAAGGGCTGAGACGTTGGCGTCGAAGTCAACGCCAGCATTTTTTTTTTTTTACTGTTTATGATTTCTTGGCAATTTCACGTTCAGTAGTTTGCCTATTTGCTTTCTGAACGACCGACACTCATACCGTCGTATAAAATCAGAGCAAAGCGGTCTGCTTCCAAATCGCCCGCAGCTGTGTTTCGAATGCAGTATACCGGATTACGAACAATTTCAAACAAGAAGTATTAATGCATAAGATACTTAAGACAAATGACGTCATTATTGATAATATATCAATATTGATAATATGTAATATATGAGATGTTATATCTCATCTCATCTCATCTCATCATGTTCCTCTTGTACCTTGCGGTGTCGAGGTGAAGTATAAACTTCGTGAGAGTGCCCGGGTATGGGCTTCATATATCGATATTCCCATGGACTCTGCTATTCCCTAGTCCAACGTTTACGTGGTCGGCCTCTTCCTCTGATTCCATCTGGTCTGTACATCATTGCTTGTTGTGGTATGCTGTTGACTGGTAACCTACTTGCATGGCCAAACCATTTGACTTGCTGTTTTATTTTATATATCAAATTTAATTGGGTTACATAAGGAAAGCTACTATATATAAGCCACTGGCAGTTACGGGGAGGTGTCTCAGACGATTAATCATCCCATGGTAGTTAATCAGTTAAGCCGTCTGCCTCTTATCGAGAAGGTCGCTGGTTCGCTTCCGGACTCGTGGCTCGGTTCGCGAATGCAATGTTTTCAGACACCTCTGGGGGTGGAAACAGAAGCTATGGAGTTCGTGCTCTGTGCAACGCTTTCGTAAGGCGGTTAGCCGCTCTGTGGAAAGAGACTCCGCTATGTGGGATAAAACCCGGTGCAATAAAGTCTTGTCTGGCCTTGTGGCCTTGTAAAATATTAACAACATCAATGAAATGCCTGTGTATCTATGTGTTATATACATTGTATTGTTTGTGTGATTCTTATAGCGTCAACGTTTCTCATTTTCTATTTTCTGGCGACACCTACAGCATTTCTCAAGCATTTGTTGCATGTCCTTTACAGGACGTTATAATACACAAATGCATATTTTGGATGTTGGATATTTTCCAGGCAATTTTACTTTCAGTTCCTGTGAGTTGACGGTGGGCTAGAGGGTTCATTACATACGCCAGTCAGTTGGTCAAAACTTTGGTTTCTCGCTCAGAAAACAATGACCAGATACTGAATATAAAATTGCTTAGAAAATCAGCTTGAGATTGATCGCAACATCCTGCAAATAACATACACTATGTTAGTGTTCCATTGCTGTCTGAACTACCGACGCTCATGCCATTATGAAAATCAACACAAAGATTTTCAAATTGCCTTGCGGCTGACTCCGAGCCCAGAGTATGGGGATTGTGAAGTCGCGTCCATTACCCTTAAGCCACGGATTCTGAGAGCACCTTTGTTTCCAATTCCTCGAACTTTCTGTTGTGTGTTGTGGTCAGAGATCATATTTGACAAGGGTAAAAATGCCGGTCTCCCTGGGTAGGAGTTACACGACTTTCTCCGTAATCCCGTATACTCTCGTAAGCAACGTGACGTGCGCGAGAATTGGTAGCGGTTCTCTCCGCGTCGGTGACTTACGGGGTATGTGAGCTGGTCGCCCAGAAAGCTACGGCAAACTAATGAGCGTAATCTTTCCAAGAAATCAACAGTCAGCTGAAAGATGCTGATGTTGACAGCGATGTCCTGTAAAGGATATGCGAACAAAAAACAATCAAACTAGCTTTTCTGTAAAAAACCAATGTCCATTAAGGATCCTACAGGCACTTAATGATAATTACGAGGTGCAGTTTCCAGCAAAGCACGAAGCATGAAAGGACACAGTACACAACTTCACCTGGATAGAGTGATGGCAGCCGAGGACAGCAAAGTTTCGATTCATTAATTTAGGCTCAAATGAGATTCATCTCGTTACGCGCGGTCACGTTTGTGGGTATTGGGGTGTTTGTTCGGGAGGACGTGCGGCCACGGGTAGGGGGAATAAGGCTGCAGGACAGAAGGCAGAGACGGAAAGAGGGATGGATATACTGAGTCACTTCACTGAGAATAATTTGTGTGTAGGAAGGGAAAGAGAAAGGAGATAGAGGGAGGTAGAGCGGGAGCAGGGAGAGAGGGAAGAAAAGAGAGAGAGGAAGGGAGAGTGAGGGAGGGAGAAGAGATAGAGGGAGGGAGAAGAGGAGGGTGAGAGTGGGAGGGAGGGAATAAGGGAAAGAGGAAGGGAGGGAAAGAAAGGAAATTAAGGGAGGGAGAGAGGAGAGAGAGGAAGAAATGACGGGAGAGACAGAGGAAAGACACGGAGGGAGGGGAGAAAGGGAGAGAGAGAGAGAGAGAGAGAGAGAGAGAGAGAGAGAGAGAGAGAGAGAGAGAGAGAGAGAGAGAGAGAGAGAGAAAGCGAGAATGCAACTATTAAGAAAGTTGTTTAAAAAAAATAAGGGTTGAAACAGCGACGACTTGTTGATTATCCAGAAATGAGGTCACGGAGCTCAAAAGCGATCCATGCCTGGTCACTCACCGCCATCCGTAGGCATGAGGGTTCTTCTGCTGGCTTTCTGTCCAACTTCGGTTCTATCGTTCAGTGTAGATGAACATATAATCCTGTGAGCGTGAATATTTACCATACAATATAAATTTATTCACCAATCTATCTGACACTATTATGCCAAGATGACTGTTGTCCCAAGACAAGGCACATCCATCTGCAGTCAGTGTTGCATGTTCTTTACAGGGAGTTACGATTAACCTCAGATTAATGTTCTAGACCAGTGGTTCTCAACTGGTGGGGAATTCCCCCCAAGGCGGAATTTTAGGGTTTCCGGGGGGGGGGGGGGGGGGGAATTAAGATTATTTCAAGATCACGTTAATACAAGAACCGATTACTTGATATTGTTTTTCCCTTCATACTGTACGGTTCTGTACGTCTCACCCTTCTAAAATTCATTTTATAAAGTAAGTAGACCCACAAATCACGTTTTATGTGGACGTCTAGGCTTGTTTTAGTATGTGCTATTAAATTTAGCTTCCATTATTACGCATACTGTGTAGGGGCGTGCGGGATTTTTAGGCAGGAAATACAAAGAGGGGAATGACGTTCTGAAAATATGGTGAAGGGGGACACGGGCCAAAAAAGGTTGAGAACCACTGTTCTAGACAAATTCACTTTCAGTAATTTGTCACTACTTTCTGAAAGAGAAGTCAGCGTCTAAGTCCAACTTAATGACGGTGAAGGCGTTGAGTCGCATACCTCGCTGTCGGCGCGGTTCTGGGTTAACCTACTCTCATAACATTGATGACGTTAATGTTCAGAATGTTCTGGGGAATTTGTGGGAAGGTAAAGGCACAAAGAGGGGACGAAGTCATATCTCAGTATGCCGTGACCTATTCATCTGTGAGGCAGTCTAAGGCACAACCCATCGACAATAGCATGTACCCCGGCATGCCCGTCACATTTGTAAAGAGTGGTATTCTTTCTTCTTTGGCTAGACATTGATTGCACTTATCTGGAATGTTGTCTTGCGTATAAACACATCATCATCATCATCATCATCATCATCATCATCATCATCATCATCATCATCATCATCATCATCATCATCATCATCATCATCATCAAGTGCCATGCCGGCTCTGCTGATGACATTCCTCCATGCCACCGTCTAAATCCACCCAGCATAATTTCTCTTGGTCTACCTCTCCATCTCTTCCCCTCGATCTTTCCAGTTGTCACGATGTTCTATAAATGCCTCTCTTCTCATGACATGACCAAAGAAAGCTGTTTGTCTCTTTCTTATTGTTGCGTATAATGTTTTAGTTTCATTAACCTCCTTCAGGTAGTCGTTGTTAGTTACTTTGGCAGGCAAAGGAATTCGCAACATTCGTCTTAGGAACCACATCGCTGTTGCTTCCAAGTTCTTCCTAATTGGTTCATTTACATTCCAAGATTCACTGCCATACAGCAATACAGGTTCTTGTCATGAAATTACTGTGGATTAACCAGATGATGATAATACAGACAGTCTGATTCACGGCATGTTTTCAAGGCCACAATTGTTGTTAACCAGTACAGAAAAACAAGTCGGGTCTAAGTAGAATTGCCCAACTCGGGAGATGAAACAGTCCCGTCTGTCAGTCATTGAGAATTCTCCGACATCAAACGAATTGGCGGCTTGTTATTGAAACCCGTTGTTGGGAGAATGCAGGAACTCGCTACCTTGTTTTGGAAGTTGCAACAAGGGGAATCACTTTTGCATTGATTAAACCAAGGTGACATAAGATTTCTGGAAATAGTTAGTGCCCTTGGAGGACACCTGCGTGACATCAAAGACTTCACTGGAACACTCCCAGCTCTTGACAGATACAAGACGTGTGTACATTAGTGTGGCCAAGGAAATTGACTAGGATTGACGTGTTTTGTTACCGCAGTTGTGAAGTTCAGAGAGCTCTACAGTGTTAGATTAATTAAAAATTAAATAACATGTGTCTTTATGGCAAAGTGTAGAGGCCATCCAGGAATGATGCGGTATTGCATAAGGTAGTATTGATAGAATATTTAAGCCTAATTAATATAAGCAGTTGCCTTGGTAAAACTAGCTAGAGTAGTGAAGTGATGATTAGCTCTGCTAGTGTGAATAGTGTAGCAGGGTGATATTTGGAGAGATTAGGAATTGGTTGGGAGGTGGGGAAAGTGTCCAATAGTGGGATCTTTCAGTGGGTTGCCCACTGGGGTTCTGCACTCCTGTTATTGATCTTTCCTTGTCATAACCTGATTCATATTGAAGGGATGAGCCACTCTGCTCTATGACAGAGTTGGTTCACTGATAAAATCTCTGAGCAGGCAGTAGGCCTACATTCAGCTAGTAGGGATTAGTATCAGGCGGCCTTCACCAGATGTGGTCTCTTTCTCTAACAGGTTCCCCTACGTCTATGAGGAAGCTCTACACTGGGTTTGATGGAGGTCAACTCTCATTGAGAAGAACATCCAATGAACCTTCACTTTATGTTTATATGATGAATAAATACCCAGAAGAAAGTACAATCAGCACTGTTTATGCTAGGCCTAGGAATCCAGAGGGTCCATACGAAACTGGCTCAGTGAGAGTAAGACATTATAAACGATTCATTTACAATAGGGATTACCCAGGGTGGGTGATACTCGTTTCTTCACCACATACCACTGAACAATATAGTCTAGAGAAAGACATTTTAACATGAAGTTCTCGTGGAATAAGTTAGTCTAGAGAAGAACCTTGAACATGAAGTTCTCGTGGAATAATTTAGTACAGTGAAGAAGTACTTTAGAACAGTTTGTATGTGACAATCTATGAACATGGATTAGAACAAATGTGAGACCTGTGACATTAAAACCTAACTCTCACGAACCGTACAGTGATCCGTACTTATTTGAGTTATAGGGACTGTAGTCTTTACAGTGATTGACAGATCCATGATTAAGGTTATACAATAACTATTTTTTGGTGGATTATGCATCTAATCGACCCAGTGGATCCCGGAGAAAGTCAACGTCTGGAAGAAGAAGCGCATCAATCGGTGAGGTGTTCACGTACTAAGATATCATGCTGTGGTGTACCCTTGATATGATGACCATCTGACTTGGGCTCCTGATCTGCTGCTTTGAATCTACACACACACACCTCTCACACACATACTCTTTGCTTTAATAAATTATTATTGTATTTATTTGTTAAAGCTAGAGTTGTTGAGTATGTTGTGTTGGGGAAGAGTGAGAGGGGGCATGATCTAGGGGTGAGTGAGAGTGAGAAAGAGGTGTCTGCAGACTGACGGAGTTTTGTGGACGGAGTCTGGTGGTTTCTCTAGGACAATAATATTGGGTTAATAAAAATGTGGGTGTTGATTCCCCTCACTCCAGGGACGACACTAAAGTAAGAAGGGATAACTTACGACAGTTCTACATAGCATTTTAGCATTCTCTTTCTCACATTCAATGATAATGACTTATTGCATAGAATACTCTTCATTTTCCAAATTGCAGCCTTTGCTTGCCCTACAAACATAGCTGTATTTTTTATCAGTTCACTTAGTGGTCCCTAAGGTTTTCTACGTAACAGTCCGTCCATCTACCTGCCTATCCACCCACCCACCCATCGATCCATTTGTATATCTACCGATCTGCCAACCAGCCGACACGTAGGTCTGTCTATCTGTCTGTCCGTTTGTCTGGAGTCCGTCTCTTTGCTGTCCTGCCTACCTGTCTTTCCCTCTCTATTTTTTCTCCCCTCCCTCCCAATCCCTTTCTCTCTGGCAATCACTCTCACGCACGCACATTCACGCAGAGCAGCATCAGGAAACAAATATTATCTCTCGACCATTCTCGCCAGTTGTCTGACCCAGCGGCACGTCAGAAGTGTCCAGGCTGGTGTATGACGACTACAGTAGCCTGCCCTTAGCATGTTCAAACAAATCAATGGGCATTAGTCCATCATCGGAATCCCCGAATAAGCTTATTATATTTCACGCCAGCTGAGGGCAGGGGTTAATCCTTTGGTGTGTACGTGTGGGTGTGCGTTAGTGCGCACGCGCGTGCGTGTGTGAGAGTGTGTGTATGTGTCCTTTTGACGTAGACATATTTGCTCTTTAACATTGTCATTCAGGCTTTGTGTTCTTGTGTCGTTTCTAGGGATTTCCTTTCGCCGTGTTTTTTATGGGAACTATTCGGCGCATCATCATCATCATCATCATCATCATCATTTTCCACTTCTGCCGTCAAGCGACGTGGGGAGGAATAATTTGCGTTCCAGCGCCCAGTGGGCTGCACAGGATAGTGTCATTCCGTGTGGTTGTACAATGTCTTTGATGTCGTCAATCCATTTTCTTCTTGGACGTCCTCTTGGTCTCGTCGCAGATGATCTTTGATGTAAGGCCAGTGATGGTAGTTGCTGATGTTGCATTCTAATAACATGGCCAAACCACTTGATCTTCTGTCTTTCAATAAATGTGGCACAAGGTGTTGATCCCACTGTCTGTCTGATAACAGCATTTCTTACTCGGTCTCGGATTGTTAAGTTGGCAGCTCTCCTCAGGCATCTCATTTCGCAGGTGTTGATTTTGCGAAAGTGTGATTTGGAACCAAGTAGCAGCAATTAAAATGGGAAATAAAGAGGGTAGTTACGAACAGATAAAGCTAGGAGTACGACAAGGGTGTGTCTTGTCACCAGATCTTTTCTCCCTGTATAGCGAAGTAATAATGAGAGAGATCAAAGAGATGCCAGGAATACTAGTTGGAGGTTATAATATAAATAATATACGCTATGCAGATGACACAGTATTGGTGGCGGATAATTCAACAGACCTACAACAATTATTAGACGTTGTAGTAACAGAGAGTGCAAGGAAAGGACTCAACTTGAATATCAAGAAAACAGTAACAATGGTAATATCAAAGAAAATGGTGACACCAAAATGTGACATAGAAATAGAAGGGAAAATCCTTAACCAAGTTGATAATTTTAGATACCTAGGGGCATTTATAACATCAGATGGAAGATGTACAACAGAGATTAGGAGCAGAATAGGGCAGGCAAAAGCCGCATTTCATAAAATGAAGAGTATCTTATGCAATAAGTCACTGTCACTGAATGTAAGAAAGAGAGTGCTGAAATGCTATGTAGAACCAGTTTTGCTGTATGGCAGTGAATCTTGGAATGTAAATGAACAAATTAAGAAGAAATTAGAAGCAACAGAGATGTGGTTCCTGAGACGAATGTTGCGAATTCCTTGGACTGCCAGAGTAACTAACGACGACTGCCTGAAACAGGCTAATGAAACTAGAACATTATATACAACAATAAGACAGAGACAAACAGCTTTCCTCGGTCATGTGATGAGAAGAGAGGCATTGGAGAACATTGTAACAACTGGAAAGATCGAGGGGAAGAGAGGCAGAGGTAGACCAAGAGAAGTGATGCTGGATGGATTGAGACGGTGGCATGGAGGAATATCAGCAGCAGAGTTGATCCAGAAAACCAAAGACCGAGATCTATGGAGAGCCATGAACGCCTACGCCAGCCGGCACGGCACTTGATGATGATGATGATGTGATTTGGATAAAGTCCAGGTTTGAGATTGGTAGCACAGGCGTTGGTGTGAATATGCTGTTTATTATCTGTCGTTTTGCGGACATGGGTATATTTGGATGTTTCAGTAAGGGTGTTAGTTGATATGTAAGTGCACTAGCTTTTTGACATCTGATTTCGATTTCTCTGTCCAATTTGCCATCTTCTGCGATCATACTTCCAAGATATTTGAATTCTTTAACTTGTTTCAGAGTTGTGCTATTTATCTATAATGGGCCCGGCGATCTGCTAACTTGCATTACTTCGGTTTGGCTGTGTTTATACTCTATTGTATCTGCTGCAGGTTGAACTCAGATTATTAATATGATGCTGTAGTCTGCCCTTATCGCTGTAAAACAGGCACTGATTGTCTGCAAATAGAAGTTCATTTATTTCCTGTGGATCAGTTTTTTCATCTGGAGTAAAGAGTTCTAACTTTTCTGAATCTGTTCTGTCAAGACTTGCTTCTTTGGATATTCTGTCCATGTAAACATTAAATAGCAGAGGAGAGAGCACACATCCCTGTCTCACTCCTGTATTGACTGTGAACATATCTGATATTCGTTCTTGTGTTCTTACTGCACTTCGGCTCGAGTGGTGCATGGTTATTATGTTTTCTAGCAATTGCCCTTGTATCCCATAGTCTTCAAGGATGGTCCATAATTTATGTCTACTCTATCGAAAACCTTTTCCTAATCTACAAACATCTCGACTACCTACCGAAATATCTATTGTAGTTGTAGTAAACAAGGAAGGCAATTCTATAATGTAGTCAGCGATGTTTGACAGCTGTTGTACAATAATGGCATGTTATAGACTAGACAAGGATTGAAGGTCTATAATGAAGCCAGCCATCTTTGTCAGATGTTGTACAAGGCTGGCATGCTAGAGACTAGACACGCACATAAGTTCTATGGTGAGATATGTTTGTCAGTTGTTGTATAAGGCTGGCATGCTAGAGACTAGACACGCACATAAGTTCTATGGTGAGATATGTCTGTCAGTTGTTGTATAAGGCTGGCATGCTAGAGACTAGACACGCACATAAGTTCTATGGTGAGATATGTTTGTCAGTTGTTGTATAAGGCTGGCATGCTAGAGACTAGACAAGCACAGCAGTTCTATGGTGAGATAGATATGTTTTTCAGTTGTTTTATAAGGATGGTATGCTAGAAACTAGACAAGCACAGAAGTTCTATGGTGAGATATGTTTGTCAATTGTTGAACAGGGCTGGCATGCTAGAGACTAGACAAGGACTGAAGTTCTATGATGTACTGATATGTTTGTCAATTGGTGTGCGGAGTTTTATTCTAAGAGAATACATAACGAGTTCTATGATTTTCTCGGTCATGTTTGTCAGTTGTTGTGTGGGGTGGACATTTTAAGAGAAAAACAAAGTATGAGGTGTTATGATATACTCAGACTTATTTGCCAGCTGTAGAGAATAGATAAAGTCTGCAGTGCTATGATATACTCAGACTTATTTGCCAGCTGTAGAGAAGAGATAAAGTCTGCAGTGCTATGATATACTCAGACTTATTTGCCAGCTGTAGAGAATAGATAAAGTCTGCAGTGCTATGATATACTCAGACTCATTTGTCAGCTGTAGAGAAAAGCTGAAGACTGCAGTACTATGATATACTCCGGCAGTTTTGCCAGTTGTGCATGGTTGGCTTGTTTATTCTATAAGTTTTTGCCATGGAGAGTACGAGTGCTTTTGTATTTAATTAAAAGGCATCACAGGAAACCGCTGTGGCGTACTGACCAGCACGCTTGTTTGACGGCCCTGTAGTCATGTGTTCAAATTCCGATGGTGGTGAATTTTTAAGATTAATACCTTGGTGGTGTCGAGGGGAAGCATAAACAACGAGAGAATGTCCGTATGTGGGCTGCATATATTGAGATTCCCATGGGCTTTGTTATTCCATCTGTCCATCGTTTATATGGTCAGCCTCGTTTTCTGGTTACTTTTGGTCTGTACATCATCGCTTGTTGTGGTATCGTGCTATTGCATTTTAAAGTATTTGTTAATGTTGATTAATAGTTTCGAAAATAATGTGTGGAAATAACTATGTGTATTGAAACAAAAAGGTATTTGTAGATCCGGTTGCGCACATATTAAAGCAAACGCTTATACAGGTAAACAGAATATTCAACGAGGGAATATAAATGACAATAATGTAATATATTAACAACTAAGTCAAATATTAATAAAAACAACTATGAATAAAACGCAACACAACTCTCCGACGCTTGGGTAGTTTGTTAAGTGCAATTTTTTTTTTCCGCATATCCTTTACAGGACATCGCTGTCAACATCAGCATCTTTCAGCTGATTGTTGATTTCTTTGTAAGATTACGCTCAGTAGTTTGCCATTGCTTTCTAAGCGACCGGCTCACATACCCCTAAGTTACCGACGCGGTTAGAACCGCTATCAATTATCGCGCACGTCACGTTACTCACGAGTGTATACGGGATTACGGAGAAAGTCGTGTAATGCCTAGACCAGGGAGACAGGCGTTAAGTGCAATGCTGTCATTTACTGCCTATAGTACCTAGCGGTGTAGGACAGGAGGGTCTTGAGCCTGAGGAAATAAGGTCGCATGGCTAGTGCAGTCGCCGCCAACTGTGCAGGTTAGAGGTTTCTTTTTGCCCCGGACAGAAAAAAACTCAACACCTTACCGAGGATTCGAACCCGGGTCTCCCGAATGAGAGCCCGGCATTCTAGCCACTCGATCAGCCGCTCCTCTAAGTGCCATACAAACATAAATATTAGTAAATTAATGTGAAATTAAAATGTGACTGAATGTTCTCTACAGCGCTGTCATGCATATGTGGAAATATAACTGATAATTGCAGTATTCTAATGTTGGTTTTTAGATGTGGGCTGCATCTGTTCAAAGTGAGTGCAGATTTGACTATAATTTTAAGACATATACATAAATGCATACACGCGAATTCTCTCTCTCTCTCTCTCTCTCTCTCTCTCTCTCTCTCTCTCTCTCTCTCTCTCTCTCTCTCTCTCTCTCTCTCTCTGTGTGTGTGTGTGTGTGTGTGTGTGTGTGCGCGCGCGTACGCGCGTGCGTGCACGTGACGGATTTACGTTTCTTGTGATTCAGTTGTAGGGTTGCAGGGTAAACCCCATGGTTAGAACTTCTCCGACTGGGCCTGACAATGAAGTGCAAACAGTTGTATCTAAAAGGATGTTGAGCACACATAACTGGCAGCTTTCTAAAGGGCTGGGGGAGAGCGGGCGAGGGGGAGGGGGGGGGGCAGTGTTCATTGTCGGACTGATCCTTCAGACTGCTACTACAGTTTTTTCCGGAGCTGGAGCTACGGAGATTGTGCTGTGTGCGATGCTCTCAGCGAAAGCTTGCCGTTCTGCTGAGAGAGACTGAGACAGAAGTGGAAAAACTCGACGCAAGGAAGTCGATCCTCCCACACTGAAGCCATTTCACAATCAAAATAACAACCGGTCTCCCTGGCATAGGGGTTAACGTCTTTCTCCATAATCCGATATATTCTCGTGAGAAACGTAACCTGCGCGAGAATTGGTAGCAGTTCTCGTCGCGTTGGTAACTTAGGGGTATGTGAGCCTGCCGCTCAGAAAGCAATGGCAAACTACTGAGCGTAATCTTGCCTAATACATCGACAGCAGCTGAAAGATGCTGGTGTTGACTGCAACGTCATATAAGGGATATGCAACAACAACAACAACAACAAAGTTCGTGCTTTACTGTTAACCCTTAACCTGCCGGATAATTAAGAGAGAGAGAGAGAGAGAGAGAGAGAGAGAGAGAGAGAGAGAGAGAGAGAGAGAGAGAGAGAGGAGGGCTGGTAGGGAGAGACAGACAGACAGATAGACAGACATGGAATGGGAGAAGGGAGTTTCCAATTGAAGAATCCATGAAAAAGCGCACTGACAGGCTTGGATGAATTGCGAAAGATTCTGAGATGGATGGGTGAATGGTGATTGATTTATAGATGGCTGGTGAATGGTGACATTGATAGAATGATGGGTGAATGTTATTGATTGATTGATGAAGGGGTTAATGTTGATTGATTGATAGATTGATGGGTGAATGGTGATTAATATATAGATGGTTGTTGAATGGTGATTGATTTATACATGCGTGGTGAATAGTGATTGATTGATAGATGGTGGATGATTGATGTATAGATGCTGGGTGAATGGTGATTGATTGATAGATGGATCGGTGAATGGTGATTAATATATAGATGGTTGTTGAATGGTGATTGATTTATACATGCGTGGTGAATAGTGATTGATTGATAGATGGTGGATGATTGATGTATAGATGCTGGGTGAATGGTGATTGATTGATAGATGGATCGGTGAATGGTGATTAATATATAGATGGTTGTTGAATGGTGATTGATTTATACATGCGTGGTGAATAGTGATTGATTGATAGATGGTGGATGATTGATGTATAGATGCTGGGTGAATGGTGATTGATTGATAGATGGATCGGTGAATGGTGATTAATATATAGATGGTTGTTGAATGGTGATTGATTGATACATGCGTGGTGAATAGTGATTGATTGATTGATGGATGGGTGAATGGTAATCGATTGATAGAAGGTGGGTGAATGGTGGTTGATTGATACATGCATGGGTGAATGATGATTGATTTATAATGATAGATGGGCGAATTGTTATTGATTAATAGATGGACTATTGAATGCTGGTTTAATGATAGATGGGTGGGTGAATGGTGATAGATTGTTAGACTGAAGGGTGATTGAGAATAGATCGATTGATGGATGGGTGCGTGACAAAAGATTGCATATAGTAATGGTTAAATGGCGATACATTGATTGAAGGATGGGTTCTTGGTGATAGACCGCTAGATGGATAGGTCAATGGTGGTCGATTGATAGAAGGATCTGAATTCTCTTTTCACTTTCCTGGGTATAAAGAAGCATGATAAGAAGCCTTGTCTTGTTGTGAATTTGCTGGTTTATTCCACACACACATTCACACACACATTCACACACACACACACACACACACACACACACACACATACACACAGCAAGTGACATGAAAGTTCCATCTTGATTTTGATTCAGTCACGCTTGAATATCAATTCTCAACAAACACACAACAAACACACAACTAACACACAACAAACACACAACAAACACACAGAGAAATATGTCCCGTAGCAGAAAGCTGTTGTGGCTATGTGAAGTGCTAGGACCATCACATGTGTATAGGCCTCACTGCACGGAGAATAAATGACCTGTTTTTGCCTCCCGTAGTGAACCAAGAAAGCTAGCATCGAACCCTTGTCATACCCATCTCACGGCATTGTCATCGTAACCTCCTAACCTCAAAAATCGGTCCAGTGCACTAGAAGAGGCAGCACGTGTCTGGACTACGCTTGGGTTCAAAGCGAGTGAACGGGGAAAACAGGTCTCTCAGCGTGAGTCGATTCTTGACTGTCAACAAGGATAGGGTCTGGAGGGAAAAACAGATGCTTTTGGACAAGCCTAGTTCTAGATGAAAGGCTGTGACGAATATAGAACATCATTTCCAGGCCAGAAAGATTTGCCGGGGGCCAGGTTTGGCTCAGAAGATAGTCGTGTAGTGGTCCCAGACGTCATTGAATTAGGTGCCATTAACATATGGATGAATGGACAACTGTTGGGCTGAAATAACTGACAGTTAGTGTTAGAAACAAACCAACATTCGTTGGCCACATCAACCTCACAGTAGTTTTAGAAGAAGAATAAAGAAAGGCTGGGTTCCCAGAGGACAAGTCAGGGTCCGACCAACATGATCAATAAAAACCCACTTGGCAAAAAAATGCGCGAGTCAGGGGAGCTATCGAAGGGTCTAGAGGGGCTTTTATGAGGTCGACGTTCTGCAAAACATTTTCTACCTGATGTAAACATGCAAGTCCCGAATCAGGATGATTGTGGGTTTGTGATCTGTTAGGCGATTTAGGCTTAGTGCACGGAAGAATAAGTGGTCAGTCTTTGCCTCCGGTAGCGAACGGGGAGTGCAAACATCGAATCCTCATCGGACCGCGCTCATGACATTGTCCGAGTAATGTCCTTGCCATTACAACAACGTGCCCGCTTATCTGATGTTCTATCCATCCATCATGTGTCATGCCGATAAGCGTGGGCGGTCATGTTTTGCCGTCTTAGTCGGTCACCAGAGTCATGGATCAGCTCCGTGTTCCTGTCTCGACCATGCTACGTTGCCAAGCCATTACTTCTCGGTTTTCCCTTTGGTCTCTTCCCTTCGATCATGCCAGTTGTCACCAAGTTCCCCAAGTCATTTCTTCTCATAACATGCCCAACAAATTTTGACTGTCTACGTCCACTAACTCTAATCCCGTTTACGATCTTCATTCTTTCTTGAGAGGCTTGTTTATTGGTTTTTCTGTCTGTCCATGGTATTCTTTGCATTCTCCTTAGAAACCAAATTTCCACAGCCATCACATGTTTTTCAGTTTGACTGCTCATTGTCCACGCTTCACATCCACACAAAAGTACAGGCTCTATGCAGCACTTCAACACTCTTTTTCTCGTTTCAATTGATATCTTTTTATTGGTCAGTATGTTTTTCATCTTGCAAAAGATTCGCAATGACAATTTTTGTTCTAATCTCTTCAAGGCATCTCCCATCAGATGTTATGACTGTTCTGAGATAACTGTATCGATTCACTTGCTTAAGAATATACCAGTTTACTCGTATATTACATTGTGGTATTTCCTTCTTCCCAGTGACGACCATAATCTGTGTCTTCTTACTATTCAGTTCTAACACTAGTTGCTCACTGTGCGCAACAACCGCATCTACTATATGTTGCAGGTCCTGTTCATTGTCTGCAATCAATACTGTATCATCTGCGTATCTAATGTTATTGATGTATCGTGCCCCAACGTTGATTCCTTCCATATCTTCTATATTTCTGAAGATATTTTCACTGTACAGGAAAAACAGATCTGGAGCGATGTTTATCCGATGTTACCTTCATGTTATTGTGTTTGTAGCCGATGATTATCTGATGTTACCTTCATGTTATTGTGTGTGTAGTCGATGTGTATATATTGTTACCTTCTTGTTATTGTATTTGTAGCCGATGTTTATCCGATGTTACCTTCATGTTATTGTGTTTGTAGCCGATGTTTATCCGATGTTACCTACATGTTTTTGTGTTTGTAGCCGATGATTATCTGATGTTACCTTCTTGTTATTGTGTTTGTAGCCGATGATTATCTGATGTTACCCTCATGTTATTGTGTTTGTAGGCGATGTTTATCTGATGTTACCTTCATGTTATTGTATTTGTAGCCGATGTTTATCCGATGTTACCTTCATGTTATTGTGTTTGTAGCCGATGTTTATCCGATGTTACCTACATGTTTTTGTGTTTGTAGCCGATGATTATCTGATGTTACCTTCTTGTTATTGTGTTTGTAGCCGATGATTATCTGATGTTACCCTCATGTTATTGTGTTTGTAGGCGATGTTTATCTGATGTTACCTTCATGTTATTGTGTTTGTAGCCGATGTTTATCTGATGTTACCTTCATGTTATTGTATTTGTAGCAGATGATTATCTGATGTTACCCTCATGTTATTGTGTTTGTAGCCGATGTTTATCTGATGTTACCTTCATGTTATTGTGTTTGTAGCCGATGATTATCTGATGTTACCCTCATGTTATTGTGTTTGTAGCCGATGATTATCTGATGTTACCTTCATGTTATTGTGTTTGTAGCCGATGTTTATCCGATGTTACCTTCATGTTATTGTGTTTGTAGCCGATGTTTATCCGATGTTACCTTCATGTTATTGTGTTTGTAGCCGATGTTTATCTGATGTTACCTTCATGTTATTGTGTTTGTAGCCGATGTTTATCTGATGTTACCCTCAAGTTATTGTGTTTGTAGCCGATGATCATCCGATGTTACCTTCATGTTGTTGTATTTGTAGCCGATGATTATCTGATGTTACCTTCATGTTATTGTGTTTGTAGCCGATGTTTATCTGATGTTACCTTCATGTTATTGTGTTTGAAGCCGATGATTATCTGATGTTACCTTCATGTTATTGTGTTTGTAACCGATGTTTATCCGATGTTACCTTCATGTTATTGTGTTTGTAGCCGATGATTATCTGATGTTACCTTCTGGTTATTATGTTTGTAGCCGATGATTATCCGATGTTACCTTCTTGTCATTGTGTTTGTAGCCGATGTTTATCCGATGTTACCTTCATGTTATTGTGTTTGTAACCGATGTTTATCTGATGTTACCTTCTTGTTATTATGTTTGTAGCCGATGATTATCTTATGTTGCCTTCTTGTCATTGTGTTTTTTGCTAGTGTTTATCATGAGATCCTGGACTGCAGATACCAGACCTTCTAAAGGTATGCCTTTGCTTCCTATTTAACGTCCAGATCTTTCTTAAGATTATCCAATACTTTTCTCATGGCAGTGGATCGACCCCAGAATCGTATTGATCGGAGTGAACCCTGCCACTACCTTGTTAAGCAAGAGCATTATCAATTGTGTCAAACCTGCACCAATTTTAACAATACCAAAAGATCATTTGAAATAACCGAGACGATGTCACGACTATGCTAATATAGCCGATTGAGATGTACTGATCTTCACGACTTCAAGGACAATGTTTTTAAATCCGTTTCTGTCGATTAATTTGTATCATTAACCCACTTTATCTGTTATTGTTTTAAGGCGAAAGGTTGCACGAGGGTTTCTACAAATTGTACACAAGTTGCAAATTATAGTGCTTTACTAATGTTTTTCCCCCGTATAAAAATCCATAACTCAGTAACCTACTGAGGGAAATTATGACATTTAGCATATAACTTTATCATTATGTACACCCATCAAAATAAAAATAATTTGTTCTGGAGATTGTACCATAGATCACAATGTTCGTTTTTATGCGGTATATAATTTACGGTTCAGAGATGAAGTGCATATTATGAAATGTATTACATCTTCACATGGAAACAGCAATGTTCAATAATGATTATTATCTGCGGTGCACCGGAATTTCCTTATGAGAAGCACGCAACACAGTGGAACGGAAGTATGTTGATGTTTCCATTTTCATGGTGTATGATCTTGCTGCTGGCGACATTGGGTTTATTCTCACTAGATGGCCGAACCAGTTAAGTCTTTGTTTATCAATGAATTTAACAACTGGTGTTGCTCCATCTGTTTTATATATCTCCTTGTCTCTAATTATTATAATTATTATTTTAAAAAAAAAACTATTACTCGTGAGAGCCTCTAGTAAAATGGCATACTTTCATGTTTATGAATGATATGCATGTATCGTTAAGTATCACGCTACTACAGAACAGTGCACTGAGGTACAGGGTGTATTTTAAATGACTGTACAGTGTTTGAAAATATTGCCGGTCCAAGTTTAGTATTTACCTATTATGCTGCATGAACTTTACTGAGGGTGAATACAAAACTTGGACCGGCAATATTTTAAAACACTGCACTGTCATTAAAGATGCACACTAATTAACCACTTCAAGCGCGAGTGAAGAGCAGCCGCGATTTTCTAAAACCAAAACACTCTCAGCATCTACTCTAGCCTCATGTCGGTCGGATGTTGTCGCCTGTTGTGGTGCAACACTCAATCAGACCAATATTGTAAGTCTCATCGGGTATTTCTAGAGACAGAAACAAGATATCGGGGAAGACCGGTGAAAAATTCAGGCCTTGCCTTCTGTTTATGATCCACAGTAGAACATAGTAAAGTAAATGACCGTTGTCCATCCTCGAGTCGTACTGGTGCTATCATCATAATTGTATAAACCCACCGACACTCGATGAGTGGTTTGGTCAGTATCACATCTACCGACTTTACTTCCTACAACAGTTCTTGGTATCCATTTTAGACTGACAACCAAAGTAAATTTGAAACAAAATCCCAGCCTCGATTCTGATTTGAACACGTGACTACCAGGCCTGAAGGCAAGCGTGCTAGCCACTCGTCCATCGCCGCTCAAGAGTTCATATCTATATATAAAGCTACTGATGAATAAGTTGCTGACAAGTATTATCATGGCTAAAGTATCCTTTAGCAAGATGTAAAATATACTGACCAATAAAAAGATGTCAATTGAAACGAGAAAAAGAGTGTTGAGATTCTACATAGAGCTTGTACTTTTGTATGGAAGTGTAGCGTGCACAACGAGGAGTCAAACTGAAAAACATCTGATTGCTGTAGAAATGTGGTTTCTGAGGAGAATGCAAAGAATACCATGGATAGAAAATCCAATGACCAAGTACTACAGGAGACAAATGAAAATCGTAAATTGATTAGTGAAATTAGACGTAGACAGTCAAGATTTTTTGGACACGTTATGAGAAGAAATAAATTAGAGAACTTGGTGACAACTGGCAAGATCGTGGGAAAGAGATCAAATGGAAGACAGAGAAATAAATACCTGGATGGCTTAGCAACTTGGCATGGTCGAGACAGGAACACTGAGCTGATTCACGACTCTAGTGATCGAGTGACGTGGCGAATCATGACCGCCCACGCGTAACGGCATGGCACATGATGGATGGATGGATATTGCCCTTTCTTTCTTTCTTTCTTTCTTTCTTTCTTTCTTTCTTTCTTTCTTTCTTTCTTTCTTTCTTTCTTTCCTTCTGCCCGACCACCCGCCCGCCCGCCCGCCCGTCTGTCTGTCTGTCTGTCTGTCTCTTTAAAATCCTGATTGACAACAGTAAACTGCCATTCTGATCGTGTGGGTACGAGAAAATAATAGTTTGAGATCGCCGTGTGTTTGAGTAAAAGGCGATACTCCATATAATTGAAGGACCAATTTTCTTGTGACTGGCATTTCTTCTTTGTGAAAATATGTTTGACTTTACTGGACTAATCTTTAAGGCTCCACAGAACGGATAAGTGACCTTTGACCTCTGAAATCACCGTGACAGAAAGCCATTGTGTTCTTTCAAAGGGTGGGTATTTGTCCTTTGTCTGCGTGACGGTAATAATAGACAGAAGTAGACAGACAGCTCAACAAACAGGTAGACGAAATTTACCAGTGTATAGATCTATAATAAAGTGAGAGAGAGAGAGAGAGAGAGAGAGAGAGAGAGAGAGAGAGAGAGAGAAGAGAGAGAGAGAGAGAGAGACAGAGAGAGAGACAGACAGACAGACAGACAGACAAACAGACAGACAGACAGCCAAACAGACGGACGGACGGACGGATCAACGACCAGACCGACGGGATCATGAAGATCACACAGAGACATAAGCCACATAGATCAGACATAGGCATAGATCACACAGAGTAGACAGACAGAGACATAGACCACACAGAGTAGACAGACATAGGTATAGATCATAAAGAGTAGACAGACAGAGATCTCATATAAATCACTACCTCTCATTGATTATATTTATCACACAGACAAACTATCATATAGGCATATTCGGAGGTTCAGCACGGCCAAATGCATAAGAACGCTTGCTATTGAAACTTCCGGGGCACTGATCACAAGGTAGCGAGTTCAACCCCTACATCGCTCAGTTGGACTAAAATGTTAACTTCTCGTCCTTGACTTGGGGACGTAAATCACAAGTACCTCAGAAGTCGAAGTGGGTACATCTGATGGCGAGGGACACTGGTAATAGAGAAAGCTAATCCACTGGCAAACATCATTACAGTGCACTTCCTTCTCAAGACGCACCCAAAGACTACGGGGTATTTTCTTTTGATTCTAGTTACCAGTTCTCTAAGTGAGTTAACTTGTTTCAAAATATCTTTAGCCTTTTCCCGTCCATTGTGTTTTCTCATCGGTATTCTGTACAATCACATCCCTGCAGCTTCCACGTGGTCAATGACTAGTCCGTTAACTGTTTATAATTCACTTCCGTATAGCATAACAGAGATGGCTCGTCATATTCTGTGCTGATCTGGCCACTGAAAGCTAATCTAGTCAAGCTGACAGCCAATATTGACCAGATACTTGTTTTTTTAACAGCAGATTTTGTTCAGTCGTTTATATTGATTAGATAGACAAATAAAATATGATGATTAGAAACGCATAATATATTGATTATAAGACAAATAGTTTGTACAGGTTATAAATAATTTATACATTTCAGGCAGACTAGACACTTGCAAATGTGGTAAAGACACAAGGACATATATATAACACCCAGATTGGCAATAGATAACTTGTCATGGAGCAGAACAGTTTACATAATATGATGATTAGACAGTCTTATATTGATGAGACAGACGAACAGTTTGTATACATCGCAAACAATTTAGACAGTCCAGGCCTATTAGACTGACTGGCAAATGTGGTAGAGCCACAGACATAAGGATATACAGATGACAGCCAGACTGGCAACAAATAACTAGTCGTAGAACAGAGCAGTATACATAATACAAAAGCAAAAGGAAAAAATGAAGAAAAAAAATCATACTATACTGACTACACAGACATATAGTATAAGTCGATCAAAATGTATACATCTAACGCAGACTAGGCTTTCCGACAAATTGGATAAAGCTACAGACACTTGGACTGACAGATGACATCAAGATGACAACTATAATTACAGTTATTAGAACATGGCTGTATATCTGATATGGCGCTTACAGTAAATCTACAGAACCCTTTCACCCCTCGACTCGATTAAGTACAGGGTGTATTTTTATGGCTATGCAGTGTTTGTATTTACCTATTATGTTGCATGAACTTTACAGAGGGTGAATACAAAACTTGGACAGGCAATATTTTCAAACACTGCAAGGTCATTAAAAATACACACTATATATGGCCGCCTTTACAACCCAGTGCCTTTTTTCTGGTACTCATTTTATGCTGGGACCATAATTTGCTTTGGATTTTTTAAATTTAATTTTAAAATTTAACAGAAAATAAACACATCTTGAATGCGATTTGACAGTTTGACCAACGTGTCGGCATGCTCAATAGCTACCGCGGCTTCCAACATGGTCATCAGCAGACTATAATCAACAGACAGGCAATCTATGTGTGCATTTCAATAGGAAATACAAACAGGTATTCATAGCTCCTGCAAAAAGATTATTCATGCTAAACATGGACACGGTGTACATACCTTACACCGGATTCCATAAAGGTAAACAGATCACAAAGTGTAACCAAAAAATATGTACTAACAAAATAGAAATAAATATTCTAGGACACAAAAAACAACGTTTCCATTATATAAATCTTCACCAGAGACGTGACAACACAAACAGATCTAAAGAAAAAAACATAAAAGTATAAAATAATATTAAAAAATAACTCCTTCGTTGTCAAGAAAGCATAACAGTTGAGTACGGTTCGGTTTTTAAAAGGTGTTATTTTTCTACAAAAGTTGAGTCCAAGCAGACTCAACACATTGTTAAATGGGATAAAGCCACACACAGGGACAGACAGATGACACCCAAACTGGCAACCCGATAGCTAGACAGATTATAGAACAGATCGGTAAACAGTTTGATTAATTACTTCATCCTTGTATTGATTTTCCTACTGCATTGATTCACTGTCTGCCTCCTTCACACGTGTACCTATATCTGTAAGCTGTCTCCGACTCATATTTCCTCACCACTTCCCTCCTCCCAGCGGAGAACAACTCATGTATAAACCCAAGGCTAGCGATTATTGCTCTTTCCTTTCTGCCGTGTATACACTGTCAACATTTGTGGATGGCCAGATAAGGGTTTGCCGTCTCGCGGACGCTGCTACATTTTGGGCCGGTTATCGACTGCTTGAGTTAACGGTCATAGTAGGAAATAGATCAAAGAGCCAAGGCTCTCTACAATATTACCAGGCCTGGTACAATTTTATATTGGATTGGGCTTTTCCACGCCACAATAGCCAGAGATAGGAGGACAAAGACGGGACTTTTCTTCGAAGAAGGTTAAGAGTAACGGTGACGGCTAGGAAATCGAATGTCCAACTTATGCAAAAAGCCTTCACAAAGGCGAAGATTATTCACATTAAGAAAAGATAATCGTTAGTTTTATTTTTAATTAAAACATTTTTTTTTGGAGGGGGGGGGGGGGGGGGGATGGTCGTCTTACATTCACAGTTACGGAACGCCTCGGAGGGACTCGATAAGATATTGGTTCTCAACCTGTTTTAGCCCATGCACCCTTTCACCATATATCAGAATGCCATTCCCCTCTTTCCAGCGAACGAAAGAAGCCCTTTCCAAAATTGTCAGCCTCAAAAGATGCATTCAAAATAGCATGCCTGTAATACTGAAAATTCCCCTTTTTTTTTCTTCCATATTTGTACATGACCTTTACATGCATATATTAATTTTATAGTGTAGTAAAACGTCAAAGAATTGTCACTTAATACACGACACCAGAATGCCAGAAAATTGTGCTTCATCAAACAAAACGCTCAATAGACATCCAGTATGTTGTGCCTGAAGCCATTTTGAGTCTGTCAATCTGTGGCCTTTATTCCCCACCCCCCACTTGGACACACTAAAATTCCCCTCTTGGAAGGGGGGGGGGGATTCCCCACTGGTTGAGAACCACTGCGTTAGGAGATTGCAATGATAATTTTTGGGTCTACATGGCGAAGTGGTTACGCTGCCTGCCCTGCGTTAGGAAGATTGTGGGTTCGATTCCGGGCCACGTCGTTCGGTTCACGAGTGCAGTTTTCTTGGAGACTCCTGGGGGGGCGTCGTTGGAGCTACGGAGTTTGTGCTTTGTGCAACACTTTCAGCAGGGCTCTCTGTGGAAAGAGACAGAACCATGTGGGATAAGACCCAGTGCAATGAAGTCGATTATCTTGCCCTTTAAAACCCATTTTTTTACAAGAGTTCTTTAGACGTGTAACAGGGACATTTATTATATTTTTTACAAGAGTTACTAAGGCGTCTAACAGGACATTTACTTTACTTTTTACAAGAGTTACTTAGGCATATAACAAGAACATTTACTTTACCTTTTACAAGAGTTACTTAGGCGTGTAACAAAAACATTTACTTTAATATTTACAAGAGTTACTTAGGCGTGTAACAGGGACATTTACTTTACTTTTACTAGATCTTTGACAATTGATGACAAACTTTAGAAAGAGACGGCTGACATTTTGACAGTCACATTAGGAGAAGAGAAACATTGGAACAGATTGTAATAACTACAAATACATTCGGGAAAGGAGATATAGGAAGATAACGAGACCGGATTCCTCGTTCCTCGTATACGTTCTTTTCATCATAACTTGGAGAAATAAAAGCAAAACGAATGTGCACATTCTGTAGGGAATTGCGAGCAATGGAGAAACATTATCGCCCGCGACAGCTAAAAATGGCAGAAATGATGATGATGATGATGATGATGATGATGATGATGATGATGATGATGATGATGATGATGATGATGATGATGATGATGATGATGAAGAAGTAATGAGTGAATTCTTTATGGTTCGAGTGATATGAAATGAGTTAAACTATAATAACCGCCTGAAACAGAAAGAGTGAAAAATAACAACAACATGGGACTCAAATAGTCTGTTTACTCTTGAGTGAACGCAGCAGCGGCCTGTCCTTGTCCACACTAACAATTTAAGGCGCACTTTCGGGTTGGCGCGCACACTTTCGGATTGGCGCGCACACTTTCGGAGTGGCGCGCACATTTGCTAGTCTGCATGTAAAGAAAAGGTACCTCGGGAAGTCATAGTGACACTAACTGGCGGATCGATAAAACACACGACACAAACGCTCACTCATATCTGAACTCAAACCTTTCAGACTGAGCCAGGTGGGAGAAGTCATGTCTTAAAATAGAAACCATTCAAACCGTTAGCGGCCTTTTCGTTTGAGTCACACTCACTCATTTGTCACAGCCGTGAACTGGGAATTCGTGGACATATTTTTACTTGCGTTTTTGTTATTCTTTCAGCTATTTCTTGATAAATTATTGATAATCCCGTGATTAGGCTAACCGAGCAGCCGAATTATGTGATTTTTTATTTAGAAACTTAAATATAGTTAGGATTTCTTTTCAAGTGTTCAGGAATGAATTACAGGTGTGAGGTAAGTACAGTTTGGTGGGTATGTTTTGTGTAATACTGGATTAGCAGGGTTGTCCATGGTACATAATTTACATTGCGTGGTAATTTAATGCATGCCCCATCCCATCCCGTCCCATGGGAACTGTCCCATGGGATTCCAATGGGAATAACATTCCCATGGCCTAAGCCTGTGGATTAGTACTTTCTGAGAAGAATTTACGAAGTAGGTAGTGTCACAGTTAGTTCCGAAGTGACTGAAGTCACAAGTAGATGCAATTATTTGTTTGCATATCCTTTTTACATGACGTCGCAGTCTACACCAGCATTTCTGCGGCTGTGATCTCTTGGCAAGTTTACGTTCAGTAGTTTGCCATTACTTTACGAACGACCCGCACCGATACCAACGCAAAACCAATGCAACGTGATCTGCTGCCAAATTGCGCGCAGCTATGTTTCGAACTCAGGTATACGGGATTACGAACCGCTTCCGTAATATCTTCGCCACGGAGACAGGAGATGCAGGTACAGCAGTCAAACAATGTGTGTGATGTCTCTTGCTAGAACTCGAGCATAGTTCATACACTGCTACTATTGCCTTGTGTACTGGGCTGATGTTTGCGTGTGGATTAGCTTTCCCTATTACTAGTGTCCCTCGCCATCAGGCCAACTCACTTCGACATCAGAGGTACTTGTAATTTACGTCACAAAGTCAAGGACGAGAAGGCAACATTTTAGTCCAACTGGCTGTGTAGGAGTTAAACCCGCTACCTCGATATCAGCACACATGAAGTTTAAGAGCGAGCGCTCTTATCCATAAATAAAAAAAAAAAAAAAAAAAACTGCTTCTTACAGCCAGCTACGAAGGAGCTTTTGCTAGTTACGACATAATTCGTTACTGCTAGTTATGCAACAAAGATGCATATCACTGGTTATGAAGTAGATGAAGTTACTGTTATTGTGAAGTTACTGCTATTTACGAAGCAGGTGAAGTTACTGGTATGTACAAGTCTGCAACAAAATCGAATACCGTTAATGGTAGTTACATGGTTATGAAATATGACAATATTATTACGTTGTATAAGCTGTGAGAAGGTTGAACTGTGTACATGTTAGGGAAATTGTGTTGCATGTATGGTATCTGCAAGCTGCTGTCTGTAGGTTATATGGAACACACGCGCGCGCGCGCGTGTGTGTGTGTGTGTGTTTGTGCGCCGTGTTGCCTATAGATTATATAGAACGTCTGCTGTGTGCATGCGTCGTGTTGTCTGTATGTATATGGAACGTCTGATGTGTATATGCGCCGTGTTGTCTATAAGTTATATGGCACGTCTGCAGTGTGTATGCGCCGTGTCGTCCATAGGTTAAATGGAACGTCTGCTGTGTGTATGTGCCGTATTATCTAT
>JACEFZ010021574.1:27500-42500 GCA_014155875.1 Cepaea nemoralis | reverse complement strand
TATGAAACCTATACATCGAAACTATATAAAATATGTATGTGATCAGGATAGTAGCTAATTTCAAATATCAGCATATGTATGTTCAGTCTCATCATCATAATTATCACCACCACCATCCCCACCATCATCATTATCATTATCAACATCACCACCACTACCACCACCACTACCATCATCACCACCACTTCCACCACCACTATCATCATCACCACCACTTCCACCACCACTATCATCATCACCACCAGCACTATCATCATCACCACCACTTCCACCACCACTATCATCATCACCACCACCACTATCATCATCACCACCACCACTATCATCATCACCACCACTATCATCATCACCACCACCACTATCATCATCACCACCACCACTATCATCATCACCACCACCACTATCATCATCACCACCACCACTATCATCATCACCACCACTTATCATCATCACCACCACCACTATCATCATCACCACCACTGTCATCATCACCACCACCACTATCATCATCACCACCACCACACATCATCACCACCACTATCATCATCACCACCACTATCATACACCACCACTATCATCATCACCACCACCACTATCATCATCACCACCACTATCATCATCATCACCACTTCACCACCACTGTCATCATCACCACCACTATCACATCACCACCCCCTATCATCATCACCACCACCACTATCATCATCACCACCACTCATCATCACCACCACTATCATCATCACCACCACCATCATCATCACCACCACTATCATCATCACCACCACTCATCATCACCACCACTATCATCATCACCACCACTGTCATCATCACACCACTATCATCATCACCACCACTATCATCATCACCACCACTCATCACACCACCACTATCATCATCACCACACTACATCATCACCACCACCACTATCATCATCACCACCACCACTATCATCATCACCACCACCACCACCACTATCATCACCGCCACCACCACTATCGTCATCACCACCACTTCCACCACCACCACCACCACCACTATCATCATCACCACCACTTCCACCACCACTATCATCATCACCACCACCACTATCATCATCACCACCACTTCCACCACCACTATCATCATCACCACCACCACTATCATCATCACCACCACTTCCACCACCACTATCATCATCACCACAACTACCACCACCACTATCATCATCACCACCACTACCACCACCACTATCATCATCACCACCACTTCCACCACCACTATCATCATCATCACCACTTCCACCACCACTATCATCATCACCACCACTTCCACCACCACTATCATTATCATCACCACCACCATCATCATAATCTTTGTCGACATCGCCGCCGTCATCAAAGTCGTCGTCGCCATCATTATCATTATCCCTGTCGTCATCGTCATCATCATCCTCGTATCCAGTCACTTGTAAATCGTCGCTCTCATGACACCCCACGGAAGGGATTCCCCATCTGTCCCCAGTTCTCCTGCTTCAAGAGTTTGCGTGGCCGTGGGGCTTAATGCGCTTAGCGTAAACTTCCTGTGCGTTGACTGCGAGGTACAGAGGATTGTTTCCTACATCGGTCAGGTAAGACTTCAACACTGACCTCCCTTTCAGAAAGGAGTGACAAACTATTGAATGTACATTTTTCTTGAAAATCAAACTGGGGTTTGGGGTTGATAGCAACGTCCTGCTAGGGACATTCAAGACCTTTTCATGCATGTTCTTGCCCATTGTATTTTTAATGTATGCCTGCCGTCGTATTGATTAGCCCTGCCTCTTCGTGCAGGAACCATGTCTCATATGACATAATTGAGAAAGAGAGCAGTGACAAAACAACATTTTTTTTTTAAAAGTTAGTTGCATATCCTTTACAGGACGTCGCAGTCAACACCAGCATTTTTTGCTGTTGTGATCTCTTGGTAAATTTTTGTTCAGTAGTTTGTCAGTGCTTTCTGAACGACCTGCACCCATACCATTTCGTTGTATTGTCGTCACGGGGGTCTCAGTGGCTAAGTGGTCAAGCCGTTTGACTCGGGCTCCGAAGGTTGTGGGTTCGATTCCGGACCGCGAGTGAACTTTTTCGGAGACTCCTGTGGGTAGTCGCTAGAGCTACGGAGTTCGCGCTTTGTGGGACGCTTTCCGCACTGCGGAAAGAGACCGAGCTATACGGGATAAAACCCGGTGCAAAGAAGTCGACCCTGTCGACTATTAAGCGACTATTACTATTAAGCGACCATTTCGTCAAAATCCAACGCAAGGCGGTCTGCTGCAAAATCGCCCGTAGCTGTGTTTCGAACGCGGATATGCGGGATTATGCAGGGATGATCTTGAAAATCAAAGACAGGGTCTGTGGAGAGACATGGACGCCAACGCCAGCTGACAGGGCACTTTGTGATGATCATGATGATAGTTGGTTAGGTTTTGCAGATGTAGTTTTCCACAGGAACGGGCCGCTAGTTTCACGCCATCCATCTTAGTCGCCTCTTACGACTCGCATAGTAGGTTGCCGTGTTACTATTCTTTGCATCCCTTATCATTCCCGATAACACCTTGCCAACATTTTTTCTTATTGTTGCTTAGTGGATTCCAAAATAGTACTGTCTTTTTGCTGTTAGTTGATTTTCTCAAGGTGTATCCCATTTCGAGCTAGGTGATTGTCATCACCCTACACTACACTGGACTTTGTCTGATTCTGTCCACGGACTCAACATTGGTATTTCTCCCGTACCGTCTTAAGTTGGTAGCGAAATGAGCTGGAAATGTCTTGAGCCGTTAAGGCCTGTGGCGTGTATGTGCTTGCAGCTACGGTTTGTAATCGCATTTTCCTCATGTTGGACTGGTAGTACATGGTTTCGTCGCCCTGCTATTGGGTGAGTGCGTGAGCGACACTGTGAGCTGTGGAATTCGCGGGGAATGCTTTTACATCTGTCCTGTACAGTGACCTGCATGTTCGGAACAATGGCTACCGGTTGTTGCTGAATTGACTGATTTGCCTTCTCGGTTCACGAGTGCATTTTTCAGGAGACTCCCGTGAGTCGGCGTGAAGCTGCGGAGTTCGTGCTTTATGCGATCCTTTCTGCGGGTCGCCCTGCAGTAAAAGACTGAGCCATGTGAGAAAACCCAGGTCAGTGAGGTCTTTCTGGTGACTGCCGAGTCCATCGACGATGAACTGTGGTTTTCGTGGATTAATTTTGTGTTGGCATTCTGACGGCGCCATTATGCACAGTGTACCTGTGCGGGATGTTGGATTGCCGAAATTCCTGCCTATTCCACTTTTCACATTGGACAGGGGGGGGGGGGGGCATTTTGTGTGATATTCACTGGCACAGGAACGGAGCATAATGGGGACGACCCGTTGCCGTGAAGTTGGAAAATCGACTAACTAACTAACTCATCTTGAGCACAACCGGGCGCGAGTTTAGCCACCTGGGCTCGTCGGTTTTCAAAGTGACTGAAAGATTGGCCACCTAATATCCTTTGCTACCAGGCCTACAAAATGTTATGGCACTATCATATCTCAAACCCGTAACAGGAAACTACTTCAGTAAAATTTTGTTTTCATACCATCTCAGCGCTACTAATTATCATAGGCACCTACAGTTACGCTTGTGTTACTGGGAGTGTTTAGAATGCTATATCATGATACTGATAGCGGGAGTGTTTATAATGTAATATATGATACTGATAGCTGGCACGTTTGCGGTTGTTGATATGGATGGAAATGCGCTCAGCGCTGTCGAAAGAGCACTCGACGTTTGCGCTGGTGGTCAGGTTAAGTGAGGGAATGGTTGGACACCTATTCCTTCGTGCTTTCGGGGCTACAATATGTGATGACTCTATCACATCAATCATACCAAGAAACTGCTTCGGTATATGTTTGATTTGATGATACTATGATAGTCAAGGGTTATTCTCTCTCTCTCTCTCTCTCTCTCTCTCTCTCTCCCTCCCTCTCTCTCTCTCAATCTGTGTGTGTGTGTGTGTGTGCGCGTATGTGTGTGTGTAAAAAAATATATGTTTGATTGCCGATGGATTACTGTGTATATATATATTATGTTACCCATAATGTGTTACTATTTTGGTTTTAAATAACCAAATACCATGTTCAATCTTAAAGACATTTATAAGTGGGGTGTTCAGTTAGTTCATGTGTGCCTTCTTTTCTTTTTTGTTCCTTCTTCTGTTGTTGCAGATGTGCTTGCCTACCCTTGTTATTCAATGGTTTTGCCGATGCATTTATACCTATTTCCATGTTCTTCTGTCGTCAATGGTTTTGCGCAGGTTTTGGACTTTTCGTGTGTTAGTTGAGGTGTTTGATTAGGGGTGGGTTATTTAGTGGATTTATAATCTTTCTTATTGAATGTTATAGATGGATTATTGTGTATAGTTGTAATATTGATTATGTTATGTTATGGATGGGCTATTGTGTATAGTTATAATGTTGATTATTTTACGTTACTGATGGGTTATTGGGTATAGTTATAGTATTGACTATCTTACGCTGTTATTGTGCGTTTTTGTATAGTTATAATGTTGTTTATGTTACGTTATTTATGGTTTATTGCTTATAGATATAAAGTTGATTATGGCACGTTATTGTTCGGCTAATGTGTTGTAATAATGTTGATTATGTTACATTATTTATGGGTTATTGTTTGAAAATTATAATGTTTATTATGTAATGTTATTGTTGGGCTATTTGGTATAGTTGTAAGTTAATCGTGTTACATTATTGATGGCTATTGTGTTAGATTTACAAATGGTGGTATTGATACCCTTGTGGTGTTATGAAGCTATCGTCTAATACTTACTTTTAAAACCATACTTTTGCTTGTCTCACTATTTAATTTCTGTATTTTCCTAAAATTGTATTAAAGCACTAATATGTAATTCACTGCATAGTTATAGTGTTGATTATGTTATATGACTGATGGGTTGTTGTGTACGTTTTAACAGTGCCTGTGTTATGTTACTGGAAGATTGTATTCAGTCACAATTATATTATTAGCATGACTTTATAAAATGTTAGTTCTTTCCACAATAACCAGGCATTCCCATCTTGTCGTATTCTGTGTTTTATTTCTTTTGACTGCTATTTCTCATCTTCAAAGGCAAAGTTCAAATGCATAAATTAATTCTAGCGCTGTGTGCAACACTTTATGATGATGGCTATGAAAAATTATCATCGGAAGAATCTCTGAAATGAATCCCCGGGGGGTGGCAGTTTCGAGTGTTCCTCTGCCATAGATGTGGCGGGCTGGCAATATTAGATATATATGCACTGATCGTGGGCTCTGTTTCGAAGAGCTACGGACGCCATTCGAAATCCCGCGTACCGTGTTGGAAACACAGCTGCGGGCGATTTGGCAGCAGATTACTTTGCGTTGGTTTTCATAAAATGATATGAATGCCAGTCTTTTAGAAAGCAATGGCAAAGTACTGAACGTAAACTTGCCAATAAACCACAAACAGCCAAAATTGTTGGGGTTTACTGCGACGTCCTGTAAAGGATATACAATAACAAACAAGCACTGGTTTAAAGTACGGGGCAGAAGGTTAACTCATTGAAGAATATCACTATCATAATCAATCATCATCACTATCATCATAATCTCTATCATCATCATCACTATCATCATCATCAGCATCATCATTATCATCATTATCATCATCATCACTATCACCATCATCACCATCATTATCATCATCTTCATCTTGTAGCAAATCCTTTGCAGAACATGGTTCTCATAGCAACATGCGGAAGGTCTAGAAGTAGTGTATATGGACTACGCTTGTGTTTAAAGTGAGCGAGCGCCAAAAAACAAAAAATGGCAGCATGCCCGGAATGATTCTCGGACCTTGACCAGTTCCTGGCCTCATGCACTTTCGTGTCCAGGGTGTTTTTAATGCCTTGTGACTGCCGTTGTGTTGATTGACCTTGCACCTTCACCCAGGAGCCGCGCCTTCCATTGCTGTTTCCAATCCATCGTGGCGTTTTATATGGTGGTAGAAGTGTGTCAGTGTTGGAGGCTTGCTGCATTTTACGATAACAGGATACGGAAACAAACAATGCACGTATGATGCTACATTTATGAGAAGCAACGGCTGCAGCGGTATAAAACAATGGGAAATCAAACAGTTGAGGATGTGTAACTCCTGCGAAACAGTGAGATTCCGTGTTTAGTATATCTCATGGATCTTTCCTTTGGCAATATACGTTTGTCGGTTGTGCACCAGTTTGCAATCACTACAGATGTAAATCGGGGCTTTGAAAGCGTAAAAGTTAGATAACAATTCTTCAATACCGTGGTCCCAGAAGAAGGAAAATAATGCCATTTTACAGGATCTAAACATCCAAGACAACTGTCTTCATGAAGAAAACAAAACTCGGTAACTGACAATGAAGAATCACACCAAAACAAAAAACAAAAAAAAAAAGCGGGAATTAGATTGTGAGCTTTTCTAGAACAAGACTACAAGTAACAAATTGGACGTTTCGGCTAAAGACTTCGTCAGCACAGAAAAACAAACACAAACTGACACAACTTCATGAAAAACACTATATGAAAATATAAACATTAAAGTTACTTATATGTATCCTTGTTATGGATAGGAACACGTCTTTCAAATATCTCAGATACTGAACTACTTTGGCAATATTACAAGCTACAGTACTTGCAGAGAACGACTGTTGCAATATTACAAGTTACAGGTACTTCCAGAGAACTACTTTGGCAATATTACAAGTTACAGTACTTGCAGAGAACAATGGTGGGGAGCTTGGTTTCTATGACAATAGACATAGGTAGATCAGCACAAAGATGGACATACCACATTGCAGTCACCTCAGGCAAGGGGCTGCATGGGAAAGGCGAAATGACCAGGGATCGGGCAACTGTTCTGCGGGCCATGAAGAGAGCGACTTAATGTAAATGACCTGTTACATGATGAAAGCCAGTATAGTTGTCACAAATGACCTGTTACATGATGAAAATCAGTATAGTTGTCACACATGACCTGTTACATGATGAAAGCCAGTATAGTTGTCACACATGACCTGATACATAATGAAAGCCAGTATAGTTTCACACATGACCTGTTACATGATGAAAACCAGTATAGTTTTCACACATGACCTGTTAAATGATGAAAGCCAGTATAGTTGTCACACATAACCTGATACATAATGAAAGCCAGTATAGTTTCACACATGACCTGTTACATGATGAAAGCCAGTATAGTTGTCACACATGACCTGATACATGATGAAAGCCACTATAGTTTCACGCATGACCTGATACATGATGAAAGCCAGTATAGTTTCACACATGACCTGATACATGATGAAAGCCACTATAGTTTCACACATGACCTGATACGTGATGAAAGCCAGTATAGTTGTCACACATGACCAGATACACGATGAAAGCCAGTATAGTTTCGCACATGACCTGATACATGATGAAAGCCAGTATAGTTTTCACAAATGACCTGTTAAATGATGAAAGTCAGTATAGTTTTCACAAATGACCTGCTAGAACAGTCTTCTCTATCTTTTTTGACCTATACACCCTTTCACCATATGTTCAGTATGTCATACCCCCTCCCCCCTTTTTGTATTTCCTCCCTATAAATTCCCCTACCCCTACACAGTATACGTAAAAATGGAAGCTAAATTTATTAACACATACTAGAACAAGTCTACATAAAACGTTATTGGCAGGACTACTTACGTTATAAAACAAATTTCAGAAAAGCGAGAAGTACAGAACTGTAAAGTATGGAGGGAAAAACAATATCAAGTAATCGGTTCTTGTATTAACGCGATCTTGAAATAATCTTAATTCCCCCCCCCCCCGTAAACCCTTAAAAAATCCCCCTCCCCCACCCCGGGAAGGGTGGGGGGGGGGGGGATTCCCTATCGGTTGAGAACCACTGTGCTAGAAGATGAAAGCCAGTAAAGTTTTCACAAATGAAAGTAAAGAATAATTGACATTAACTTTAAATCGCATTTAAACGTCAGTGATAAAGAAATGTCTAGCGCCATACATGAACAGATGCCACGTCCTGTTAGAGTCCATGTTAAACGCCCTTGTCTACTCTTATGTAAAAACATTAAATTATGTAGGGTTATTGATCACATCAGATGATACTGTCGATTGATCATACAGTTAGTACTTAAGGGGTGAGGAGGAATATACTGACCTAGGTACAGGGTGTATTTTTAATGACTGTGGGGCTGTTGAAAATATTGTCGTTCCAAGTTTTGTATTCACCTTTTATGTTGCATGAGTTCACAGACGGTGCATACAAAACTTGGAACGGCAATATTTTCAAACACCCTAGTCATTAAAAATACACCCCATGTCTACCGTTTGTACTTGGACACCTCTGTTACAAGAGTTGTACTGGTCAAGGAAGAAAAATCTGGATGGACGGAAGGATGGACAATGGAGATCATGAATGCTACAGGTAGAGCTCTGAAATAAGCCGATTGAAGTGGAAATGCCTGGAGACATAATCCGAAGTTGTTGGCGGATTCCGCAAAATGCAATTTCCACAACAGAGCTATTAGAAGATAAATCAACAAGGCTAGAAATGAAAGAGGCCAAAAAATGGAAGCATGTTTGGAATAAATGTTCAAATAGAGTTGCTTGTGAACAGAAAAAAAGAAGGTTAGAAACTGGTTATAAGTAAATAGGAAGACACAGATTAATAGGGACAAGGGGGAAAGGAAAACAAATATGAGGTAGATACATCGCAAAATACAATTTTGTAACATTCCGACGACGAGAACAAAGGATTGATGATGTCAATGTTAAAGGTGACGATGAGACAAATGACAATAAAGACAAGTTCAACAAGAGCTAAAATAACGATGATAAAAGTGGCGTGGTGGCAATGATGGTTGTGATGGTGGTAATGATGATGCTGGTGTTGGAAGAAGAGGCAGTTGGAATGAAGATTATAGTGATCATGGTGATAGTGATAAGGACGATCACGTTGATGATGAGGATGAGGATGGTGAAATCAACAGTCTGTTGTTGGTGTTGTTGGGTTCTTGTTGTTGTTGTTGTTGTTGTGTTGTTGTTGTTGTTGTTGTTGTTGTTGTTGTTGTTGTTGTTGTTGTTGTTGTTGTTGTTGTTGTTGGGTGTTGTTTTTGTTGTTATTATTGTCTGTGAATCCACTAAGAGACTGTGAGCTAAACTCTTACGCCCAACACATCGGCGTTCAGGTCATCTGAGTTCTGAGAAGGACTTGCATCTACCGAAGTCAGATTCTTGTAGAGACTGACCTCATCACCAGCTACCAGAGTATCATGGCCGCGAGGATTGTGTGGAAGAGCTATCCTTCCCCTTTCCAAACTCAAAAATCAGCGGTCTGTGCTAGACTTGGGCTTCACATCTGCGGACTGGTGTATTAGCATGTCACAAGGTCAGGATTGACAGGACGTACGGACTGGCAGGGATTAGGCCTCGGTTGGTCACGAGTCCTCGTTGGACTGTGGGCATTTTGTTGTTTCCAACAGACTCCATGTCAATTTCCTGAGAGAAAGGATGGCTGTAAATCACACAGAACACGATTAACTGTTTCTCTCTGTCTGCAGGTGGTAACTCTGATGTGTTTGTGTGCCTAGGGGATCAAGGTTACTGAGGACATCAGGTAAGAACTATGTCAGTACAAGAGATGAGAGAATGTAATGGTTCTCTCTAAGATGTCACTAATACTAGATTGTGTCAGTACAAAAGATGAGAGAATGTAATGGTTCACACTAAGATGTCGCCAATACTAGATTGTGTCAGTGCAACAGACGAGAGAAACCATTTATCCTGGCTGATAGTGAGTGCACAGAGACTAAAATATCTCTGTAAACGAGACAAGAGAAAGTATTTATCCTGGTTGATAGTGAGTGCACAGAGACTAAAATATCTCTGTACACGAGACGAGAGAAAGTATTTATCCTGGTTCAGAGTTCGCTAAAATAAATTATGTCAGTACTCGAGATGAGAGGAAGTAATGATTCTACCTAACATAGCTCGTTAATACTAGATCATGTCTGTCTGTGCTAATGTCCGCTTGTCTGTCTGGCCGTCCGTCCATCTCTCTGTCTATCTGTTTGTATGAATGCCCATCTGCCAGCATAACTGCTGTCATGTCAGTCTGCATATCTGCCTGTCACCTTTACCGCAACTGCCTCTGTCCGCCCGCCAACTTACCTACCTAACACGCTAGCTAGCTACCTATTTATGCATTCCTTACTTAACGCTAGTGACGGCATGTTTAATCTCGACAACCTTCACTACTAACATTCACGTAACAACTGCAGTGAAGTATTGCTGATGTTACAGCGGCAGCATGCCCGAGTCAACAAACCCTCGGCCGAACACGGTAACATTTGCTCTGAAGTAGCACTTATCCTGCCCGACATTTAGACGAATAAATCTGAGTTAAAATTCTGGTTGTGCTGTGCACAGCGCTTTCACACAAAAACAACATTCTGGATAAATCAATCAGCACAGCTGTTGTTAGAAATGTTGACGTGGTCGAAAAGATAAGCGCGCTCGCTATTAAACTTCCGGTGCGTTAATGGCAAGAAGATTGTTCAACCCATACACGGACATTACGTTGGACTTAAACATTGACGTATCGTTCACAACGATCAGACTACTGAACGTATAACTGCCTAGAAATTCAACCTGGGCTTGATCGCACCGTCCTGCAGAAGGATATGCAATATTTAAGTAGTCTAGAGCAATGGTTCTCAACCTTTTTTGGGCCCATGCACCCCTTCACCATATGTTCAGAACGTCGTCACCCCCCCCCCCCCTCTTTCGTATTTCCTCCCTATAAATCCCCCCTCCCCGCTCCTACACAGCATATGTAAAAATGGAAGTTAAATTTAATAACACATACTACATCCATCCATCATGTGCCATGCCGGTAAGCTTGGGCGGTCATGATTCGACATTTCACTCGATCACCCGAGTCGCGGATCAGCTCAGTGTTCCTGTCTCGACCATGTCACGTGGCCAAGCCATCCAGGTATTTACTTCTCTGTCTTCCCCTTGATCTCTTTTCCTCGATCTTGCCAGTTGTCACCAAGTTCTCCAATTTATTTCTTCTCACATACTAGAACAAGTCTTAATCTATATCTATAAAACAAAGTGTATGTATGTAAATATGTAAATATGTAAATATGTATGTCCTTTATTTGTTCGCGAACGGCCCATCCGATTGAGATGAAATTTTCTACACACCTTCCTTTCATTCCAGAGCTGTCAACTGTCATAGTTTTTTTTTCTTCTTCCTCCTCCTCCCTCCTCCCCCTCCCAAAATACGTACATAAATATATGATGATGATGATGAAAGAATCCCCGAACCAAAACGCTAGGGAAAGGGAAGAAAATGACGTGACTACACAGAATCGTCACACGGCAATCATCATCATCAAGTGCCGTGCCGGCTGGCGTAGGCGTTCATGGCTCTCCGTAGATCTCAGTCTTTGGTTTTTTGGATCAACTCTGCTGCTGATATTCCTCCATGCCACGGCAATATCAATAACAATTCATCTTTTTATGTGTAAGGAAGTTATCTACAGTCGTGTAGAAGGGAAGAACTAGACGAGTATGAATTCGGAATGGCGAACTCTCTCCTCCTCTCTTCTCCTCCCTCTACCTCCTCCCTCCACCCTTCTCCTCTTCCTCCTCCCTCTCATCCCTCTCCCTCCTCCCTCCTCTTTCTCCCTCTTCCTTCTCCCTCTTCCTCTCCCCTCCTCCTCCATCCTCCTCCCTCCTACTTCCTCCGCCTCCTCCCTCATCTTCCCTCCTCCTCCCTCTCCCTCCTCATCCCTCCTCCTCCTAATGCATCCCTCCTCCTCCTCCTGCCTCCTTCTCCCTCATCATCCTCCCTCCTCTTTCTCCCTTCTTCTCCCTCTTCCCTCTTCCTCCTCCTACCTCCTCCCTCCTCCTCCCTCTACCTCCTCCTCCTCCCTCCACCCTCCTCCTCCCTTCTCCTCCTCTTCCTCCTCCCTTTCCTTCCTCCTCCTCCTCCCTCTACCTCCTCCTCCCCCTACCTCTTTCCTCCTCCCTCCTCCTCCTCTTCCACCTCCCTTTCCTTCCTCCCCTCCTCATTCTCCCTCCTTCCTCTCCCTCCTTCCTCCTCCTCCTTCCTTCTTCTCCCTCTGCCTCCTCCCTCCTCCTCTCCCCTCCTCCTCCCTCCTCCTCCTTCTCCCTCCTTCTCCCTTCTTCTCCTCCTCTCCCCTCCTCCTCCTATCCTCTTCCCCTCCTCCCTCTCCCTCCTCGATCCTCCTCCTCCCTCTTCCTCCTCCTCCCTCTTCCTCCTCCTTCCTCTTCCTCCTCCTTCCTCCTCCTCCCTCTTCCTCCCTCTCCCTCCTCCATCCTCCTCCCTCTTCCTCCTCCTTCTTCCTCCTCCTTCCTTCTCCTCCCTCCTCCTCCCTCTTCCTCCTCCTCCTACCTCCTCTCTCCTCCTCCCTCCTCCCTTTTCCTCCCTCCTCCTCCTCCCTCTACCTCCTCCCTCCTCCTCTCCACTCTTCCTCCTACCCTCTTCCTCTTCCCCTCCCCCTCCTCCCTATCCCTCCTCCTCCCTTCACATTCCTCCTCCTCCCTCTTCCTCCTCCTCCCTCCTTTTCCCTCCTCCTCCTTCTTCCTCCCTCCTCCTCCTCCTCCCTCCTCCCCTGCTCCTTCCTCCTCCTCCCTCTCCTCCTCCTCCTCCTCCTCCTCCTCTACCTCCTCCCTCCTCCTCCCTTCACATTCCTCCTCCTCCTCCTCCTCCCTCCTCCTCCCTTCACATTCCTCCTCCTCCCTCTTCCTCCTCCTCCCTCCTCCTCATCCCTCCTCCTCCCTTCTCCTCCTCCCTCCTCCTCCCTCTACCTCCTCCTCCCTTCACATTCCTCCTCCTCCCTCTTCCTCTTCCTCCCTCCTCCTCCTCATCCCTCCTTCTCCCTCCTCCTCCTTCTTCCTCCCTCCTCCTCCTCCTCCTCCTCCCCTCCTCCTTCCTCCTCCTCCCTCTCCTCCTCCTCACTCCTCCTCCTCCTCTACCTCCTCCCTCCTCCTCCCTTCACATTCCTCCTCCTCCTCTCCTCCTCCTCCTCTCCTCCTCCCTCCTCCTCCTCCCTCCTCCTCACCACTCCTCCTCCTCCTCCTCCTTCTTCCTCCCTCCTCCTCACTCCTCCCCCTCCTCCTTCCTCCTCCTCCCTTCTCCGCCTCCTCCCCTCCTCCTCCTCCTCCTCCCTCTCACCTCCTCCTCCTCCTCCTCTCCCCTCCTCCTCCCTCTACCTCCTCCCCCCTCCTCCCTTCACATTCCTCCTCCTTCCCCTTCCTCCTCCTCCCTCCTCCTCCTCTCTCCGCCTCCCTCCTCCTCCTCCTCCCTCTACCTCCTCCCTCCTCCTCCCTTCACATTCGTCCTCCCTCCTCCTCCTCCCCTCCTCCTCTTCCCTCCTCCTCCTCCCCTCCTTCTCCTCCTTCTCCCTCTTCCTCCTCCCTCTTCCTTCTCCCTCCGCCTCCTCCCTCCTCCTACTCTCTCCTCCTCCTCCCTCCTCCTCCCTCTCCCTCCTCCTCCCTCTCCTCCTCCTGCTCCCTTCTCCTCCTGCGTTCTCCTCCTCCCTCCTTCTCCCTCCTCCTCCCTCTTCCTCCTCCCTCCTCCTCGCCTCCTCCTCCACCCTACTCCTCCCTCCTCCTCCTAATCCCTCCTCCTCCCTCCTATTCCTCCCTACTCCTCCTGTCTCCTCCCTCCTCCTCCCTCCTCTTCCCTCCTCCACCTCCCTCTTCCTCCTCCCTCCTACATTTACCCAAGACAGACAGACAGTCAGACAGATAGTCGGGAACGGGATCTTATATGACTACTTATATAATTTAAATGAGATGCTCTCCACCATGGGCTGGGCCGGGTCAGACAGACAGACAGACAGATAGATAGATAGATAGACAGACAGACAGACAGACAGACAGACAGACAGACAGACAGACAGACAGACAGTCGGGAACGGGAACTTATATGACTACTTATATGAATTAAATGAGATGCTCCCCACCAGGAGTTGGGCGATGCCGGGCCGGGTCAGACAGACAGACAGATAGATAGTCGGAACGGGAACTTATATGACTACTTATATGAATTAAATGAGATGCTCCCCATCAGAGTCTGGGCGAAGACGGGCCGGGTCAGACAGACAGACAGACAGACAGACAGACAGACAGATAGACAGACAGACAGACAGACAGACAGACAGATAGTCGGTAACGGGAACGAGAACTTATATGAATACTTATATGAATTAAATGAGATGCTCCCCACCAGAGTCTGGGCGAAGCCGGGCCGGGTCAGCTAGTACATAAAACGTGATTTGCGGGTCTACTTATATTATACAACGAATTTCAGAAGGGTGAGAAATACAGAACCGTAAAGTATGGAGGGAAAAACAGTATCAAGTAATCGGTTCTTGTATTTACGCGATCTTGAAATAATCATAATTCTCTCTTCCCCCCCCCCACCCCCCCCCTCTCCCCCCCCACCCCCCCCCCCCCCCCCACCCCCCCCCCCCCCACCCCGAAATCTTAAAACAGGTTGAGAACCACTGGTCTAGAGAATTGCCGAAGATGTTTATATGCTATTTCATAGTAGCTACGTCACCTTGTTTTCCTGGTTATTTTTATCAGCAAGTCAACCTGCTCTCTGTCTCTCAAGTAGCCATCCGTAATTTATGTTTTTTTCACCTAACACTCCAAACTTTCTCGTGTTCCATTCTGTCCATTGGCTTCCTTGTTTTCTTGTATTTTTCTTGCTACTTCTTCCCTCGTTTTTCATGTGTTAAGTATATTTCTCAAGCGCTTAGTTATTTCTCTCCATCTCTGTCTGTCTATATTGTTTGTCTCTGTCTTTTTATCTATCTGTCTCTGTCTCTCTGTCTGTCTCCCTGTGTCTCTCTGTCTCTCCCTGTCTGTCAATCTGTCTGTCCGTCC
>JACEFZ010021574.1:0-25000 GCA_014155875.1 Cepaea nemoralis | reverse complement strand
CCTAGCCACTTTTCTCACCTCTTGACACCGAACCACCTGTGTAGATAATCATATCACCCGAGTGAGCATTGTCCTGAATTAGTTGCTGGATTTCCACTTCCGTGGCCCCTGCTGGCCACTCCCTACACTCCCAGCTTAATGTGATTATAACTCTGCACAATTCTGACTTCACCGCTGGCACTCTGACCCACTCCTCTCCACGCCTAATGTTCTCCAAGGGACACATCTGTCTGATCGTATCCTCTGCCTGAGCCATCCATGATTTCCCTCTTATCAGTCGCTGACCCTTAACTGCGTTTAGCGCCTCATGCAGTGGGTGGTCTGTGTCTGCAGCTACTCTGAGGTATGCCTTCGCCTGCATCACCTTGAGCCTACCAGCAACACTCGGCAGACCAAAGATGTAACGCATACACACTACTGGGGTGTCTCTAGTACATCCCAGAATGACCCGCATAGCTTCGTTCTGTATGCGCTCTAACTTCACCAGCTGACTCTCTGAGACAGTGAGCAGACCTAATCCATAATCAGTCACTGAGAGGATCTAGTGCTGGTATAGTGTGAAAAGCATTCTCTGCTCTGTGTCCATTGCAGCCATAGTTTTAAGTGCACTGAGTCCATTTTGAGATCTTGTCACAACCGTCTCCACATGGTCCTTGAAGGATAGGCTCCTGTCAAATGTGATCCCTAGATACTTCAGTTTGTTCTCTCTGCTGACATTTCTACCATCTATCGCGAGGCTTGGGACATCTGCTCTCACAATCCTGTTGTCCAGAGAGCATCACAAAACAGCCGCCTTTTCCGGGTGGATGACAGCACTCATATCAGTGCACCAGTCAATCACTTTATCTACCGTCGCCTGTAGCTTCTGGGCTGTTTGCTCCCTATCTCTTCCCTGCCTATATGCAAGAATATCATCTGCAAATGTTAGTATCTTTCCAACCCCTGGTGCTTCTAGGTTTGCAGTCTTGCTCGTATACACATTAAAGAGCACCGGTGAGACTGCAGATCCCTGTGGCAGTCCCGGGGTTAACATATGTGGCTCTGAGGTCCATGCCCCCAGACGGAGAGCAACCCGACGAGAGTGCAGGACGGCTGCTATCCAGTTCACCAACCAGGGATTGACCCCCTTCTCCATCAGTGCGGTTATCAAAATATCATATCGAACTCTATTGTACGCATCCTCGAGGTCAAACGCTGCCACTATCGTTTCTTGTCTACTCTGGAAGAAGAGAACAAGGGGAAGACAGAGAGGTAAATACCTGGATGGACTGACTACGTGGCATGGTTGATACATACACACTGAGCTGATCCACGACTCTGGTGATCGAGTGAAATGGCGAATCATTACCGCCCACGCTTACCGGCATGGCACATGATGGGTGGATATATATATATATATATATATATAACGTGCTATAGAAGTAAACAAGGATATACATCTTTGCTTTATTGAATATACAAAGGCTTTTGATAGCGTTAGACATGTCAGCATGGTGGATATGCTTGCAGATCTACAAATTGATGGGAAAGACATTAGACTTATAAAAAACATATATTGGAAACAACAAGCTGCAATAAGGATTGATAATGAAGTGGGACAGTATCAGCCAATTAAGAGAGGTGTTAGGCAGGGATGTGTGATGTCTCCAGATCTTTTTTCCCTCTACAGTGAAAATATTTTCAGAAATGTAGAGGATATAAATGGAATCAGCATTGGAGGACGAAACATCAATAACATTAGATATGCAGATGATACAGTATTAATTGCAGACAATGCGCAGGACCTGCAACAATTAGTAGATGCGGTTGTTGTACACAGTGAGCAACTGGGGTTAGAATTAAATTGTAAAAAGACTCAGGTTATGGTCATCAGTAGGAAGGAAGAAGTGCCACAATGTAATATACGAGTAAATGGAAATATTCTTCAACAAGTGAATCGGTACAATTATCTTGGAACAGTTATAACATCTGATGGGAGATGCCTTGAAGAGATTAGAACAAGAATCGCCATGGCGAAAGTAGCCTTTAGCAAGATGAAAAACATTCTGACCAATAAAAAGATGTCAATTGAAACGAGAAAAAGAGTGTTGAGGGGATACATAGAGCCTGTTCTTTTGTATGGATGTGAAACTTGGACAATGAGCAGTCAAGCTGAAAAGCATCTGATGGCTGCAGAAATGTGGTTTCTGAGGAAAATGCAAAGAATACCATGGACAGACAGAAAAACCAATGACCAAGTACTACAGGAGACAAATGAACATCGTAGACTGATTAGAGAAATTAGACGTAGACAGTCAAAATTTTTTGGACATGTTATGAGAAGAAATGGGTTGGAGAACTTAGTGACAACTGGCAAGATCGAGGGGAACAGACCAAGAGGAAGACCGAGAGGAAAATACCTGGATGGCTTGGCCACATGGCATGGACGAGACAGGAACACTGAGCTGATCCACGACACTGGTGATCGAGTGAAATGGCGAGTCATGACCGCCCACGCTTTCCGGCATGGCACATGATTGATTGATTGAACGTGCTTTGACTTCAGGCGTGGGGGATCATACTTTCCAAGTTCCATAAAATCATAAAATCTGTCAAATTGTCACATGTTTCAGTGTCTTCCTCCTTATTCCTCTCAGTATTCCTCTCAGTATTCCCTAAGTATTCCTCTCAGTATCGTTTCCTCTGGCCTTACTTTTTTGGCTACTGCTGTTTCAACCAATTACTTCCGGTCACGTCGTCCACGATTAACCGGCTGGATGACCACATGGCTGTCCCACACTGGTCATTCCCACAATTGGCAGGCTCAAACAAGCAAATTGTCTGCAGGCAATCAACCCACGCCTAATGAAGAATGGAACAAGCCCACGGCGATGGCAGCGTTGCTCTGTTTATCGTTTTCCATGTCTCAGGCCATTGAACTGACGACTGGTAAAGCATACAAAATTCACGCAAAATCACTATTTTCCAATTTAGGAAATGCAGTGTTTTCCCCCTCCTAAAATCGCCGTATGCTCAAAGCGGACTTCTGTTGTCTCATGCACACTATCGGCGTGTCCCTTGTGAATCCCAGGATCACCCACATAGATTCAGTCTGTTTGGGCTCTAGTTTAACTAGACCAGTGGTTCTCAACCGGTGGGGAATCCCCCCCCCCCAAAGGGCGGGGGGGGGAGTAGGGTTTCCAAGGGGGAAATTAAGACCACAAATTGACAGACTCAAACTGGCTTCAGGACCACACAAAACGCGATCGTCCCATTTTCTTGAATTATGTGTGAGTGTTGCGTACAGCGGTGTGGTGTGTATATGCGTGTGTGTGTTGACACGCACACACAAGCATATGAGTGTGTGTAAAAAAAAAAAGGGGGTGGGGGGATAACATTTTGGAAAGGGAGGAATGAAATTATGAACATTGGTGAAGGGGTGCATGGGCCAAAAATGGTTGAGACCACTGAACTAGACTGTCGCTCATACCGTCAGTCAACGTGTCATGTGTGATTACCTATCCTTCATGTGTACTAATCAACGTGTCATGTGTAATTATCTATCCTTCATTTGCATCAATCAACGTGTCATGTGTGACTGCCTATCCTTCATTTGTATCAATCAACGTGTCATGTGTGATTTGCCTATCCTTCCTGTGCATCAATCAACGTGTCATGTGTGATTATCTATCCTCATGTGCATCAATCAACGTGTCATGTGTGATTGCCTATCTTTCATTTGCACCAATCAACGTGTCATGTGTGATTATCTACCTTTCATTTGCATCAATCAACGTGTCATGTGTGATTATCTATCCTTCATGTGCATCAATCAATCGTGGCATGTGTGATTATCTATCCTTCATGTGCATCAATCAACGTGTCATGTGGCTATCCTTCATGTGCATCAATCAATCGTGTCATGTGTGATTGCCTATCCTTCATGTGCATAAATCAACGTGTCATGTGTGATTGCCTATCTTTCATTTGCACCAATCAACGTGTCATGTGTGATTATCTACCTTTCATTTGCATCAATCAACGCGTCATTGGGATTGTCTACCTTTGTGCACTGTGCACCAGTCAACTATCAAGTGCTGTGGTACTTCTTACGTTTAGTCAAAGTACATTGCAACAATCTGACAACACATGTGTTTGCTAGCAAGTATGAATATTTGTTCTCCGTAACATTAATGGAAACAAGAAGACAGAACAAAAATACTGGTGTCAAATATGAAGAAATTCACAGAAAAGTCAGAAACTTATGTAAGGAGGCAAAAGAAACATGGCTTGAGAAAAATTGCAGAGAAATTGAAAAACAACACAGCAGTAACAATGCGAAACTAATGCACAAAAGAATTCAGGAGCTTACTAATCAAAGAACACGTGCATCAGCAGGCTGCCTAAAGACAAAAGATGGAAGAGTCATAATAGAAAAAGATCAGATCTTACATGAATGGTCAGATTACGTGAAAAACCTTTATGACGATAACAGAGACGAACAGTATAATGTTCAAAATAATAATGAAGGACCAGCAATTTTGAAGATAGAGGTTCAGAATGCTCTTAACCACATGAAATCTGGCAAGACTCCCCGGTTCAGACAGCGTCACAACAGAAATGATTAATGCTTTAGAAGAATATGGAATAGATAAAGTTACGAGTCTGCTTAATACAATATATGATACTGGAACTATACCTCAGGAGTTATGTAATTCTGTATTTATTGCAATCCCAAAGAAATCAGGAGCCTTGGAATGTGATCAACATCGAACAATTAGTATAATGAGTCACATCACGAAGATTTTGCTAAGAATTATCATGCAAAGAGTTAGGAGGAAAATACAACTTGAAATAGGAGAAGAACAATGTGGGTTTGTGGAAGGCAAGGGTACAGTAAATGCTGTGTATATACTGAGAACCATAATCGAACGTTCTATAGAAGTAAACAAAGATCTACACCTTTGCTTTATTGACTACACAAAGGCTTTTGATAAAGTGAGACATGTCAACATGATAAGGATGCTTGAAGATCTACAAATTGATGGAAAAGATCTTAGACTTGTAAAAAACATATATTGGAAACAACAAGCTGCCATAAGAGTTGATAATGAAGTAAGCCAATATCAGCCTATTAAAAGGGGTGTGAGACAGGGATGTGTAATGTCTCCAGATCTGTTTTCCCTGTACAGTGAAAGTATTTTCAGAAATATTGAAGAAATGGAAGGAATCAACATTGGGGGACGATACATCAATAACATTAGATATGCAGATGATACAGTCTTACTTTTATCGTTTCTTTACTTATTCAGTCTCAGTCTCGGTAGAGATTTGTTCGCAACAGACGAGCATAATCTCCGGCGGGCCTATTCTCGCTGGTCGCGAGAGCCGCAAAATGGAGGGATAGGAGACATTGCTCGCAACAGACAAGTAATGTCTCCTGCGGTAGCTCTAGCGGGCCTATTCCCGCTGGTCGCGGGGTCCGCTATAAGTCAGTCGGAGAGTCTGACGATAGTGCACGCTTTACACAGGTCCGGACAACTGTGATTGACAGATGTGCGCGCCCTTACGGTCCGGACGCGTACGTGGCCCTCACCTGTGGGACTTGTCTGAACGCCTCTAAGCTGGGCCCCTTGGGTGTCAGGGTCTGGCCATAACTCGCCACCGGCTCGTGGTGGCGAGGTCTCGGTGGATTCGACGCTGCGCCGCCAGCGTCTGCAGCCTACCTTGTGCCAGACGTATTGGTTACCCATTCCTCTGGAATACACAAGACTAGGCCGAGAGAGGGACCATTTCGTTTGGGCGCCACATGATTCTCTGAAGCTCTGCCCAGGCATTGTGATGGAATATTGGCCACATTCCAACTCACACACTTTGGTCTGTCAAGACTGCAAGGTGCCACTCACAGTCTTGATTGCAGACAATGAACAGGACCTGCAAAATTTAGTAGATGCGATTGTTACACACAGTGAACAACTAGGATTATAACTGAATAGTAAGAAGACACAGATTATGGTCGTCACTGGGAAAAAGGAAATACCACAATGTCATATACGAGTAAATTGGCATATTCTTAAGCAAGTGAATCGATACAGTTATCTTGGAACAGTCATAGCATCTGATGGGAGATGCCTCGAAGAGATTAGAACAAGAGTTGCCATTGCAAAGGTAGATTTTTGCAAGATGGAAAACATACTGACCAATAAAATGATATCAACTGAAACGAGAAAAAAAGTGTTGAAGTGCTACATAGAACCTATACTTTGTATGAATGTGAAGCGTGGACAATGAGCAGCAGAGCTGAAAACCATCTGATGGCTGTGGAAATGTGGTTTCTGAGGAAAATGCAAAGAATACCATAGACAGACAGAAAAAACCAATGAACAAGTCCTTCAAGAAACAAATGAAGATCGATCGTAAATTGATTAGAGAAATTAGACGTAGACAGTCAAAATTCTTTGGGCATGTTATGAGAAGAAATGGATTGGAGAATTTGGTGACAACTGGTAAGATCGAGGGGAACAGACCAAGGGGAAGACCTAGAAGCAAGTATCTGGATGGCTTGGCCTTGTGGCATGGTCGAGACAGAAACACGGAGCTGATCCATGACTCTGGTGATCGAGTGAGATGGCAGAACATGACCGCCCACGCTTACCGGCATGGCACATGATGGATGGATTGAACGTGCTTTGACTTCAGGCGTGGGGGATCATACTTTCCAAGTTCCATATATTATGTTTTATAGCGTGTCGCTGATAAACAGTCCAGGTTTCACAAACATATAGCAGTGTGGATAATACAACTGCTTTGTTGACTTTTAGCTTTGTTTGCAGACTTATCCCATTTCTGTCCCATACATTCTTGTACAGTCTGCCAAAGGCCGCGCTGGCCTTGGAGATTCTTGCATTCACTTCATCATCAATTGTGGCAGCTTGTGACACAGAACTGCCAAGATAGGTGAATTTGTCCACAACACTTAGTCTATAACCATTCACTTTGATAACTGACAACATTGGGGACTATTCAAGAGATGTATAAAGGGTGAGACTTCTCATAAAAATATAGAGGTTAAACAACATCCAGGGACTAAGACACAACAGAAGGTTAACTAGTTGCATATTCTTTACAGAAGTTTGCACTACACCCCAGCATTTATTGGCTGTTTATGATATTATTTTTGCATATTATTTTTACAGGACATCGCTGTCAACACCAGCATTTTACTGTTGTTGTTGATGTCTTGGCAAGTTTACGTTCAGTAGTTTGCCATTGCTTTCTGAACATCCGGCTCCCATACCAACTAGTTAAAACCCAGCTCAACGCGATCTACTGCCAAATCGCTGTGTCCCGAACGCTTTACCAATAGCGCCCGTAAGTCCATACCCTAGCCACGGAGACCGGTTTATGATTTACTAACCAATTTTACGTTCAGTAGTTTTCTATAACTTTCTGGACGGCTGGTGCCTCATACTAATGAAATCAACGCAAAGTGATTTGCTTCCAAATCGCCCGCGATCCCTGGACTCGGTATGTTGGGGAATTGTGAAACTACGTTTCACTAGCCCCATTGCCACAGAGGTGGGTATGACACAACACCATCAAACACATTTAAAAAAGCGTGTGCAATAACTGGCGTCTTTGCCATGGCAACATACTGACAACAGAAGGACAAGGCAGCTTTTGAACTTCGGTGTCACAAACAAATGGTGCGGATAGATCGTGTCAAGACACAGAAAAATATTAACATTCTGCAAGATCTCACATCTAAGAACTTCTTCTTTTCTTAAAGTTACCCCAATTAAGTGTTGGTACTTCATTTAAGAACTTCTTCATCCTCTCCGTTCACCTCAGTGAAGTGCTGGTAGTTCATCTAAGAGCTTTTTCTCCCTCTCCGTTTACCCCAGTGAAGTGCTGGCAGTTCATCTAAGAACAAGAGCTGATTAAGAGCATCATGCCAGCTGAATAAGGTGGCCATGTATACGTCGCAGTTGTTGAGAAAGAACAGCAATAGAACGCATGGTTGCTGGAAGGACAGCCAGGTGTCTGCCAACACGATCACGAATATTCTGAACATGAATATGCTCTGGGCAGGGGAGTTGTGAAAGCTTGGGAGTTCTTCCCAACAAAAGCATTCATCTGACAATGTTTATTTTCTTATATGAATTTAACATGCACATACGAAAGATAAGTGGGTGGCAGGTCCGAATGTCAGATTGGCCTCACTGGTCTGCGTGCCTAATTTGTGACCCTTTGAAAACATAGTTTGTTTGTTCGTTCTCATAGGCCTCAGAGAGAGAGAGAGAGAGAGAGAGAGAGAGAGAGAGAGAGAGAGAGAGAGAGAGAGAGAGAGAGAGAGAGAGAGAGAGAGAACGAACGAACGAACAAACTTTATTTTCAAAGGGTTAAGAATTGGGCACGCAGGCCCGTCTAACATTCTGCACTTCTATCACTCTCTTTCATACATTATTTCATTCACACATCATTCAAGGCTAACAAAGAACAGCAACAATATAAAAGATATGCATTATAAAGGCATGGGCAAAATGCGAACATCAAAACTACACGACACAGTAATATTAGATAATGGTCTGACACTTGTTATTAGCCATGTGGAATATACTGGCCTACAAAAAGGGGACTGGCTGTTATACTAGGGTTTTGTTATTATTATTATTATTATATCTATTATTAAGGAGGAAGGTAATCCGTATTGAGATAGTGTTCGAATAATTTGCGATTATATGAATAAGGATTGGTGATGTCTTTGATTTCTTGTGGAAGACTGTTCCACAGCTGAGCTTCAGAGTACGTTAAGCTTGTATTGTATAAGTCAATCCTAGGCTTCGGAATGTGTAGTATATTTAAACGTTTACTGTGTCTAGCATTATATTTAAACAATGGCCAAAGGTAATTTGGGGCATTCCGATGCAGGATTTTGTGAATTAGTTTAGCTTTATTGAAAAGCAGGCGTTTGCGGAATGGTAGTAACTGAAGGCGTTTATACAGGCTAGGATTGTCAGATAAATGTTTCCTATAAATTAGACTCATGGCCCGTTTCTGGAGTGAGTAAAGTCGCTTGTTGTTTGAATTAGAACAACCGTCCCAGATTGTGGAGCAGTAGTCAAAGTGTGTCTGTATATGAGAAGTATACAATAGTTTCCTTGTGTCCTCATCAAGGAAGTTTTTAATTTTGGCGAGTTGGTCGACTTTTTTCGCTGTTTGTTTAATGAGCGCTTGAACGTGGGAATTAAAGATTAGGTTTCTATCGATGATTAGGCCTAATGAGAGAGAGAGAGAGAGAGAGAGAGAGAGAGAGAGAGAGAGAGAGAGAGAGAGAGAGAGAGAGAGAGAGAGAGAGAGAGAGAGAGAGAGAGACTTTCTGTAAAGCATAGGAGTCTGTTGACAATAGGATACATAAAGTATGTAGCACAACAATATGAACCTAGGCCTAACCCCAGGTAGTCCTTATGTGTTGTGCTGAATGATGACCACCTGTGTACACACTCGGCACATGTGAAGTTCGATCCCGGTGTTGCACATTCCGCTGGTGACCGAGCCTGAAGACGAGAGCGGTACTCTACAACCGGTCCCTGTAATACGGTTATTATGGTAGTGAGTCGGTGAAAACACGCTATACCAAAGTCATACCCGTAGACGTATACCTTTCCTTGCTCATGCAAACTGACATCAGACAAACCGAGCTTAAGGGCTAAAACTTATATTCGTCCAAAGGACTCACAACCAACTAACAGTTCAATGAAATGTTCGTCTTATTGCGTCCTGATCCATCTTGTCCTTAATCTACCATCGTAGCAAGACATCGACAACACTTGCATCCCCATCTAGCCTTTTCTAGTAGGTCGTTGTCATCGCAACCCGTGGAGACATTCACGAAATGTAGCCAGATACCCTTCTTCGTGCAAACTCACGCCCAGCGTGTCTTTAATGCTTTGTCTCCACCGATGTGATGGTCTAGCCCCTCTATCTTCTTCTATGAATAGTGCCTTCGATTGCTGTTTTTTGTTTTTTCGAAACCACTTGGACGTTTACTGTCATAATAATCATCACGTGCCACGCCGATAGACGTCGGTAGTTATAAATCGCAATCTGACGTCATCACCATTCTTGGGTTAGATCTTTGTCCTTGTTCCGCTTATGCCTTGTGGCAAGCAACTCTTTGTCATACATTTGCTCCTTCCCCACCAATTTTGCCAGTTAGTTTTGGTCAAAACATTTCGGTTTTCAACGTTGCTATTTGAGAGCCAATTGTCTTTGAATTCACGTACATAGCATGGCTAATTCTTGTCTAGTCTATGTCTATAACAAGCCTAGACACCGTCTCCCGTTTTAGCCAGTAAGAAATGCAGTCTAGTATCAATAACAACAATATCTGTCTCCTACACATAAATCCGGGATATGTTTTATCCACGTCTGTACCTCATGACATGTCAATAACCGTCTCTTGCAATCTTCAATGCTGATTAAACAGCTAATGGCTATTTAACCTTTCAATTTTCTATCTTTGATATATTATATATCCTGAATTTGCAGCCATTTTCAATTCCTTAATGTCGGATATGATGTTAGCTTGCACAGCATCAAGAGAAGCCCTAAAATAGATATATTCAATTGTCGTTTATGAAGTTCGGCGTGATTTCTTTCTATTTTTTTTCTTTTGGTGTGCTGTTGTATTTGTAAATGTCGCGACATTGTTTGTTTCTTCAGTTATGTGGCAACTTATCGATATGGCTGATTTTTATTCGATCCCATGGCTGTTTGTTCAAATCGATGATGTGTCTTCTAGTGATATATCTTTTAATGAAGTTAGTGCATCGGAATTGTTGTTCTTTTGTTACCTCAACGAGGGAACGGATAGAGATGGCGGAACTGAGGTATGTACACATATAAGTGAAAGTTAGGACGCCAGGAAGCCGGCGTATTAATGTTACGGAGACCAAATATTCATATTTGTTGTTACTGTAACTCTGTGTATCTTCTATGAGCGCCAAACATTGCTTCTATATTTATTAACCACGTATCAGTTTGCAGGAACCATAGTTGATAGAGCAATTTCCTGCCAGCTTCATGGCTCCTAGTTCAAAGCTTTCTCGAGGTAGTTTTGCTTTTTGTAATTCCTGGTTCCGTTGTTGACCCACTTTGGTAAAATGACCACCTGGACGTTCTTAAAAATATGGCGACATGTGTTATACTAACAACATTACCCAAGGATGGGCGTAGGGTCAACAGGATATGGGTCTAACACTATCTCTCCTTATGCCACGATGTGTGGAAACTACCGTTGTTGCATTACATCCGTTGTATTTCCCTGCACACTATAAGTTGAAAATCAGCGATCCTGCTTCTCAATCAAGAATGTGTTTGTGTCTCTGATATTCTCTCCTGCAATCACATACTCACAATCATAATCACGTAACTGGACAATTAGCAGACACGCTTAACAACATCTAATGGCAGTTGAGATTTGGTTGCTGAGGGAAATGCAAAGAATGCCATGGACAGACAGGAAACCAATGAACAAGTCCTTTTTTTCCCGCGTTTCCATCCTGTTTCAGGATATTGCGGTCAACATCAGCATCTTTCAGCTGTATGTTGACTCCTAAGCTAGATTACGCTCATCAGCACGCAACGACTTTCTGAGCGACCGGCTCCATACTCTCTCATAAGTCACTGGTACGATTCGAACCGCTTCCAATTCTCGTGCACTCACGTCAACCACGAGAGTATTCGGGATTACGGAGAAAGCTGCTAACCTTCGGCCAATGAACAAGTCCTACAAGAAACAAATGAAAACCGTAAACTGCTAACAGAAAGTAGACGTAGACGGTTAGCATTTTTTGGACACGTTATGAGAATAAATAAATTAGAAAACTGGTGACAACTGGCAAGATTGATTGGGAAAACAAGGCGGAAGGCATAGAAGTAAATATCTGTATGTCTTGACCTGGCGGCATGGTCAAGACAAGAACACAGAGGTGTTCCGCGACTCTGGTAATCATGAGAGGTGGCGAAACATCTTATCCCAAGCTTATCGGCATAGCACATGATGATGATGAAGCACGTAACTTAGCCTCACTAACTCATCTTACAACCACCCACCCCCTCCCCTTCCCACTTCAACGATCCTCATTTATCATTGCCAGATCTACTGATAGACTCATCACTCAACCCTACTCATTCACCAACACTTCTCCCGAAGCATTCACTGTAAAATTCAAGAGGCTAACACTATTCCAATGAAAAGTTCTCCACTGCTAAAACGGAACCGGAACTGGAAATTTTCGACACCTTTCATTAGCTTCGTAGAGCCAGTCCACCGAGAAAAATGGGTTAATGGAAGGGTCATTAACAAATGTCGTTAGGATTATTAGTTTGCTTACGGCCCTTGTCATTGCTGCGAAAGGACATTTTAGGACGCAGAAATAAGCACGGGGACATGAAGAAAGTTGTATTTAGTATAATTAGTGACGTTGAGTGTAACTAATAATGTAGAAGTTAAGAGTGATGGGCCACTGTTTGTTAGACTGTTGCCTTCTTTCTTTCCTGGATGAAAACTTTCTTTGTGGCTAGTCTACTGTATCTGATATTGAGAAAAATACCTTTTCTTAAGGATTTACTCTGTGGATGCTGAGAAAGATATGTTTCCTCACGGATTGATCCTCGGATATAGAGACAATCATGTCTAATCTTGTTAAGGATTGATCCTCAAGATATTCACACATGTATGTTCTAATCATGTCAGGATTGATCCTCAGGATAAAGACTGATTTATGTCTAATCATATTAAGGATTGATCCTCCGAGTGTAGACACATTTATGTCTAATCACGTTACGGATTGATCTTCAAGATATTCACACATTTATGTCTAATCATGTAAGGATTGATCCTCAGGATAAAGACTGATTTCTGTCTATTCATATTAAGGATTGATCCTCCGGGCATAGACACATTTATGCATGATCATGTTAAGGATTGATTCCCCGGATGCAAAGAAAGATACGTCTCCAAAAGGACTAAATCTTGTAAACAAGAGCAACAAATGTCTCCTTGAGCTATGTCCCCGTTTGTTATATCTCCCCATGTTATATATCCCAGTGTTACATCTCCTGTTATATATCTCCGTGTTATATCTCATGGTTTTATATCTCACAGTGTCATTTCTCCCCGTATTATATCTCCCCAAGTTAATTTTCCCCTGTTAAGGAGTGAACCTTCAGGACTGTGGAGTGATATATTCAGACATCCAAACCAGTCTTAGAATGGAGGAATGATATACTCACAGATTTTCAATAATTCTTCCGAAGTGAGGTGTAAAATATTCACAGACTTCCAACACTTGTTCAGAATCAATAACAAGACAATGAATCCCCAACTCACCGTCTCTTTCCATGATGGCGTAATCTACCAGCCTCTTTCCACTGTATCTCTGAGTGTAACCTTCCCTTGTAAGTCCCTGTCTTCCTCGTGCATGTATATTTGATTCCATCGCCTGTAGCCTTTTGTTCTGTAGAGTTTACTCTCTTTGTTGTCTCTTTATTACCTCTTTATCTGCCAGACATTGATTCCTGCGACTAATTGCAATTATCTGTGTATTCCTGGTTGGTTTTGGTTTGGGGTGTGGCCTTCGTGGCGAAGTGATTCAGCCATCTGTCTCATGCTCAGCAGGTCGTGGGTGCCTCTTCGTACCCTGTCATTCAGTTCGAGAGTGTAATTTTGTTTTTGGAGAACCCTCGGGGGAAAATGTGGTGGATTGGGGAAAGGGGGGGAGGAGATAATTGGGGGGGGGGGCGGAGGTTGACGGGGCTACGGATATCGTTTTGTGTGTGACGCTTTCGGGAGGTGGTAGTAGTTGCTCTGCAGACAGAGAGCGAGAGAGAGAGAGAGAGAGAGAGAGAGAGAGAGAGAGAGAGAGAGAGAGAGAGAGAGAGAGAGAGAGAGAGAGAGAGAGAGAGAGAGCTATATTGGATATAACTTGAAGTAAAACTGAAGTAGCACAGTCTTTTAACAGTAGTACAAATATGTGATTGTGATACTTCACTTGTCCAGCTCAATAATCGTGTTCGTTTCTTCACTTGATAAAGACTTTGGTCGAACCGTTCAGTTTTATCCTTGTCTGGGATCTTTCAGTTCATCGAGCTTCCCAGTTACATACTGTATTCTTTCAGTTTCCAGTACAGGACTCTCGAGCATTCAGCCCTTGTATCGAGATGAGCATCATGCACCAGTCACCGATACAACCAGGCGTGCACAAGCTGAACAACTTGTATTCACGATGTCTTAGCGACAATACTATGATACATACATGTTAGCAGTAACACACATGATCCTTCATGTTAACCGTAACACATATAATTCTTCATGTTAACCGTAACACATATGATCCTTCATGTTAACCGTAACACATATGATCCTTTATGTTAGCCGTAACACATATGATTCTTCATGTTAACCGTAACACATATGATCCTTCATGTTAACCGTAACACATATGATCCTTCATGTTAACCGTAGACATATATGACCCCTTATGCTAGCCGTGGGCACATTTGATCATACATGTTAGTTGTAGGCACATATAATCCTACATCCCAGTCACAAACACAACATATAGTCAAGGAGATCTCCTGTGACTCTCTCTCTCTTGTTCGTCCATCATGAATGACGTTGGCCATTCATTGACGATGACCATTCATTACACTACATCTTGATTTGATGAGGAACGAATGACTTGCGCTTTGGTTTGTATAGCGAGGAGGTGGTCGCGCAACACCCTCGTCCCCGCTCCCTCGTCTGTGACCTACATCAACAGGTGACGACAGGTCTCGTCCTGTCGTCACCTTTTGATGTAATCACAGGAGATATCCTTTACTATATGTTGTGTTTATGAATGTTTTTGTTTGCTGATGAAGACTAATCGCCGCAACGTCCTGTATGTGTCGTAAATCTGTTTTGAAAAGCTGCACTACTTTGTGTCATTTTATATTGTTTACATTTTCACAGCTTTACCGCAGTTCCACCCAATTTTATCCCAGTCGTGCACACATATAGTCATTCATCCCAGCTGATCACACATTTATTCCTACATCCCAGCTGATCACACATAGAATCCTACATACCAGCCGTGCACACATATAATCCTACATCCCAGCCGTGCAGACATATAATCCTACATCCCAGCCGTGCACACATATAATCCTACATCCCAACCATACACACATACAATCCTACATCCCTGTCCTGCACGGATATAATATAATCCTTCTCGATCTAACATGTGATACAACGCCCTCGACCGCCTCATTCTACAGTATGTGTATTATTGCGCCCAGAAAACATGTTACGCTCCTGCCAGTCACCAGAGAAAAGAACCGACCAGAGATTTCCCCCGTCCCCCACTTGTATGCCCACCCATAATTCGCCATCATTGTCCGCCGATTGTGTGTGTGTCCGAACTGTTGCCAGAGTGATTTTTCAAGAGCGCCATTGTCCTCGCTAATCGACATTCCCTGTCAGAAGTGTATACAATGGAAGTATAAAAGCGCTGCTAACGTTTTCTCTAGCAGCCTACATCCGACGCGGTCCCACAACTTTCCAACCGCGCTGACGATTTACGGAGACTCGGCCGCAAGGACAGGAACACGGAATGGTGTTAGCAGAGTGGAGGAGCAGTGAAGTTGAGAAATGACGCGAAATTAATTGATGGCTGCCACCAGAAGTTCAATTGTAAAACAACAAATAAAGATTTAATCGTTGGGACACGTTATTATTATTATTATTATTATTATTATTATTATTATTATTATTATTATTATTATTATTATTATTTCAAGTCAGATAACTTAGTACCAGGTTTGAAGCGATGTATCCCTTATTCCAGCTTTTATCCGTGCTCACAGACTTCTTGAGAAAATAGTGTGATGGTTTCCCCTCGTCTTCCACTTATTAGTCATTAAAGTTGTTGTTGATTGCATTATTATTACTGTTTTTAACTCATGCTATGCTTGGTCTAAGATCTTCCATCAAGGATGTGTTTGGTCATCGGGTCACTTCTCTCTCTCTCTCTTTCTCTCTCTCTCTCTCTCTCTCTCTCTCTCTCTCTCTCTCTCTCTCTCTCTCTCTCTCCCCACAGCAAAATAATGATGAGACAGATGAATTTGGGAGACTCCGTGGCAAAGTGGTCAAACCGTCTACCTCGCGCTCCGAAGGTTGTGGGTTCGATTCCGGGCTACGTCTTTCGGTTCACGAGTGCATTTTTCTTGGAGACTCCTGGGGGTTGTCGCAGGGGCTACGGAGTTCGTGCTTTGTGCGACGCTTTCGGCAGGCGGCCTTGCAGAAAGAGACCCAGCTAAATGGGATAAAACACGGTGCAATGAAGTCGATCCTCTCGACTTTTAAGACTTAAAAAAATATATTATATGAATAATCTTCGTTATGCAGAGGACACATTTTTCATAACTGAAACCCAAGGGATCTTAACAAACATTAGACATTGTAGTAAAAGAGATTGCGAAAACGGGCTTTCCTTCAGTATCAAGAGAATAGAAAAGTTTGTTATGTCACAGAAAGAAGACAACAATAAAATATGACATTATATTAGATGGGAAAATGATTAACATGGTCAATAAATTCAAATAATTTGAGCAATCATAACAAGTGATGTAAGATCATGGCTAATTTTGAGAAGTAACAATCCGAGCAATAGCTGAATTTCAGAAGATGAAAAGTATTATATATATTTAGACATTTTTATGAAGAGCCACTGGTCGAGTGGTTAGAATTGCCAGGTTCTTCTGCGATAGTCCCTGGGTTCAAATCCTCGGCAAGGTGTGGAATTTTTCCAGTAGGTAAAAACAAAAAGAAAACCCTAACCTACACAGTTCGCGGTGACTGCAATATTCAGGCGGCCTTAATTCCTCAGGCTCAAGACCTCCCTGTCTTACACCTCAAGGTACTTACTATAGGCAGTAGATCATAATGTGTTTTTTTTTTTGTTTTTTTTTTTAAAGTCACTTTTATTGAATGTCAGAAATGTTTTATCGAACCGGTTCTGCTGCATTGGCATCGAATCTGTTCTGCTGCATCGCATCGAATCTGTACATATGAGCGAACATACTAGGAAGTCCGTTTATACTTCTTAGTTTTTCTACGAGCAGTATGAAAATCCCCTGCTGGTTTGTTAGGCCAGTGGCAGGTTTAGGACAAAAATCTGACCAAAGGGAGTCCGTCCCCCATTGGGGAGCCAGAGTCATATCCTCGTGATCATGGTTTCCCGGTCTACTCCACGGAAAGGTGGGGTTGATTTGTGTAGTCTGCAGGTCATCGGCAGGCTACTAATTTTCACTTTTCAGCCTTCCTGGGAGAAGCTAGCCGACCCTAACCCTGCTGGCTGCAGGGCCACGCGCTGTACACACCTTGTAGAAGCAGAGGCCGGCCACGTAAACGATGGACAGAGGGAACAGCAGAGTCCATAGGAATCTCGATACATGAAGCCCATAAACGGGCACTCTCCCGCTGTTTATACTTCACTTCAACACCGCAAGGTACAAGAGGAACAAGATGAAATGATGAGAACACAAGGAAGCACCTGGAGGCAGAGGAGACGCGGTTTGTGTGGACGAAATTTACAAAAAAATTGGAGTTAACAAAGAAAAGTGGTTTTATATACCGTATTCGACAAAACAATTAAATCGAAGCCATAACAATTAGGCATCTAAAACCTTGGCTGTGCTACAGAAAGTATTCACGGTGACTCTGAGATTACCGGCGGGGGTGGGGGGGGGGGAAGGGGGGGGTTAATATTGCTCAACATTGGAACTACATCAGAGACTGTGTATTATTTATTTCGGTCAAAACATGAATCGACCATTCGCTACATATGGTATATAATTGTTTAGTATGCACCTGAGGAGATGTAGCGAAATGTGCCAGGCAATAATTCGTGCAACATGTTGTTATTGGCTTTTGTGTTGGAATCATTGAGATCATTGAAACACCAATACCAATTCCACCCAGCAGTGTTCTTCTATAGCAACATCACTGTGAAGTGTGTTCTTCTATAGCAACATTACTGGGAATTGTGTTCTTCTATAGCAACATTACTGGGAATTGAGTTCTTCTATAGCAACATCACTGTAAATTGTGTTCTTCTATAGGAACATTACTGGGAATTGTGTTCTTCTATAGCAACATTACTGGGAATTGTGTTCTTCTATAGCAACATTACTGTGAATTGTGTTCTTCTAAAGCAACATCACTGGGAATTGTGTTCTTCTATAGCAACATCACTGGGAATTGTGTTCTTCTATAGCAACATTACTGTCACGAATTTGCAGCCTTTACTTCCCAGAACAATTTTCGGTTCACTTTTGATGGACCATGTAGAGGATCAACAGACGAACAAAACTGTTTTCTCTATATTCAAGGCTATACTGTCTTGACGTAAGCTTGCAAAACCTGCAAGTAAACAAACCACCAGGAATGGCTTTCTATTTGGGAAGTTAATTTGACACCAGTACCGGTCACCCCCAGAGGTTATCAATCCAGCCAGACGGGAGGGCAGACTCAGGGGACTGAATAGTAATTAAAACCAACCAGGCATGACGCAAGCAAACCTGGTTTACCAACAGAGTTGTAAACTGGCTGTTGACCATGAGAACCTAATTGTTCCCTTGACATGACACCTGATAAGCATAGCTAGGAAATCGCCCAACCGCGATGGCAGACCCCATCTGGTAGAGACTAGAGGCGCAAGGTGTGAAATCACTGATAAGACTCAGGTGGCTAATAATGGTCAGACCCACAGGTGTGAAGGCTAGTGTGCATGCAGAAAGAATTTTTATGACTGGACAGACTTGGAGTTAATTGCAATTACTGTCAGGAGGAGATAAGAAGAATTTATGACGGGAATGCCAAGGAGATAATACTGTCTGCTTGACTCAGCTTAAATAAGGGTCCCTAGCCTGTTTTATGTTAGAAAATGTTTGACTTCAGAACAGGTGAGACAGCCAGCTCAATGTTTTTAGTCATATGTATGATTCTTATGTTGCTAGATTTCACTAGGAGAATTATTTCTTAGTAACTAGTCCCTTAGTAAGTCTCTTAGTTTCTTAGATGGATGGACCGATTTTCAGTCTATATCTGATCTAGGTTATTTCAAGAACTATCTTTGGCGTAGGTTACTTGAGTGTTCTTTCTAAGTTCTGTGTTCAATATCATTGTGCTTTAAGTGTTACTCTTCTGAGAAGTAGAAACTTATGGAAGGCAGGTCTTGTCTAGATATACTTGAGGTGTCGTAGCAGATGCTTGCCATCTCTTTCTAAACTAGACTAGTCTCTTTTTGGTGTGTGCATTTGTTGTACAGATTATAGTCAACTGACTATTTATTTAATTCTTACAACAGCAGTAACTAAGTGGTGATTAAACCGGGCAGCTCAGCAAATATGGCTGGTCTGTGTGGTAACTTCAATTAGACTTGTTGTATATCTCATTTTGTAGCTATACAATATTAGTACTCATTAATAATGCCTGATGCTATTATGTTGAGTATCATTAGATGTCCATCTTGAAGTAATATAATGTTTACGGATATGTTGGATGTATGTATGTGTAATTTCATAGACTAACTAGTGCATTATGCTATGATGTTAAAGTATCATAATATGTCTAGTTTAATCAATATGTTTATGTGTATTGGATGTTTGATATATTGATTTGTCATATGCAAACCTACCAATATGAAGTGTTATGCTATTGTCTGCGCATTGGCACATTGGCCAATGATTGTGTTGGAAGCAGAGGTGTAATGGTACAGACATTACCCACAATTGGTATAGGGTATATGGTGCTAAACTTTCTCAGTGTATTGTGGGCGTGCGTCCACGGTAATGCATGGAAACCTGGCACAGCTACTGGTCACGGCTTGCAAGCCCGGATGATCAGGCATTGTTATAATACCCTTACCGACCCTGTGAGCTGCTAACCCAACTTTGGACGGAGCGGCTGTATGACACACAATTTCTGTATTAGCGACATGGACATGGGGCGGCAGAAATGTAATAATTACAGGCGTGTGAGACAATTGAAAAGCCCGTCCCAGACTAAAGACAGTAGGGAGAAGGAGGATGGAGAACGCAGTAGAGCTGAAAAATAAACTTGGCCAGACTGGTCATTGTATATGTTTGTGTTATGATATGTTTTAATTAGGATTGTGCTGATGTAGAACTAGATATAACACATTCTTCACTTTCTTTCAAGCTCTCACAAGGAGCACCTATGTTGTAGATCTCAAGGACGAGTGAAGACTAGGAGTGTCAGGACTGACAGGATCGTCAGAATACCGGCAAGCTGTTTCTTTTGTTGAGTCTACTGGAGAGTGGGGATCTGGACCACAGTTCCAGATAGATGAAGTAACAAGTAAAGTTACGTAATGTTTCTCATCACAATATGTTATATGATTTCATCATCCTCATATTAAAAACCATCAGATGTCTATGATTAGTAAATAAATGTTGTAATATTGTAACTCATAGTTCTCTCGTTATATTTTAATTCCAATTGTGCATACGTGTTGTTGTGTACATTGGTGGGGGTTCACTTAGACACCAAGGAAGGGAGCAGTCAGGGAGAAAAACCTGTACTGAGATAGTCGTCTATACTAATATATTTAGACTTAAACATCTATCTTAGCTAACCTTCTCTTTCCCATTCCTTGGCGAATATTCAGCACAGTTCATTTCATTTTGTAACGAGCCACTTGGAGCTGTTCGTTGGATATTCATGGGCTTAATCTGTACTTCAGCCATATAGATTTTTGTCCCTAGTCAGTTTCTGACTATTTAGGGTTGCTCGCCAGTGAATAATATTTTCATCTAGCGGTGGGGCACCCCGACTTCTGACAATTACTGTGAATTGTGTTCTTCTATAGCAACATTACTGTGAATTGTGTTCTTCTATAGCAACATCACTGGGAATTGTGTTCTTCTATAGCAACATTACTGTGAATTGTGTTCTTCTAAAGCAACATCACTGGGAATTGTGTTCTTCTATAGCAACATCACTGGGAATTGTGTTCTTCTATGGCGACATTACTGGGAATTGTGTTCTTCTATAGCAACATTACTGGGAATTGTGTTCTTCTAAAGCAACATTACTGGGAATTTTGTTCAACAAGGCAATAGGTGCTCCACAAAGCTGTGTCCTGTCACACATGCTTTTCAGAACAAACATACAACACCTTGAAGAGGACATATGAAATATCCTGTCGAGCAAAACCAAACACATGTATCTTTCTACTGTCTTAAAGTGACACATGATTTACATTTTAAGTTTATTATATCTGTTAGCCGCTTCTCTATGCTGGTGTTTCTTATCCGATGCCATTGATTTTGAAATCAATGTGGGGAACTGTTGAGGCCGCTAAGACAATTACATAAATAAACACACATAGTATTATTTCTCGCTCACAGAAGGAGAAGAAGGAATTAGAGACTAGAAAACGCCACTAGACAACATAAAATTTGAAAGCTATAGCCAGTGATTTTGGTTTGTTTTCTTATTCTTTAAATTGCTTGTAGATGTCCAATCTGATCTTCAGTCTGATTGCTGAATTGATGTTATCACCGAATGGTCGGTTACAGTGAGGTCAAGTGAGTCGATATAGTTGTTTAACAATATGGTCTTTTGCGCTCAGATATGTTTACTTGTCATTATTATATCATTTCTACTTTTAGTACAAAGGAAACATCCTGCGGATAATCAACAAACACATGTACACTCCTAACAAGGGCCCTGAAACCAAGAGAACAGAATTCGCTATGGGAAAATCAATGAATATAAACAGAAAAATCGAAATCTTGTAATACAGACTAAGATAAGTAATGATATAATAATTAAGTTAACAAGTATCAAAACTGTCGTAGGTTTGGGTTATTTAAGCCTTTGTCATAGTCACCATCACCATAACCTAAGAATAACATTAGTATGTTAATAACAGACAATATATCAATAAGTTAACAAACATTGGCGCAAAGAACCATATTACTAAAAAAGCTATATCGAGTGGAGGCTGACTTCACTGCAACCGACCATTCGGTGATAATATCAAGTTAGCAATCAGAATGAAAATTGGAGTGGTTATCTACAGAAAATTCGCTAATAGAAATACGAAAACAACTCAAGATCAACGACACTGGGAGAGAAATGCCATTCAACCCGAACATGATGAAAATGACAGAGATACAAGTTTAAATCATGCGGGACTTTAAGACAGTAAAGAAAAAGACCACGTCATCGGAAAAAGAATAAAGAAGGACCAGAGAAAGAAGAAGAATTTGAGGAGAAAAGGCAGAAGGCTAGGAGGGGACGAGGGGTTAGGAGGAGGAAGATCACTAAAACAAAACCGAAAAAGGATGAGGAAGAAGAAGAAGAGGAATAAGAAAAGCAACAACAATAAGAGTAAGCGCAACAGCAACAATAATAATTATAACAAACCAATGATAACTAGCTAACAAAAATAACCAGAAGAAAGATGATCAAATGTCAACCGGAGAAACTGAAAGATTTGCTTGGCGTGAGCAGAGAGTACACACAGACCCTGGGGAAGAGCAGGGACAGTTTGTGTCTAGGTCACCTGTCTGAAACTAGATGGTCACATTGTTCTGGCAGAACATGCCGTCCACTTGATGCCACAAATAATACAATTATTGAAACATTTTATTTGTACACACTGGCACAGGCAACCTTTTGCAAAATGGACAACAGTAATAATACATAAATAATATTAAAATAACACAAAGTAATGCAGCTTTACAGAACACAAATACGGGGGAGAAAACAGGATGTTGCGGTAGCTAGTCTTCATCAGCAAACAAAAACATATACAAAACACAACATATAATCATAGAGAACACACTGCAGTGACTACATTAAGGCATACAAATGGGATGAGAAGAATGAAAAGATGAAAGAAGGGAACAATGAAGATAAAATGGAAAAAAAATATAAACAAAATTGTGCTACTTATTTCAGAATGCTAAGCTGTGATTACATAAACAAGGTGAGAAAGGGAGTGTCGTTCCGCTGTAATTTATCCTATGCAGTTACATGCATGTGAAACATGGACAATTAGCAGACAGACCTAGAAACATTTAAAGGCAGTGGCAATGTGGTTTCTTCAGAAAATACAAAGAACACCATGGACGGAAAGAGAGGCCAAGGAACAAGTTCTATAGGAGACAAACGAAACTCGTAAGTTAATTAGAGAAATTAGACTCAGAAAATAAAGAGAATTACCCTGGAAACCGTAGTGACAACTGGCAACATGATGAGAAAAGAGCACAGTAAAGGCATGGCGATAATTGCCTAGATGGCTTGACCACAAGGCGTAAAAGGGGCAGCAAAACAGACCTGGTTCAAAACTCTGGTGATGGTGTAAGGTGGCGAATCATGACTGCCAACATTTGTCGGCACGACACGTGATGAATCAATAAATGTGTACACATTTGATCAATAATATATGTTAACACTAGTCACCATACAGACCAGCAACAGAACGGGCGCTTGATCACTAAGTGAGGTGAGGGATCTTGTCATCAAGCGATGCTACAGGCATTCGGGGATAAACTTCTCTCGCACCACACAAAAAGACTTGTCAGTCGTACGAGAGGAATTGATTACACATTTTATTGCCACTGGCTCTTACAATACATAAATGCACAAAACTGTCTCTAATGAATCACACATGAATACACAGAACGTCCTATCTCTAGTCGTCCCTAGCCCTACTGCTAAATCTATCTATTCACTTAAAGAAGGACGCATCGACTCTAAGCGATGTGTCCGCTACGAAGTCCGTCCCCTGTCTGACACTCCTCCGTGTCCTCATTACACAGCACGCGGAGGGTCTTCATGCGCACTTCGGCTTTTGCGTGCTACATCATTCCACACGCTTAGAGTAGTAAGCCTACTCTTGAGTTCTATTCCAAGTTCTTGTTGTCTATCACGTTGAGGTGATTACACCGTGACCAGAGTGCTTACCCTCTGGTTGACACTTACGTGTCTCATGAGAGAACTGTTGATAGTTCCCCTCCCTATCTACTCATTACACCTACCCTGCCCTCTTGTTGGGGCACTGGGTTACCTTTAATTTACTTGAGGTAGACCACTCATTCAGGATGGTCTTCCCTCCTATATATTCTAGTCTTTGACACATACCCTCCCCTCCTGTGTTGCGTTACAAATTTGACTCATGGTTGTGACGCAAGAGGTTTCTAAAAATTAGTGTGTCTAATTTTTGTCAAAGACTACTGATAACTTGGTTCTGGCTAACCCAATAGACCTCTACTGACTAATGTCACAATGTAGTATTACTTTACTTGGCTACTGGTGATCGCCACAAACTTGTCTGGTTGGCGTGAGCCCTCTTCTCATTCGCAATATTATATTCATCAGAGGTTTGTCTGAACCGGACCATTGCCTTATAAAGACCTGTCCTCAAATAGCAAATTAACTCACTACCCATACAAAGTTGACTTTCTTAGGATCAACACACGAATTGCTTCATGTCCCCCATATAATATTAAACAACCTTTGCCCAAGCTGTGTGCGACAGGCTTTACCTATCTCGCTTCCGCGTGTAAAGTTATCTTTCACTGTTAAGTTAGTGTTTCGTTGTCTATTGTGTCCCCTGACTCGGAGTTATCTCCCCTTGTTCTAAAAATGTATGCACTTTACATGTTTGTTTTACTGGTTGTTTTCGGTTTTGGGTGTAAGTAAAATAATTTTTCCTTCTAAATGTGGTCTGTTTCTAATTCTATGCAAGTTATTTTCAAGTGCCATAATCGGTTAAATGGCCACAAAAAAGTGTATAACACTAATTCGTGACTAGTTTCCGTCTTATGAGACTTTAAAAATTTCCCTAAGGTTTAAAGTAATTATGGCTAAAACAAAACTAAACAACACATTCGAGACAGCACATTTCCCAAAAAAACCTTGGGAAAAAAAACC